>JAZAYU010000024.1:519281-1119281 GCA_038501625.1 Corbicula japonica
ATAGTGTAATCGTTTATGTGTTAAGTGTGGTTGTGTGTAATGTTAACCTGTATTGAAAGTATGATGTGGTTGGTTATATGTGTAGTGTTGTTGTGTATATGTTAACCTTATTCAAAGTTCGGTGTGATTGGTTATGTAATTAGTGTCGTTGTGTATGCTCTTATCCAGTAATGAAAGTAGGGTGTGATTGGTTATGTGTTTAATGTGGTTGTGTATGATGTTAACGAGAATTCAAAATATGGTGTTGTTGGTTGTGGTTGTGTATGATGTCAAACGGTATTTAAAGTATGGTGTCATAGGAAATGTGTTAAGTGTGGTTGTGTATAATGTTAACCAGTTTTCAAAGTATGGTGTGATTGGTTATGTGGGTTGAATGGTGGTGTATAATGTTAATCATTATTCAAATTATGGTGTGATTAGTAATGTGTAAAGGGTCATTGTGTATAATGTTAACCGGTATTCAAAGTATGGTGTCGTTGTTTACGTGTTATGTGCGGTTGTGTATAATGTTAACAAGTATACAAAGTATGTTGTGTTTGGTTATGTGTTCAGTGTGGCTGTGTATGATGTAAACCGGTGTTCAAAGTATAGTGTTATCGGTTATGTGTTTCGTAAGGTTGTGTGTATTGTTAACCTGTTTTGAAAGTATGGTGTGTTTGGTTATATTTTTAGCGTAGTTGTGTATAATTTTAACCAGTTGTCAAAGTATGGTGTGATTGGTTATGTAATTAGTGTCGTTGTGTATGATGTTATCCAGTATTGAAAGTACAGTGTGATTGGTTAAAAAGATACCACCAACATGAAGGCATTACTTTTTTTAAATTAGATAGGAAACCAGAGATTTTAGGATGAAGGCTGTATGACATCATCAAAAGTTGATTTCTTTTATTTTGATACAGTTGCATTTAAAAAGTTACAATTGAACAGTTTATAGAAGACATTATGAAAGGTCGAATCAAATCATATTTCTCGAGTATAATATAAATACGCCGGATCGTTCACATATTATTTCCAAGGTGGCTTTTATTGGATATCAGCATGTGAATTAGTGTTGTTAATGGGAAACGCATGGTAGTGTATAATCAGTTAGTTGTAAATGCTTATTACTCACCTATTGGCATATTTTACATCAAATGACGTATATGCATATTTAAACTTAAATAACGTAATCACAATGACGTTAGCTTACTGTATTTATTTATTTCAGTTCAAAATAGAGACTCGAATACATATTAGAAATTTTAAAATATATACTTTTCAATTTATTTCAAGCCTGGGCAACAATAAATTCCGGCCGCACTCCTGTTTTAATTCCGCCCGGTTTCCAGGTGAAATTCCAGGCGGAATTTTGGGCCGAATTTACATAAAAATTATGGTCGGTTTCCAGGTGAACTTTCAGCGGGATTCTGGGTAAAATTCCGCTTGGATTCCGGGTCTAATTCCGCTGGACTTTTTGGCTCATTTGCATATTTCGCCTCTATTTACGCCCGGTTTCCGGGCATTTTCCGGGTGGACATTAACTTTGGATATGTATGATGATTTTCGCAATGTCCGCCTGGAAATTTCAATTTATTCCTGCTATTTTCCGGGCGTACCTTTTCGTACGGGATATACTGTTATTGTTGTGTTGTATATACTGTTATTGTTGTGTAAAACGGAGAAGACCGGTATTTGATTTTTGTGAGCATATGTGAAGTTTTATTTACAATATAACCGGTTTATTTTATACCGTTTTAAGCGTTTAGTCTAATTAGACTTAATGGATTACGTGAAGGATAATGATAATATTTACCATTTGTATATCGGCTGGTCGAGTTGGGCATCTATGTTCTTATTTTCTATGATTTCCCTAGCTGGTAATACCATGACATTGTCTTGTCGGACAAACGATCTCTGGGTTGGCAACGTCTGTTTTCTCTATGCAAGCACATTTTTGTATCGCCTTTAGGCTAATATATTTATTTCAATCGTTTAAAACTTAAGTATGGACACGAAATTTATTCCTGCTATATAACGTTCACATTATGATCGGTTCTAAATTCTGATCAATCCATAGGAAATAAGTAGAAGTCAAACTATGCAATATGAATAATTAATGAATTTTAGCTAAATTCAAATGTTTTGTACAGTTGTGTATACATTTGTTTTAAGTTTTCTATTTCTTTTCATTGTGCTAGCACATAATTGTGAACAATGATATTTCTGTGGGTAAAATCATACATGCTCATCATAATACATGTATCTATTCACCATTTTCGGGATCGGTTTGCGGTCCGCTTCAGATCAGCTTTCTATTCGATTGTCAATTTCATGATTGATAGTACTGTAACTATTCACCCGAGTATCATTATTATATGGCGAACAAAATATTTATTTTCTTATATTTATTTTCATAAAACTGTAATTGTAATAATTGAATAATTGTAAATTTATTCCTTTTGAGTTCGAATAAAATTTGGGTCTTCAAACATTAAAAGAAGATACAAATGTAATCATTAGCAACACGTTAGTCTGGTAAATATAAAAGTTTTGAAAGGATTGAACGTAAGATATGAAGCGATTATTACTTTACCGCATCATTAAACGACGTCTAGAAGATATACGCTACTGTTAAATATATGAATTAATCTTACTTGACACATAATCACCCTGGCTAACCTGGTACGCTTCGCGAACGGCACTACGCCGCGATCACGGCATATGCAACGCTTTTAACCGGCATAACAGGTGTCAATGTAGGAGATTTTGTGGGGTAAGGTAAGAAAATCGCAGAGTTTTTGGTTAGATATTTAAATAATGCTCAAACCAATAGGCCTATACGGCTGTCAAATCATGGCTATTTATGATTCTAGTCTTCTCTGTGTCCAGAATACAGTAGTTTGCTCAATCATTCGTGAAAATGGACCTCTCTGTGCTGCAAAAGTTGTAAATTTCCTGTTCAAATGTATTTTTCTTGAGCTAAAGTAAAGTTTAGTGAATAATTATGACTGCATAAAAAATGACTGTATTAGAGGACACTGCAGTGTAAAATTTGAGTGTATTTTATCTATATTTTACTTAATTCTTGCCAAAAAATGAGAGGCCACGCACCGTACACCGGCACTTGATTTTTGCTACGCTGCGTATCACGGCATTTTATTCGATGCTGGTATAAAACTATACTTTGGTTGTCAAAATCTTTTACTGTTTTTCACATTTAATTGAGTCGTAGTTTGATGTGTTGGTGTAAATTGTAAAAAAGATTTTAATATACTTACAAATTCTTCCATCAACAAGCAGGAGCGAATCCGGAGGGTATTCTTTGGGGTTGCTCAAGCCCCCTTTTGGCGCATCAGTATTTCGTTTTAATGGTGATTATGGCCAGAATATTGGAATTATAACATAACTGCCCTATGACTGACCCAAACGAACTTGTTTTGTGGAAATCTTTTATTCGACCATGAACAAAGCTAGCAGAGTATTTCACGCAATACCATAGTCCGCTACCGATGAAAACCTCAATCATTAATATGTGTAAGATAGATTTATCTGACGTTGATTGTTTCAATAAAAGTTAAATAGAATATAAAAATCTACCCCTTGTTAAGAAGCAGTAGGGTGTGTGTGTGTGTGTGGGGGGGGGGGGGGCAAATCAACATTAAGCATTGTTTCAAACTTTGTCTATTACATGTAAAATGTAATATATTAATGTTTAACAAACTTAATGTTTATTGACAAAAATCATTTATAGAAGTCGGATGAAAGACTAGATTTTGAAAGATCGTATTGAAAAGAAAAGAAATTGATTTATGTTATAGTTTTGCGTTCAACTTGTCTTATTTTTAAAATACTAATTAGGGAGTATCCGTGGTCCGATTTTGTCCAATTTTGGATATGTTGTTGTTTATACTAATTGTGACGGGTATTTAACATTTCATTTCTTTTGCAATTTTGCAAAGGTTTGACGTATTTTTTCGTAATGTGACTTTGCTAATTATGTTTATTGCAAGTAATTGACTTGACCGTTGACATGTGGTGAAAAATGAAATGTTGTACATTATGCTGTAGTCACTTTAATCTGTGTAGCAAGAGCATGATATGCAGGATCATTTTTCACCAAAGGTCTAAGGTCAGGAACACATAAATAAGAAAAAATAATACTTTAAAAATTTATAACTTTAGAAGTAGTCAAGATCATTCATTTAAATGGCAATACGAAAATTATGCACGGCCTTTTATTTTCATTAATGGTCTACGGTAGGTGTCTGTTATTAAAATAGAGAAAACTTAATATTTCAATAACTCATAAAGTAAAGTGAACAAGATACAGTGATGACACTTGGTATACATATTTGATGTAAATGGTTACTGCATTATGTACGTTATTTCATTTTTAACCACAGGCCAAAGGTCAAGTCAGTTATTTAAAATAAACTATCTTTCACAAATTATTGATCGGGGTTTTACCCCTTTTTTGCGTGCTATACTCTGATAGCCTTGTTCAGAGTTGGATGAAACAATTTCAAAAAAATGGGTTCGATTGGGTCAGCCTTATTGTAGTTACGTGATAATTCCAACTCTATCTTTCACAAATTATTGATTGGGGTTTCACCCCTGTTTTGCGTGCAATACTCTGATAGCCTTGTTCAGAGTTGGATGAAACAATTTCAAAAGAAATGGGTTCGATTGGGTCAGCCACATTGTAGTTACGTGATGATTCCAACTCTCTGGCTATAATCCCCATGAAAATATTTATATAATTGTTATTAAGTAAACATAATCACAAATCTTTCACAAATTATTGATTGGGGTTTTCATCGGTAGCGGACTCCTGTATTGCGTGAAATACCCTCAGACTGATAGCTTTGTTCAGGGTAAGATCAAAGATTTCCACAAAAGAAGTTCGTTTGGGTAAGTCTTAAGGTAGTTATGTGATAATTCCAACTTTCTAGCCATAATTACCATGAAAACTAAATATTGATGCGCCAAAAGGGGGCTTGAGCAATCCAAAAAAATACAATCCGGATCCGCTCCTGCTTGTTGAAGGAAGAATTGTTAAGTATGTCAAACATTGTTTTGTAATGTACACCAACACAACAATCTACAACTATATTAGATGTGAAGAAACAGTTTAATATTTCGACAACTAAAGTATATTTTAATACCAGCATCGCATAAAATGCCGTGATACGCAGCGTAGCAAAAATCAAGTGCCGGTGTGCGGTACGTGGCCTCTCATTTTTTGCAAGAAGCAGGAAATATATAAATAAAACACACGCAAATTTTACACTGCAGAGTCCTACAGTGCCAAAAAAAATTATGCAGTCATAATTCTTCACTAGACTTCAGTTTAGATCAAGAAAAAATACGTTTGAACAGGAAATTGGCAACTTTCCAGCACAGAGAGGTCCATTTTCACGAATGATTGAGCAAACTACTGTATTCTGGACACAGAGAAGACTATAATCATAAATAGCCATGATCTGACAGCCGTATAGGCCTATTGGTTTGAGTATTATTTAAATATCTAACCAAAGAATCTGCGATTTTCCAACCTTACCACACAAAATCTCCTACATTGACACCGGTTATGCCGGTTGAAAGCGTTGCATATGCCGTGATCGCGGTGTAGTGCCGTTCGCGAAGCGTACCAGGTTAGCCAGGGTGTAATATAATGAGTCCGTATGGGCGTACACATTACATTAATTTAAGTCTTCTCAATTGATACATGTAGTACGTGAAAAAACCATATCTCTACTCATAATTTTAGTAATTTATTTTGGCTCCTTAATCACACCCATCAACCGGCAGAGCCAGGAGCGGACGGCACATCCAGGCGCAGACACGGTAAGTTTTTTCATAATTGACAGTGGTGTAAGAAATTATCATTTTCGCTAGTTTTGATTTACTCTTGGAAAGAAATATCGGCTGATATTAAAAGCTAAATGAATTATGCACATACACGTTGATTTCTGAAGCGGTAGAAATGACGATAAACATTTTATCGCGATTAAAATACAAAAGTTGGGGAAAACCTGCATAAGTCTGTAAGCACTATTGGAAAATTTAATCATTCCCCTGGCAATATGTGAAATATTAGCACAAACAGACTTTTAACAAATTCGCGAGGGCTTCGTGAATAGAGCTGGGGTACAGAAATGGGCAGGTCAATGGAGCAGAAAGCGAATTTATTGGCAGGGACCAGGAGCAGATATAATCGAGTAGGAAAAATCGTTTGATGTATTGCTTTTTGTGGTGATAGTACAATATAATATTATAGTGATAGTATTGTCCGTCGATATTTTCTTACCTCTGGTAACTTCTGCAAACATTGTTGTGAGACAAAAAGGCGGATATATCCGGTGTCCGGTCCCATACCGTGGATAAGGAAACTATTAATTTAATCACGTTAGAGTGAGTAATTTAAATTTACTCTCTGTTTTGATAGGTTTTCATGCATGATCTTATTTCTGATTTTCTGTGTTTTCGGTGATTGGCAAGTGTTTAATTGCTTAAACAAGCATTTCATGTGAAGCTGGTACATGTAGGTGATATCTGTTGTAGACAGGTTGGCAATATGTTTATCCCAATTATACCAAAGATAATTTACATACGTTTGTTTTTAAATGAAGTCTACAGACCGGATAAAAAGAATAAAACAATGCATAACTTTAACATGATTAAATATTGTTTAATAAAAAATTTTGAAAAAGGTGTAAAATGCATATCTGGAATTGCCACATTCAGAAAAAACCAGCCTCCCCACACAGTCAAAAAGAAGAAGAAAAAGAGAGAGATAGAGAGAGAGAGAGAGAGAGAGAGAGAGAGAGAGAGAGAGAGAGAGAGAGAGAGAGAGAGCATGGTTAATACAATGATAAGTTGCAAAAAGACACCAAAAACAATTAACAAAAATTAGAACCCGAGGGATTACTGCTTTGGAGTTCTACAGTAAAGTTCTAGAAATTTTGGAATGAACTAAGGTCTATGAGTTTTACATTTTTTCGTTTAAGTTATGATCACGTATCAAAAGTGGTAAAGACGGAAGGAAACGGCTTTCTAACATTACTATTTATGTTACGTAGACTGTGTTTGGTTCAATTTAACACTTTTATTCTTTGAAAATACTAAAATAATTTACTTTACGCTTGGTCTTGCAATACAACTTGTGCCCAGCTTCACGCTCCCTGCTCTCGACGCTAAACGAAAGTCCTTAATCAGTGTATGTGTATGCTCATGCACTACAGTTGAAGTTTATTTTGGCAGAAAATTGAATTCGTTACCTACTTTACACCGTACACTCGCAATTCTTCATTTACACTCCGTACATAATTGTGCTAGACATGGTGCACTAGGCATGGTCGCTTTTCGCAAATTGTGTTTAAGTAAATTATATCATATAGGGAAAATAAGAAGAAGTTCGATAAATAACTGTTAAATCTTTCTATAAAATCATCAAAGAAAGTTTTTTCATACCAGGGAAGTGATATAGTGTACAGATGTAGCCCACAGCTTATTTTTATGTTTCGACTGAAGCTGATAATACCAAACGTGTTTTTATTTCATTCATCCCAATGACGAAATGATGGCTAACCATGTTTTAAAGACACAGGCCGATAAATAATTTAATGCTTAATAAAATCCACAATTTCAAAATGCTCTCATTTTTTGAAGCCGTTTATCGCCAAAAGTGGGCATTTACGACAAATAGCTGACAAAAGTAAGTATATTAAAATCATCCGGTAACAAATATATACTAAGGCTTAAAATGATAAACCAGCGATAATTCCGTTAACTAATGAGAGTTCATTCATCACAAGCTTACAAAACTTCTTTAGAAATGATTTCTGTATAATTTATGACATGAACAGACATACGGATGGACGATACTATCACTGTATGTCAACAAACTTTCATTTTTGAGGACGAATAAAAGTGTCAAAACAATACATCAAACGATTTTTCCTACTCGATTATATCTGCTCCTTGTCCCCGTCAATAAATTCCCGTTTTGCTCCATGGACCTGCCA
Source organism: Corbicula japonica (assembly GCA_038501625.1). Taxonomy (NCBI): domain Eukaryota; kingdom Metazoa; phylum Mollusca; class Bivalvia; order Venerida; family Cyrenidae; genus Corbicula; species Corbicula japonica. The sequence continues at coordinate 527,288 of JAZAYU010000024.1, forward strand.
ATATCTGTACCCCAGCTCTATTCACTAAGCCTTCGCGAATTTGTGAAAAGTCTGTTTGTGCTAAATTTTACAAATTGCCACGGGAATGATTAAATTTTCCAATTGTTCTAACAGACTTATGCAGATTTTCAGATCTATGGAGCATTTTTCTATAGAACGCAGATCTTCAAGATTTCATCACAAACTTCCGTATTTTAATCGCGATAAAATGTATATCCTCCCTTCTTTCTATCCAAGAGTAAATCAAAACTAGCGAAAACGATAATTTCCTACACCACTGTCAAGTATGAAAAAACTTACCGTATCTGCGCCTGGATGTGCCGTCCGCTCCTGGCTCTGTCGGTTGACGGGTTTGCTCAAGCAATACTATATTATTATTATTATTATTATTATTATTATTATTATTATTATTATTATTATTATTATTATTATTATGTCTATAAGGCAATTTCGAAAAATGAACTCTACTCCGTTTTTAAGTTCTCGTTTTCGTTCTCGTTTTCTTTTTCTTAGTCGATTCCGATCTTTTTCTTTTCAATTCCTCACCTTTGATCATGTTGATCATGTTGATTCTGTGTATACTCTTCAAACTTAAAACATAATAAGTCAAATCATTTCACTTCTTTGAAATGATCATTCAATTCCACAAAATCTTAGTTAGTTGGTGTATTCTCCGTTAATAAAAAATTATGTTTTCTTTTTTAACTTTGGATTTTAAAGGGAGATGTGCAGAATTGATTAATGGAACAGATTTGCGAAAAGGGTTATTAATCAGTTGAATATCATTATTTGAAGCTCAAATATTGATTTACACCCGAAATATTTCAAACCAATATTTTATAAAAAAAAAAAGATATATCAGTGGTGTTTCCTATCCTATTCGACGCGCATAGGTTAGCTATTTTTGTATTTCCCGCGTAAAGCCGCGGTGGATTTTGGGATCGTCACGTGATCACTTCAACCAAAATACGCATTCGGTGTACCTTGCCGACTATCGACGTCGCCATTTGTTTCAAAATGCCAGGGCCACCACGAATAGTAAGCTCAGCGATGATCTAAATATAGAATAATCGCTTAATATAGAATATAGTTTTGTATAGGGATTTCTTTAGCGGAAAATTAACTGAAAACTTCCTTCTGGAGGGTTTGAAATGTAGAGTTTAGTGAAAAGTACAAGTAAGTGTTACATTAATCGATCTGTTTACGATTTTACCGAGTACACCTGCTCGACCCTGCACATCTCCCTTTAAGTAAGTGTTGACACTTCAATGCAATTCTATAATAATGCGATTGCTAAGCTGTTACACAGAACTTCTTTTAGCAGTTTTGACCGGTTTATGTACATTGTATATCCTCTTTACAAAGCTATGGTCGATTTTGCGACTTTGGTTTTTACCATCACCTGGATTGAACGTCCTTGGTTGATGAACTCACAAGAAGATTTGAATGGCAATTTCATAAAAAGAAGTAAATTGATGCATCTTATTATATTCCAAATTTGAAGGCTGCCCTTCAATTCTTCAAGTCTATGCGGAGAAATTGCAATTTTATGATCGGTGCAGTTAGAAAATTTGTTAAGTGTATATATGTAAAAGTAATGCCAACATGTATCGCTGGTAAAGATAGAGTGACATCTTGCCATAATTTTCTAGAAAGATTATAAATGAAATCAAATAGCCAACATGTATCACTGGTAAAGATACAAAAGTGACGTCCTTCCTTTCTTGTAAAAAAAAGACCATAGACGAAACCCAATAGCCTGCATGTATTACTGGTAAAGATACAATGACGTCTTGTCATTCTTGTCAAGAAAGACCACATAATTATGAAACCTATAGCCGGCATTTTCACTGGTAAAATCCTGTGTCGTCTTGCACACTTGTCTAGGATTACCATGGATGATTTATCCAACCCAATTACTTGTTAAGATTCCGTTAGGTCTTGTCATTATTGTCTGGGATCGCCATACGAGTTGTCTTTGCTCTTTTAAATATTAAAGCAGTGTGTAGATTAAAACAGGACTATGGTGTATAATACACATGTAATATGCAAGTACACGATCACCTTAATTTTTAAAACGGGCAACCGCTGTTGATGATGCTTATGATAATGATGATAGTTTTGATACTGATAGTGGTGATAATTATTATGATAATGATGGTGGTGATGATGATGATGATGATTATGATGCTGGTAGTGGTAATAATTATGAGGATAATGATGTGATGATGATTATGATCATAATGATGATTATGATACTGGTAGTGGTGAAAATGGTGATGATGATGATGATGATGATGATGATGATGATGATTATGACGACGACGACGACGACGATGACGATGATGATGATGATGATGATGATGATGAACAAAAATATATTACATAAAAGCAAGCTGCGCGCTGTATAATAACTTTTTTGTCCTTTGGGTATCATTTCCTCTTGAACTTGAAATTTATAAGAACGAAATGATAAAAAAGGCATATTTCTTTCCTCTCTACTTGTTAACGGTGTTGGGAATCTGTGTCTTCTGGGTGTGGCCATTTCAGATATATGCATATTTCACCTATTAAAATTAAAATATAGATTTCAACACTGTTTGTAAATTCTGTTGTGGAAGCAAATGAGGATAACGAAGACGATATGTTTTCAGAAGTATTTGCTTTTTAGTTATTTAAAATGCCGTTCAATGAAACTTTGCACAAAATGTAATTAATGTTAGCTCTACTAATGTATCTTTATTTTGCATATGGTAAGACATGTTAGAACGGTAAAAAATAGCGAGATCTAAACATTCGCTAAAATTATATTTAGATAAATTCACAAAAACTAATAAACACAAAACATCATCTTAAAAACCCACATGAGAAATATAACTGGCAACACTGTCTCGTTTCCCTCGTGACTAACATATGTAAATTTTACGAGATATAAGTAAAAGTGTGTTTGACCTTCAATTTCCTGGTCGCTTCCTGGTCGCGTAAACGGATGACAATCATTGATTTCTCTTTAAGTAGTTGAAAGTTCTTTACAAAGTACTCAACATTTTCTTGTTCGTACCATTACACTCACGTGGGATTTTAAAACAATGGTTTGTATCGCTTAGTTTTTGTGAATTTATTTAAATAGAATTTTAAGGAATGTTTAGGTCTATCTTTTTTTCTTTACTTTTCTAACGACTCTTTAATACTCTATGCAAAATAAAGATACATTAGTAACATACATTTGTGCAAAGTTTCATTGAACGGCATTTTGCCTTGATTGAGATTTTGATATTTTTTTATCGATGAACGTGATTGGGAGGAGCGTGGTAAGCCCTTAAGTTAGCTGTGTATCTCTGTTCTATTGAGTCTTATGGTTGAGTTCAAACCACAACTTAGCATCGTTCGTGATATTGGGTCCAGATCTGATTGATTGTTATCCTTATGAAAGCCATTTCATAAAGGAGATTTACCAAACGAACAAGTATCTGAGTGAGGCGTTATGTTCATAAGAGTTTGTTATCTTTTGTGCAACATCTTATCTTTGGTACACGTTGTGTTCAGAAAAAAAATTGGTAAACATTGTATTCAAAGAAACAGCACAAACGGCCTAGAAGTAATAAATTTGTAAAAGACTACGTTTCTTCAAATAATATGATAAAACATCTACTGCAACGAATATAATTGTTAAATGTATCCGCTTATACATCGTCTTTTTTTATAATGATAACGCCTTTTTGAATCTGCTTAACTGTGTCAAAACAGCTTGTTGATGATTTAGATTAGACAGCTGTTATTTGTTCGCTTCACATCCTCTGCAATTTTACCTTGAAATTCAATAGCCTGTAACACACCACTGACTGTCTCTACAAAAGCCATTGATTCGTATTGCTATAAACAAGGAAGACTTTATGAAATTTCGTCCGCTTACCTAACTTTATATCCCAGTTTGCAGATATTCTAAATAGGGATTGACTCATAAGTATGATGAACGACTTGTACTACTCGAATATCTTCAAATTAATCGATTCGATCAATAAAAGTCTTGATAAAACATTAACACAGTTATCGTACAATTGTACAAGTAATTTGCTCTATTATTTGGTGAATATTTGTTGAGCAACGAAATCTTTTAAAACTGAAGTTGGAAACGTGCCCTCCGTGTTTGTATTCACCTAACTATGACAAATTGATACAAACGGTGTACCTGTGCGTTTCAAAATTCACGAATCAGACAGGACACATGTACTCAGATAGAACAGCTCATCAATCTTAAACCAGATATGCGTAGTATCTCTTTCTCTAACGATATTTATCGGAATATTTGATATGAAGAGATGCAGAAAAGCAAATAAACCGTACAGTTAATCATTTTGAAATTTACGTAATACTCTTCTTGAAAAAGTCGATGTTTAAATTACAGTAACCATCAATAAATTGATACTGCAAAATTCATTGTTCCGCTTAATTTCTTTCAGTATTGATTTTATTATTGTGTACTTTAAATTTTTAATGTCCTGCTCAATCAAGTTAACAGGCAGCGTAATTTCACGTTATATGTAAATTGGCTGAGTGTAGGGCTAAATGTGTTCCATTTAATTCCCTTAACAAACTAGATAAAAGGGGAACTTAAAACAACCGAAAACAATTATTTAATATTAAAAGCAGTCGAGCAACTTTTAAGAGTGCTTTCACATCTCAGATCCGTTCTTTCTCAACTCTTCTACGTTGTAAAATTGCATATCATTTACGACTGGCTCTTGTTACATGTATATAAAGAAATGCCTTTAATTATTAATTAATTATTTGGGGGGTTTTAGTTTTCCTGGAAATCACAACTAGACTACTTAACATCATAGGCTGAGCGAAATGTAAATCAAGTTTATATCGCAGAAAGAAGCGTTAAAATATGTTATATACATGCATTGCAATATAGTTTGGTAATGGTTGTGTCAATTTATGGTTAGTATTAACTCATGACAAGACAAGGGACACAAATGTAGTTTGTATATACAACGGTGTATAGGAAAGAGTTGTATCAAGTTATGTTTCTTAGTCGTCAGCGACTGTCTGTTAAACAACAGTTACATTGTAAGTCTAGAAAATCTAGACATCAGTCGTACATATAGAACTTTGGCAGATAGAGAATGGAATCGGCAACATTTTCATCAATCGAGTTTTGCTTTAGTGTGCAATGAAAATAAAAATTCGACTAACGATCTAGTTATGGCGTCAACATAGAAACTATTTTATAATATATTGAAAATGTAGGCAAACAAGACAATCAGCCATCAAAACGAGTTCATAGAACGTAAGTTTGTATGAAATGATCATGAAGTTGACGTTTCAAATAGCAGAAACAAAACTCCGCTGTGTTCGAATAAAACTATAGATATTAGATTTGGGGTTTGAGTTACTTTCTAAAAACGAAAATCGGTTGTTGCAGATTTTAATGGTCGTATACCACATACATAATTGTAGTGACGTTACAAGTTTTCGGCGAAAAATGAAAGAATCTAAAAATGACAATCACACAGCCGAATCACTATTGGCTACCTGGCGCTCATGACCCGGATTCATATGTCGTCATTGTTTGAATGTCTTAGCAGACGAGCCTGAAAGCTTTCATTTCATATTTACATATTTGATATCGTTGATGGCTGATGTCTTTGGTTTGTTCGATCCCGGAAATATGTGGGCCGCACCTTTCACTTGTAACGAAACAGTAATACGGCAAATATTAAGCGTTATTTTTACGCCACAAGTGGACATCGTTCCGGAATGGTGAAAAATAAGGAGAGTACGGAGGATAGCTTGTGGTCTTAATTTTAAGATTTCGTCACTTCCGCCGTGTAGAGTGAAGCGTTATACTGGCGGAGAATGAATTTCTCAAGAGGATCTACGGAACGCACGTGGTAAACCCATTAAAAACAGTCATTGGTTACGTACATGCGACCCATTGACATCAAATTATATATACTACAACAATTCATAAAATAAAATAGAAATAATATTAATGTTAGTCTTAAGGACGTTTTTATGAATATTGGTGGTTCAAATCATGCTGGTATGTCGCTTAATGACGTCGCTGTCCGCAGCCCTAGAAATGAATGAGATTTTTGAAGCCGGATAAGTATAATTATGTATTCGTATTAAAGGATTTCAGACAGTAACGCCTAGATATTATTCAACTTGTATGTTTTATGAATTGTTTGATTCATTTAATGTATGTCGAAAACAAGCTAATTACCAGCTTGGAGAATGTGTGTCTAGTTTACTACTGCGGGGAATTCAAATTAAAAGTGCATACTTTTTTTTGAGAAAATAACACAGCACTGAATTCGAGAATTCATAAACATAAAAACCACCAGCTCCATTCCACGTACCTGCCCAGCCCATTGACAGAATATTCTCTTGGCGCCTTTGAAATCATCTTAAAGATATACGTTAGTGTTGTACTAAGATATGTACACAAGTTTAGTATGCCTGGTCCATTGACAGAATATTCTCTTGGCGCCGTTTTAATCATCTTAAAGATATGCTATAGTGTTGTACTAAGATATGTGCACAAGTTTAGTATGCCTGGTCCATTGACAGAATATTCTCTTGGCGCCGTTTTAATCATCTTAAAGATATGCGTTAGTGTTGTACTAAGATATGTACACACGTTTAGTATGCCTGGTCCATTGACAGAATATTCTCTTGGCGCCTTTGTAATCATCTTATAGATAAGCGATATTGTTGTACTAAGATATGTACACAAGTTTAGTATGGTCAAAAGTTCAAGTCGTAAACGTTGGTGCCACGGCGAAATGAATGTTTAATATTTCTTTCTCAAAGGACGCCAATTTTCGACATCATGTCATTGTTAATCTATGACATGCTGTCGCAAAATCTGTCTTGTTTACGACGGATAATTTTTTTAGTTTGTTTACATAACAATTTATTAACGTATTATAATATGAACTCAAGCACTGTCTCTATTGCGAGCTCTAAGATTCCCAAGCCCCCAATTTATTAGTCGCCGAAGGTTTCCAACCAGTTTTCACATTCAACTCCTAACGAAACGAACTTCACAAAAATCAGATATATCAAATAATACCTTGTCTTTCCTAAATGCGTGTCATTTTATTTTTTCTTATTTTTGTCCATCTTTGAGGCGACATTTATCACTGTATGAATGTTCGTTTTTGGGTCGGCAACGCCGAGCCAGTTCTACCGGTTTTCGACAATCGTTTTGGATCGTTTTCAGAATTACTATGAACCTAACAATTGAATTTTGCATGCATATACTGTCGTAACTCCTGCTTTATTTCAATGTAGTTACAACAGTCTTGCCTGCTACCCTAAGTTAAATCCTGCCGACTTAAAGAAATAGTACTTAGGATTGCAAGCTGGTCGCTGATATTCAGTGGTAAATTAGTTGTAAAGCCTTGCAAAAATGATAAAAGTAATGTAATAAAATATGAAATTTATAATAACTAAACTCGCGGAACGTCACATATTAAGGTATTGCGTCATAAACGCGCATGAATACAGACGCGATAAAAAAAGTTCCATTGTTCCTGACCGCCATATTGGCAAAGCGACGTTGAAGAGACTGGTGACAGAAAATCAGAGATAATCAACAGAGCAGTAAGTGTTTATCAAGTTTTTTTTAATGTTTTATGTTTTTCTAACACTCCGCTTACATTTTACGGTATTTTGAAGGAAGCATTACTCTTTATAAATTGTATTTTTCACAAATGAAATAGGTGGTTGAATTGTTTGTTTACGTTTGCAATGCAGTGAATTCGTCCGTGATTGTTTATGAATCTGCATTTATTTGTGTATATAAGGTTTGCTTTGCCATTAGCTTCTACATTATATAGGTCGTCCTTAATATTTTCCATGCGTATGTAAGAAATGGACGTCTGACAGGTTGGCTGGTCGTCGTCTTGATTGTGTTAAGGATCTGGGTTTTTTATGTTGAAGGTTAGCCATTTTAACAATACCTGACAGGTTCACAGACGTTTGGCTTGCATCCCCATCTTGTCTGTCGAGGTCGTTTATGGTCTGTAATTGCTTAGGCGCTAGTTGGCTTTTTCAAAGTCTGTTGCCGTTCGACTGCGGCCTGGTGCAATTATAAAGGCAAAGAGATCTGTGTATTTTTATTTCAATTAAAGGCTACATGTCCTTTCCCCAGGTTGCAACAATAAATTATCACTGCTGGGAAAAATGACTGTGTAGAGAAAGGCTATCTGTTTAGAAAGGAGTATAAAATCAGTTAATCTGATATTTCTAGGGTTCCACTTGTGCAATTGAAGGATCTGTGGTCACATACATAAGGTTTGCTTTGCCAATATCTTGTACATTATATAGGTCGTCCTGAATATTTTCCATGCGTATGTAAGAAATGGACGTCTGACCGGTTGGCATGGTCGTCATCGTCATTGAATTAAGGATCTGGGTATTTTTAATGTTGAAGGTTAGCCATTTTAACAAAACCTGACGAGGTCAACAGACGTTTGGCTTGCATCCCCATTTTGTCTGTCGAGGTCGTTTATGGTCTGTAATTGCTGAGGCGCTAGTTGGCTTTTTCAGAGTCAGTACATCGTTTGACTGTGGCCTGAAGGTGGTGCAATTATTAAGGCAAAAAGATCTGGGTATTGTTATTTCAATTAAAGGCTACATGTCGTTTCCCCAGGCTGCAGCAATAACTATCTAGGTTTTTAGTAAAAACTTGTGTGGTAAATTTGATAAATAATGAATCAATTATAGCTGTAAGCGGGTGAAATGGTACCCACACCAATCTTAGTTGTTCAATGGAAATGTATAGCATTGAAATAACAGTGTTGCATTCTCTGTCAGGGTTGTAAGTAAATAAATGCCAGATTGTCAATTTCCAGTGCATAGTAGTATTATTGACCTTATCAAGCAGATTGTGTGTGTCTGCTATTGTACCTCTTCACAGACTTGACAACTACTTTCGCCAGATGTGATGATGGATTTGGTTTTTTATCAGTTTTCGGTGTTTGTAGTGATTTGTAAGTTTTGTTCAAAAGTCGTTTGTCTGTAGTTTTGTTTCAAGGAATTAGTTGTCTGCATTGTCATTAGTGATATGGAAATTTTGTACAAAAGTTAAATGTGTGTACTTTATTGTATGTTTATTTGCCTTTCCCTGCAAGTGTTGTGGTTTTGCTTATCATCTTTTTCTGCAAGTTCTATTTACTACATTTTTACATGTATATTTGCTGTTCACATATCAGTTGTTCATGTCTTTAGTTGCGGAATTTTCCCATAATATTATGATGTTGTTGCTGCACCCAAGGAATGAGTTGAAAAATAACATCAAATCCACTGTCTTCCACTTGTGATCTTTGTCATTCAGTTATCCATCTTTTTTAACTGTAGTCAGCTGCATACATAACACTCTGAACGGGAATTGAACTCGCTTATGATTAAATTTGTGTTGAAAATACTTCTAGTTTGAACTGGATCTTACTTCAGATATGAGCAGGAGTTGATCATTATTTAGATCTGAACTGGAGTTGAACATACTTATGATCTGAACTGGAGTTGAACAATGTCATGCTTATGATCTGGAGTTGAACATACTTAGATCTGAACTGGAGTTGAACATGCTTACGATATGAACTGGAGTTGAACATACATATGATCTGAACTGGAGTTGAACATACTTATGATATGAACTAGAGTTGAACATGCTTTTGATCTGATCTCGAGTTGACTAACTTAGAACCTGAACTGGAGTTGCCCATACTAACGATATGAACTAACTTATTACCTGGACTAGAGTTGATTATATTATGATCTGAACTGGAGTTGAACTTAATTATGATATGAACTGGAGTTGAACATGCTTTTGATGTGATCTCGAGTTGACTAACTTAGAACCGGAACTGGAGTTGACCATACTAATGACATGAACGTACTTTTGACCTGAACTGGAGTTGATCATACTTATGATATGAACTAGACATGAACATGCTTCTGATCTGATCTCGAGTTGACTGACTTAGAACCTGAACTGGAGTTGACCATACTACAATATGAACTAACTTATGACCTGAACTGGTGTTCACTATCCTTATGATTGATATAAACTAGAGTTAAACATGCTTTTGATCTGATCTTGAGATGTCCATATATACCATTTGAACTAAAGTTGAACATGCGTATGATATAAACTAGAATTGAACATGCTTTTGTTCTGAACTGGAGTTGAAAATACTTATGATACAAAATAGAGTTGAATATCCTTCTAAACCGAACTGAAGTTGAACATACTTTTGATCTGCATTCGGGTTGAAATATTGATACAAACTCAGTTTCAACATACTCATGGGCTGAATTTGAGTTGAACATCCTTTGAAAGTGAACAAGAGTGAAATAACGTTTGATACTTACAACATTTGAACAAAGATACAACCTGAACTTGCAGTTTAAACAATCATCATCTGAGCTAAAGTTGAACCTACTTCTGAATTAAAATTGAGTAGAACCTACTTTTGATCTAAACTGGAGTTGAACATACTTGTCTTATGATTGGAATTGCAGTTGAACATAGCTGTAATCTTAACTGGAGTTTCATTTTGTTAAATGTTACAAGTTTGTAATTAAAGCAGGTGTGATGCAAGCATTTTGATATATTATCTTGATTCCTGATCCCATGCCTATTGTGAAAGTGACATTTGTACAATTCTGTATTAAATGACGCTGCATTTAACCAAAGGCACAACCAGCAGATTTGTTCTGCTTTCAATTTTGTACTGGTGTCAGTGATTTAATGTTGTGTATGTGCACTGAGTTTGTTTTCATTTGACTTGCAAGAATGGTTTACACAATAGTGGCATCAGCTGATTACAATCAGTCTGCAAGTTGTTTACCTGAAGAGGCTAGAGGGAGGCAATGTGTCCCTAGTAGTTTGATGTTCTTAATCACTGTAAAATACCTGAAGCCTAGTGATGTTATTGACGTTGCTGATATGCATGACATACTTCATGCTGGAAGTTATTTGTACTGTGCACTACTGAAGTCTGGATTGGGGTCAGATTTGATAGATCCAGAATGTCTTCCAAAACATGTCATATACAAGAAACATAGTGTATATGTTGAACACGTTGGAGTTTTTTCTGGGTTTATAGGTGAAAATGCACAATGTCGTGTTGATGGAAATGCATACCATTCTCTTCAATATTCTTTCTTAAAGGCTTGCTGTCACTCGTGTTACTTCATTTTAGTCTTTCATGGTATGTCTGTTGGTATTTACTGCAATGATTCATTATTTTATATATTCGATAGCCATTCAAGGAATGGAAATGGATTAAGCTGTCCGGATGGTTCAGCAGTTTTAGGGTTGGTTCAGTCATTGTCTGATTTGAGTGAATATTTTGACTCTTTAGTGACATCACTTGGTCAAAATCCAGATTCAGTGCAATATGATTTGCATGCATACAAGTTTGCAAAGGTGTACAGATATGCTCCAATTTCTGTAAAAATTCTTGATGATCAGAAAGGTTTCCAAATAAAGAAATCTCGAAAAAGAAACTTGGCTGAAAGCAATAAAGTTGATTTAATTGAACATACAGGAAGTAAATGTTCAAAAAGTGTCACTGATAATGGTATAACACACAGCAATGTAACAAATGTCAAGGCAAGTACAATACGAAGTTGTGCTACTGATGACATTGCATCTGATGAGGGTGTTGAGGAAAGTACATTTGACAAGGTAACTCCTGACTGCCAATTGAAGCACACAAATGAGAGCACACAGAGTAAAATAATTTCGAACTTTGAGAATTCAGTTTCCAGAGGTCCAGATTATGTTTGCTCATGTTGTACTCAAACGTTCTTTGGGCATTACATGAAAAAAGTGTTAGACATAGCAGGCTCTGAAATGCAGTATGTCGGCATCTTTCTAAATGGTTACAAAAGTGTTGAAAATTTGGAATGGGTTTGTAAAGGCTGTTATCACACTAGCCGAAGAAGGAAGACTCCCCAATTTTGGCTTCAAAATGGTCTCAAGTTCCCTCACAAACCAAATGAGCTGCAACTCTCCAATTTAGAAGAGAGGTTAGTGTCACCTAGACTGCCCTTTATGCAATTGCGAGAGATGCCTCGAGGAGGCCAGGTGAATTTGAAAGGAAATATTGTCAATGTTCCTGCAGATGTCAACAGTACTATTAAGTCTCTGCCTCGTATGATAGATGAAAATGAGACAATCATGCTGAAACTGAAACGAAATCTGTCATATAAACATCATGTTTCTTTTGAAAACATACGGCCAAACAAAGTTTTTGAAGCGGCAAAGTGGTTAGTTGCAAACAGTGTACTCTTCAGAAATGAAGGCATTGTTGTTAATGAAACATGGCTGCAACATCTACAGCATATTTTGACTGAGGAAGATGAACATAACAAGACATCAGATTCTGAAAGTGCTGAGGAATGCAACATAAGCAACGATGATGGATGGACAGAAGAGACTTTTATTGAAAGACCTGTTGGTAACTTGGATACCTGCTTGCAGTCAGTTGACTTTAGAGAATTCAATCAAGTGCTTTGTGTTGCCCCAGGTGAAAAGAATTCACCAATTGGTTTGTTAAATGATTATCATTCTGAGGTTCTTTCTTTCCCAAGCATATATTGTGGCCAAAAACGTATTGAAAACTCGCAACGTCTAGTTCCATTGCATTATAGTGCTGTGTGTAAATGGGAAATGAGGAATGTAGACAGAAGAGTAGCTCTTTGTATTCCAAACATCTTCTTTAAATTAAAAAGGTTGCAAATCAAACAACTTCGTGACAAAATATCACTTGCAATCAGGAAATGCAAAGCTGGCGGCCGTAAATTTACTGCTGGAGAATTGAGAACTCCTGGCTTTGTTGAAAAACTGACTATGCAAAATGATGGGTACAGAGTTCTGAGGACATTGAGAGGATCGCCACCCTATTGGGAACAGGCCAAACGGGATATCTTCTCCATGATAAGGCAAATAGGGATTCCAACATGGTTTTGTTCATTTTCTGCGGCTGAAACCAAATGGGAACCTCTGTTACAGTCCTTAGCTAAATTTGTGCATGGCAAAGACCTGTCCATTGATGAAGTAAATGCCCTGTCGTGGCAGGAAAAGTGTTTATTGATTAAATCCGATCCAGTGACATGTGCACGATACTTTGACCACAGGGTGCAAGTCTTCCTTAGAGATGTTTTAAAACACAAGTCTAAACCAATTGGTGAGATTGTTGACTACTTTTATCGTGTGGAGTTTCAACAACGTGGATCTCCTCATATACACATGCTCATTTGGATCAAAGATGCACCTGTTCATGGAGTTTCCTCTGACACTGCTATTGCTACATTTGTAGACAAGTATGTGACCTGTAAAAATGATCAAACTATTCCAACTCTGATAAACTATCAAACTCACAGGCATGCTAAAACATGCAGAAAAGGTGGAAATAATGTTTGCAGGTTCAATTTCCCCTTGTTTCCTTTGCCAGAAACATGTGTTCTGTATCCCTTGGAGGAAACGGAGCAATCTTTATATTCTGAGAGTGTTGAGAAAGTGACCACTGTGTTGAATGATATTCATAAAACGGACACCAAAATGGGGTTCGAGGATTTCCTTGAAAGCATTGAAATGGATTATGCAAAATACATAAGCATGATCAGATCCACATTGCAAAGACCGAAATTGTTCTTGAAACGCTCAGTTGATGAATCAAGAGTAAACAACTACAACAGTTTGCTAATGAGATGCTGGAAAGCAAATATAAATCTGCAATTTGTGCTAGACCCTTACTCGTGTGTCTCTTACATAGTTTCTTACATTTCAAAAGGCCAGAGAGGTCTGTCTAACTTGCTTGCAGAAGCTTGTGCAGAGGCTCAAGAGTTTGACAGTGATATCAGGCAGCAAGTGAGGCGAATTGGCAATCAATTTCTGTCAAGTGTTGAGATTGGTGCTCAAGAAGCTGTGTATCTGGTTCTTCAAATGCCTTTGAGGAGATGTTCAAGAACCGTTATTTATGTAGATACTAAACTTCCAGACAGTAGAACATCCCTCATCAAACCTCTTTCCAAACTGCAAGAATTACCTGGAAACTCCTGTGAAGTAGAAATGGACAATATCTTAAAACGGTATAAGAGGAGACCAAAGTCAATGGAAGACATCTGTTATGCAGATTTCGCTTCTTGGTATGATTTGTATACTACTACCAAACGAGTAGAGTCAGTAGATATAACAACTGTAGAGTTGCCAGAGACTGAGTATGAGCATGACAAAGTTGATGATATAGAAGCTGGTGACGATGGTGGTTGTGATAAAATCATTACATTTCCATGTGGTACTCGTGTCAGGAGACGACGAAGACAAAAGGTCATATACACATGTTTAACATCCATAAATAAAGATGTCGAAGAGCACCGTCGCCAACAAATAATGCTTTACAGTAGTTGGAGGGATGAAGAAAATGATCTGAAATCAGATTTTGAATCGTTTGAAGAAAGTTACAGAGCAAAGGAAGCAGAGATATCCACAAATAAAATTAAGTATGAAAGCTGTCCTCTAGATGAATATGAAATCACACTTGACAATGATTCGTACAGTGTCTCTGTAGTTAATCAAGAAAATCAGCATCAAGAATTGATTGACATAGACCAAGGTACATCCACTTCAGCTGAACTCAGTTGCTTTGATCCAGGGACTTGTAATACCAACACGGATGTTTATGATCTTGGAAATGACTTGGGCATTGGAAGTAGAATTGTTTATGAAGGAATACTTCCACATCAGGAAGTGGACACTGATACTTATTTGGAGACTGTCCGAAATTTGAACTTTGAACAGAAGAAATTTTTTTACTACATTCTGCACAGGGTGAAACTTTCTGACTTGCCATTTCATACTTTCTTGTCTGGTGGAGCTGGTGTTGGCAAAACTGCTGTTACAAAATGCATTTATCAAGCTTTGTTAAAATACTACAATCATAAAAGAACTGAAAATTCAGATAGTGAAAAGCTGTTGTTGTGTTCTCCAACTGGTAAGGCTGCCCATAACATCGGAGGAAAAACAATTCATGCAGCTTTTTGTATACCAGCAAATCAAGGTCTTCAATTCAAACCTCTTGATATGCAGCAATTGAATAGTATGAGGGCTTGTTACCATGACTTGAAAGTTGTTATTATTGATGAAATTTCCATGGTTGGTCGGAACATGTTCAACTTCATTAATTTAAGGTTGCAAGAATTGATGGGTAGCACCAGGCCTTTTGGTAATGTCAGTATTCTGGCTGTTGGAGATTTATATCAGTTAAAACCTGTAATGGATTCCTGGGTATTTTCACAGGTGTACAAGACTCCTCAGCTACAAAGCTTGGCAACAAATCTGTGGGTAGGTCTATTCGAATTCTTTGAATTGAAAGTTGTTATGAGACAGAAAGATGATCAAGCATTTGCTGAACTTTTGAACAGGTTGAGAGAGGGTCAGCATACTGAGGAAGATTTGGTTGTTTTGAGAAGTCGCCAAGTTGAGAGTTTAACTGAGAGCTCTGCTACCAAGGATTTGCCACATCTTTTCTGTACCAGAGAGAATGCAAACAATCATAACCATTCAGTAATAGCTGACATTGCACTGTCAGATAAAGTTAGCATTGAGGCTATTGATGATATTTCTGGTGATTTGAGTCTAACAATGCGTCAGATGGTGATTTCTAAAATACCAGATGACCCAAGCAAGACAATGGGTCTACAAAGAAATCTCACACTTGGTATTGGTTTGCCTGCAGAAATGTGTTTGAATATTGATACAAGTGATGGTCTAACTAATGGTGCATCTTGCATAATTAGGAAATTTGACTTCAGGGTTCCATGTTCATCACGTTGTAGCATTGTTTGGGTTGAATTTAATGATGAATCAATAGGAAGGAAATGGCGCCTACGGTACAAGCATTTATTTTGCCAGGATATACCTTTGAAGTGGACACCAATCCTTGAGACATGTAGAAAGTTCACATTTCAGTATTACAAAACCTACTTGATAGCTCGCCGTCAGTTCCCTTTATATATTTCTGCTGGAAAAACAATTCACAAAGCACAGGGATCAACAATGAAGGCAGCTGTAATGCATTTTGGAACAAGAAGAAATGATCATATCCATTATGTAGGACTAAGCAGGGTGACAAACTTGTCAGGTGTTCACATATTGGAACTGAATTCTTCCAAAATAAGCATTTCACCTGAGGTTGAAGCAGAAATGGACAGGTTAAGAAATGAAAAATGCATCAATGATTATATACCCATTCTGAAATCTTTTGATGCCTGCAAGCTGAAAGTCTGTTTTCATAATTGCAGGTTTTTAAGAAAACACTTCCATGAGTTCTCACAAGAAAGTAATCTATTGTCAGCTGATGTTATTGGTTTAGCAGAGACTAGATTGCCAGATGAAGGAAGGGTTGGTTATGAAATTAATGGGTTTGAAATGTTTTCTACTGTTTCTGACCAAGCTTCACATGGACTGGCAGTTTACTACAAAAGTACATTGTCGTTCAAATATTACATTTCAAAGACTGTGTGTGACATAGAATATGTTCTGTTTGGCCTTTCAGAGGTTGTGATAGGTTATGTGTATTGCCCTCCTCAAAGAGCAACTGTCCCAAGACTGACTAGCTTTCTGTCTGCAATTTCAACTGACATTGACAACTATGTTGGCCTTTCTGTACCTATAAAACTCATTCTAATGGGTGATTTCAATTTTCATTATACAGAAAACAGCACATGCTCTCAAATCTTCATGGACATCTTAGGCGTAAGACAGTTGGTTCAGTGTGCAACAACTGACTATGATTCTTGCATTGATCACATATATACAAACATTTCAGATGTTGAAGTCAAGGCTTAGGGAACTTTAGAATCATACTACTCTGACCATAAACCATTATTTCTGGCTATTGATTTGTAGTTTTTGTAAACCTAAACATCGCATATTTTCAAAACTATTTACAGTGTGTATGCAGAAATTTTTGATTTCCTATTTGAAAACGCACTTTTACACAATGGAATATGTGCAGTGCTATAGGTTTTTAAGTCTTCATGTGTTTGTACATTGATCCCTGAATTCATCATGGCATGGCATGTTTTATTGTTGACAAAAACAAACATTTCGGTAACACTGCAAACTTACTTTCCTGGTGTGACAAAAAACCTGTAACAGGCACTGTATTGCAGCTTCATTTGCAAAACTCTGTTGATCCGCAGGATGTAATTGCAACTTTCAGTCTGATATCCACACTGAAAATTTGTTTATAAATCCAATCATTATTGTAACATTTAGATTGTGTCTAAAGTGGCTAGAAGGGTACCTGGTGAAGGGCCTAGCCAACAATGCAAAATACAAAGTACATACCTATATCCCCATGCATTTAATGAAAACATAAACTTACCTTGAAAAATTAATGAATTTGAACACATAACATAGAGGATATTTGTTTTTCACCCCTGTAAGATAGAAATATATTTCACCGAGTGAACTCCCGAATTTATATTTTCGCAATGGCAAAGCCACTAATGACAATGGACAAATCCGGAGTTCATGAGTGGAATATATTTCTATCTTTCACCGGTAAACAAATTTTCTATTTATTTCATGCTGGTTGTGCAAAGTTTTCTTTAATTTGACACTAAAATCGCAAAAAAGTTGGCACCAAATCTGCTTGTTTATTACTTGACGTCAAATATAACATTTTGAGCCCCCTTTCTTAACATTCTCATTCGGTTTGTTATGTGCATTTAGGTACCAACATGAAAAAGCTGTGAAAATAGAAATGATATTCCAGCGTTTGAACACGGTGAAATACCACTGCTATTTCACTTGGAAAATTCTGAAATTCACTCTTAAGCATGAAATAAATAGATTTCGTCCCCCGAAATCCATGTACTAAATGTTTAACTTTTTTTCCAGATGTCTTCAATCGCTGAGGCTTTCAGCAACAATAGATCCACGCCGTACGGTGGAAAATCAGTAAAATTGACCGTAGTTGCTGTGAAAGAGGCTGTCTCATATAGAAACAAATCGGGGGAAAATAGGCAATGTCTTCATTGTGCGGTGAGTGACAATCAAGAGGTCATTGAAGCTGTTGTATATGACCCAGTAATGTTCAGTAGATTCAGGAAGGACAACACTCTTGTCATACATAATGCGATTAAGAAGAATGAAGATGGCCGAATGGTATTGGTGGTAACCAATAAGTCAAAAGTGTTCATTTCCACTTCCCTGTCCATAGACCCAGAGTTGGTGTTGGCGGGCCACGGGTTATTAAACCCTCCACCGGCACCAACCGTGAGCCTTAGGGCTGCATTGCATTCGCCACCTGTTCCCTTCAGGCCACAACGATATTCCCCTCAATCATATTGTCAGCTGTGAAGAATTAAAAAATGAACATGACTGGTCTGGAATCATGTATCTTCAAAAACATTTCTTGAAAAGAGACGTCAAACTAAAAACTTCATTGCTTGCAACTTCATTGCTTATTTACCTATTTCAGGAAGATGAAGTTCGCTATGTTATTGTAAAAGGGGAAAACGTTCCTATCAAGACACTCCATTTGTCTGATAACACAGCTTCTCGGGTGAAAGTCACACTCTGGAGAGAGCTTGCCTCTACAGGAGACACGAGACCTGGTGATTACATCAAGATAACCGACTTGATCCCAAATGTGTACAATTCCGAGATCAGTCTGTCGGCTACCAGTAACTCCACAGTAGAGGTAAATATACACCATAACAATTACTTTTGTCTTCCTTCACTGCGTTTCAGCACATTCTCTCAATTTTTCTGTCACCTCCTTTCATAGTTGATAATCATCTCTAAATGGCAAGAAGTTTTCCATCATTTAAACAAACACTTTATTACATTACTTATGAATCCTTTCACTAATAGTTATGAACAGTTAATTTAATGCCTCATTCAATGGGAGCAATTGCTGTCTCGTTCATTTCATTCCAGGATTACTAATAGTAGAAATAAATTGTTTAATTGACCCAGACATTAATTGAACAGCAAATCATTCCAAGTAATATCATTATAAACAAAATATGCAAAAAAAATTCCACTATCAAAATTTGAAACGAGGAAATTTACATACACTGGCAAGACAGCATTCTGAGACCTGATATTGCCAGACTTCCCGAAAGTTGGAAAAAAAGTGTGAGACATTTGTTCAGACAAGATGTGAAAAACTGTCTGACCGAAACATGTTAAACAGGTATAAGAAAGTATTAGGAGTTCAAATTTGTCTGACATTCGGTCAGATAAAATTAGAAAAGTCTGACCAGCTGAAATTTTACCAGACAGGTCCTTCGGTCTGGCAACTTTCGGGAAGTCTGTATTGCCTTGCATTCCCATACATCACTACATGTCTTTCTCCTATTTTTATGCACAGAAAACTGAAGCCCCGCTTGTAAGAGTGTCAAAGACTGTTGTTGGCATCTGCATTCAAGAAGATACAGCAGAACTCCTCTGCGAGGCAGATGAAGTCTTGACAGCTGCTGCTGAGGTATTACAGCAAGCCTTCCCAGATGTCATGGACCTAGAATCTATCACCAAGGATGGACCCAAAACACTTGTGTTTGAAACTAAGGGTTCTGATGTAGTCAGTATCGCCCAAACACATGCCTAGTGATCTACTTCAATTTGGGGCATGCTACATGAAAAGGAGTCTTTAAGTCTGAATTTCTGACATTTCACTTTTCACTAAGTTTTGAAAGACATGCACTTCCCTAATATTACTTCTTAACTTACAGGATTTCTTGCCACTCATTTCCACTGGATTATGTTCTATTTCACACAATTTTCATAACATGTCATGTCATCTACTCACCTTTCTGACATGGTTTTCGAGAAGACACCTTTCCCTGTGACATGCCCCATTTAAATCATACAGTTTGTTACTTTCTTTGCTCAATAATTATGTCGTGCCATTATATTGAAACATAAAACCTAACAAACTTAGGGCTGAAGGTTTAATTAAACATATCATCTCTTAGCTATTACTGTGGTACAATTTCAATTTCACCTGGCTGTTCATTTGTGTACTCTGTACTCTTGGCAATGTGTAAATTAAAACCAAGGTCAAAATTTATAGTTTTCCTTCTGTGCTGTCTGATCAGGATCTACATTGTTAATTTTCTATTCATTAGGTTATTTCTGACCAGTGACAAGTGCAGATTCAGATCAGGCAACGGATGTGCCGGCTCATCTGCATCTACACTGGTCGCACATGCTCAAAAATGTGTAAATATATAGAGGAAAAAGTGAAAAAAATATTATTTACATTTACCAGAAATGCCCACAGAAAATCGTTCTCGTTGATGGCACAAAATTAGATGCTAGCAAATTGAAATGGTACCACAGTATTACAGAAATAATTTTGATGTATCATTTTCTTACATTTGGAGAAGAAAACCCTTGTAGCAGCATGAACACTTGTATGTACACTCAACAAAATTCCTAATTGGTAATCAATTGCATTTGTTTACAATGTATGCTAGTTTCATTTCATCCCTAGGTCAAGAGAGGTTGTGGAAACAATTGTTTTGTCTAAAAATCAATTCTCTTATGCCTTTTTATTCTTTCTTGATTGTTTTCTTTAATGAATCCAATACCATTTACTTACACCGCAGGGTCAAAATTTTAACAGTCTTTAAATCTTTAAAGGGAGGTAATTTTTAAATTGGATACTTTGAAGGGGATTTATTTAAACATATGTGCTGTTGATTGATAAGTGCTTATGTTTTTCCTACCAATGAGGGTCCTACTTAAACAAAACAAGAAATTAATAGCTAATTCCTGTTTGCTTTACCTCAATTTGCACGAAATGCATTTTCAGCAAACAAAACCGATAACTCTCGCCAAACTGTTCTGAAGTCCATTATTCATGATGAAAGTTTAAGTTGGGAGAGTGTTGTTGAGATATAATCATAAATAAAGATTGAATTCAATGTTTCTCTTATAATAAAATACAAACAAAAAGTTACCAATTAGAACTTTTTTTGAGTGTTTACATCTGTATATATATGTACATGCCGGTTATTCTGACATGAAAATGTATTCCATTGTTGCTTGTAACATTGGACTAAGGGCAAATAACTTTTATTGTGGTTATTGCACTTGATCAGTTAGACAGAGCAATTCGCAAAATATGTGAACATTCTTTCATAACACAAATGTAGCATCATTGAAAACAGTTGATTATATTTGCCTGATTCTGGCCCTTGCCATCTTCATATTTATGAACCACTATTCTTTAATTTGAACAACTTAGTCCTGCTCCCTCCCCATAGAGCAGTATTCATGTAAATACAACCAGTAGTAACAAGTTCTCAGGTCATTTTGTCCTACCTAGACAAACCATGTTTCACTTAGTATGTATTTCCTTAGTTCTGTTACCATGTGAAAAATACTACTTAGACCACATGTCACTGCCTGCATGTCAAGTTTTTCCACCTACTATACCTTTTCCAGGACGGTTGCAATTTTGGTAACCAATGTCACTAACCCTTTCCTCCATACACCAGCCTTAAAGTCAGGGCAAACAGTTGACATCAAGATCAGCAGGCACATCTGTGCCACCTGATCACATACTGAACTGTTAGCTTCTCACTTCATTATGATAAGTATGACCAACATGGCACCAGAGCATATCCAGATCAGAAGGCATGGATATGCTAGCTGATCTGCAACTACACTGGTCACACATGCCTATAAATGAATAATTTTATGACTGGGTTACTTCATTTATACCAGTATACCGCTTGTGTTATGCATTTCCTACCCTATCACCATTTATTTTATGCCATCCACTGCATTATGGAATTCTATGGTGCAAAATTTGCATTTAACTGTTTTGACACTGTATATTGCCATAGTCTTGGTTAACACTGTTTGCTTTTTTCTAGTCATTCCCAAATGTATTAGAAGTCTAAAAACAGGAAATAAGGTAAAGTTTGGGTGAATCAAACCACAGGTACCTGAATTTTTTCCAATTATCGCCCCAATGTCACTAGTCACACATTTGCACAAAAAAATATTGTTAGCAATCATAGCTCCTTAAAAATTACTTAACAATAGTCATTATCAACTTATCAAATGTTTTGCTTCATTCTTTATTTTGTTGTCCACTCCATTGAGTGACATCACTTAGTTCTACACTGTGGCAAATTTTATTTCCGGTTTCTGTTTGCAAACTAGTAAAATGCTTCGTCCATTTCTAATTGTATAAAACCCAGAAATAATGCCGTTCAAATACAATTATTGGTGACTTGTATTGCTTGAAAAAGGAGTAATGGAAATGGGTTTGGCTTAATATTTCATTTATTGAAGCAATTTAATTAAAATGTTTTTGCAGCATTCATGCGATGCCGCATTTCAAACCGGACCACAAAGGCCAGAACACAGTCATGTTCAACAAGCATATTTGTAGTTGATGTTGAAGACAAAACATACACACTCTAAGGTTAATGTGGTTTGCTGGCAAAGAATATAAAAGAATGGACAATTACTTGACATTTGAGAATGGCAATTAACAATCACCATTTGCTGCAACCTTCAGAAAACCAGCTGGCAGCTGGTGTTCCCGCATGCTATTATTACATTACATTTCACTGAAACAAATGAATAACACATTAAACACAATAACCTTTATTACAAGATAGTAATATATATCTCTACAATAACTACAGTAGACTTTTGTTATTTTCATATCTCAAAAATAAATTTTTCTATTTGTCCCAATGTAAAACTGAGTGACAAACGTTTAACAGCTGATTCTAGAATGACATTTTGAAGTGTATGATTGCTAATAATGGATTTCTATTACAATGTTTGACCATTGAAAAATCCGTGTCAAGGCTGTAGCTGGGAAAAAATTGTAACAGGTTAGTGGGTGTGGTACGAATCCCTTGCATTCCTCGTGTTCATTGTATATGTATTTCGGGTCAAATGTCGTATCTGTGGGATCAAGGTGATTATTGAAAAAATTCAGGTTCGTGTGGCACAACACATTAAAAACAACCTTTTTAAGGCACTAATAAATGCAATGTTTCCGTCAATGTAACGTAAATTGTGCATTCAAGCATAAACCTTTGCTTCAACAACTGAATATAATTCACTCTTGACCTCTGGAATCATGTATATTCACATTTATCTTCAGTGTTCCAAAATCACCGTCTTTGCCCAAGGTTATGAAACTGAGCATGGAAACCAGTCTCAAATCTCGAGCATCTGATAGGCTGACATGGCAACCAGTCATCATTTAAGCCAATTAGATGCTTGAGACTTGAGACTAGTTTCCAATCTCAGGTTTATAACCTTTAGTCCTTATGTATTTTCATTGCTTATTGTAAATAGTTATGCAGTGTGAATGTGTTTGGTTGCTTGTATTTTCTTTCACTTGAACTTGCTAAGTGTATACCATGTTAACATAACTCTTGGACTCCAGAATGATGTATATACACCTGTAGCTTCCCCACTTTTTGAAAGACGCCTTCCAGAGCCAAGTCAGTAAAATGCAGTCAAACCTGCATTCAGCAACTACACAAGAAAGCTACAAAAAGAGGCTGATTAAGATATGTACACTAATAACAAATTATCATTTCAGTATTTATTCAATCTGGCTCTTAATGACAAATGGTAGCTGACTGAATACAGGTGACTGCTTGACTAGGTCCATAGTTGTTCACATTTATGTCTTGCACTGGTAAAAACACATGTCCTCTATTTCTATCCAGATTGAACATAATTGTTAATTTCCCAACATGAAACCATTCCAAACAACTTTGTTTCTAAACTTTCAGCAACTGCTATCAATCAGTAAAGTTTTTGCTTAAGGATAATAACAGCATCAATGAACATTCCATTCCCACTTTGTCATCCTTAAATAATTTGTGAACACTCCCAAATCATTGGAATTCACCTTTAGAAACGCCTTATGTATTTTCATTGCTTATTGTAAATAGTTATGCAGTGAGAGTGTGTGGTTGCTTGTATTTTCTTTCTCTTCTACTTGCTAAGTGTATAGCATGTTAACATGACTGAGTAGCTGGTACCAGATTTCCAAAACAAAACTGATCCTTAGGTTTTGCAAAATATTTCATGTCATCTTTTAAGTCCAACTACATGTACAAAGAATCAATACAAACTCTTCCAAGTTAATAAGAAAGTTTACATGAAAATACAATAATTCACTGTCGTGATGATGTTTGTGAAGTCAGAAGTTATTGTATGTAATATCATAAATTACAATGTTTCACATTCTTCAGAAGTAATTGCTTATCTACAAATTACCAAACTCGTATACTGAATGCCAAAGAGAAAGTACTTTCTATGGCAACTCAGTTAATGTTTCAGTTCATTGTCATTTCATTTCCACAATGACATTTGTTGCATTTTTGCTCAATTCCTCAATCACTGTTATCTATAGATGTCATAATCTTTTAAATCTAGTTTTGATGTTTTCCAACATTTGCACTCCTTTCTGGAACTTATTTGTCCCATTTCTTCACACACGGCTGCAATGGTAAATTACAGCACCACATTCCAGGGCACTGCAAACACCACCATCTGCATTCCATTCATCATTGCACTTAACATTATTAAATACCTCATGTTTATCTTTATAACTCTTTGTATTTGTTTGTATTTTCACCTGTATTGTCCAGCAATATTGACCTGGCACTTCATTAATTTTCGTA
This sequence comes from Corbicula japonica, assembly GCA_038501625.1. Taxonomy (NCBI): domain Eukaryota; kingdom Metazoa; phylum Mollusca; class Bivalvia; order Venerida; family Cyrenidae; genus Corbicula; species Corbicula japonica. The sequence goes on from JAZAYU010000024.1 coordinate 552,014, forward strand.
AAGGTCATTGGATAAACACGGGTGTCAGCGAATACACCGATATATTTATTCAATTTTCGTGTCAGTGATATGTGGTGTATTGGAATAGATGCTTGACTACCGATTCGAAGTAGATCGTAATATTTACGAAATTTAACGAATTTGGGGTCAAATGCAAGAGTGCCAGGTCAAAATTGCTGGACAATACTATATTTTTACTTGCATCTGATCTCATTATATTATGTAATGTGCCAATAAATGGTTGCCACTATTTAACCAAACCTTTTTATAGGTGCTACTGAATGTTAACCTTACCTTTTTCACCTAGTCAAGATTGTCTTAAAACTTCCATTTGTTTTTGTATTGCTTTGAAGCTAGTCAATGTATACTGAACAGACAAGAACTCCACATTCCCTTGAGAGAACCATTGTTAAATTAAAATTTATTTAAGGGAATAACTCACTTGGTTATGGCACTGTCAATGATAGAACAGACAAATGTCAAATTCCTTTTCGTCCACTCAAAGCCATTCCATAACACTTAAAAAGCAATAATTTTCATGCCATTTCCAATTTTACATACAATACCAACCATATATACCTAAAAAATTCTTGTGTGTTCAGTACTACTTGTTGATTATGATTATGCATAATATATCATAACTTTTTACAAAAAAAATAATGTTTTCGATTGTTTTACATATAGTTTGTATGATTTTATTACAAAAGTTTAAAAATAAAGTTAAATATTTACATTCACATTGATTTCTTCGTTTAACAAAATCGGTTCATTTTGCATGAATCGCATCACCCGCAATGACGTCAGTAACGTCATGGCTGTTACTATTGAAAACTCCCACGTATTACTCCCCCTTTCCACTTAATACTAATTTTTGACAGCGTTCGACTTAAAGTTTATTTGAAGAAAAAATGAATAAAATGTACATATAAGTAAAGATTCTTATTTTGGTGTGGTTCATAAAGATTGGACGTGCACGCGACAGCTGGCAAATTTACCACAAAGCGCTAGCGCGCTTTATGTATTTGCCAGCTCTCGCGTGCACGTCCAATCTGCATGAACAGCACCAAAATAACAATCATTCCTTAAATAAACAGTGTCTTCTCCTTTTCTCGATTTGGTACTTCGTCCAATAACATGTATACAAATTATTGCCAAGTAACATCGTCTAAAACTCCGGTCTCAATCTCACAATGTCTTTTGACACATTGACCTTTAAGCAGTTACGCAAATTTCATACCACTGAAATCGGACTTCACTCCTAGATGATCCCTATTATCTTTAAGAACAAAGGTGAGTGTCAGAGTCCGAAAAATAAAAAAAAGACAACTCTTCGCCTCTGTTCCAACTACATACAACCCAACCTCTTACTCCAACCTCCCTTTCAAATGTGTCTGGTTAGCCGACCCATCAGTACCTTCAGTCCTTTGATTCCTTTTCATATTGTATTTCTCCTTTTAGTCACTATTGATTGCATAATGATATAGCGGGTCACTACTTGTTACAGGCAAGCCTAGTTTTTGCGCAACTTTAAGCAGTGTCATGCCACGACCGACACTTGCTGCAATTGTTACTGAATGGCACAGTAAGCTGAAGTTGCGACTCCAAACAGTGTTTTTGGGTGCAAATAAAAAAAATTATTATTGTGGAATCTTTCACACTGATTTGTTGTTTTCAGTTGACATAGGTCTTTAAGTATGTCTGGACCACAGTTTTTCACGATCACTGAATTAATTTTAGAAATATCCGAATCTGGAAGTGCCAGGTACTTTCCATAGGGCAGGTAATTCAGCTTATAGCATTTCAGGTGAGCTTTGCAAACTAAAGAGTGCCTGCGACAGTTAATATGCTTTCCTCCAAAACATTGCAAAATATTGTCATTTGACATGTGAGCTTTTTGTAAGAACACTCCATTGTTTTTGGAGCTTTTTTCAGTCGGGTAAGTTCTAGTCGAACCCGTACTCTAAAACTGGACGCTAATTTTAATGCGAAGAATTTTTTATTTTTCCCTTGCGGAAGTTTACTGAACTTAATTGCTTTAAATGTTTGTTCACATTTCTAAGATTGTGAACAAAACACTTGTAGTGGTTAATTTATGTGTTACTTGCACTATTTACCTCCCTTAGAGCTTTTGAGATTTTCCAATGATGCATCAGACGTCTCTGAAACTTTCCCTTGCACCCAAACATTCTCGACTTTACGCAATCCCAGAATACTTTGCGGTGACGCGACTTCCGTTCTAATTTTTCGACGACAATAGTGAAAGCAGATAAACTTCAGTTTGCGGTTGGACATGTTGTGGGATAGCAAAATATTTGTTTGAAACTTGTTCCAAATAACAGAATAATACCCTTAAAGTTCCCTTTTAATCTATTAGATTGATGTCGCTGATAAGGATTACCTGTTGTGCTAATAATAGCCTGTCTGAAGAACGCTATGGGCGAGTTCATATGGAACTCGGGATCGATCTAAGTTAACGGGGGTCCCATTCGAACGACCTCGGTTTCGACACTACTGACGTCATTTTAACCTTTTGACCTCGATGCTTCTAACCCTGGGTCAGACTGGAGTTACTCGTATTCCAAGATGGCGGAGAAAGGAAATAATGAACAGTTCGTATATAAAAATTTCTTTATTTTACTAAAAACTGACTTTTGTTATGTGTGATATTTAGTTTTTGAAAGGGTTGATCATATCTGTTAACCGAATAAGGCGAAATAAGGTGTATATATTTGCATTTTGTGTCGATATTTTGGAATCGTGCCTTGCACATGTCAAAATAACGCTTCCCCCAAACCGACCCGGTGGGATAGTGGTAGAGTGTCCGCCTCGGGATCGGGAGGTCGTGGGTTCGATCCCCGGCCGCGACATACCAAAGTCGTTAAAATGGTACCAGCTCTTCTCCTGCTTGGCGCTCAGCATTATAAAGGAGAATCTGGCTTCTCTTCTCTCATACCCTCGTGGCGATGGAAACCATCAGGAATGAGGCGTCGAGAGTGATTTAAATAAGTTGGATAACTTTCTTCACAATCGACCTTTAATAGATTAGTATAAAAATATATAAATAAAAAAAGGCCATCACATATATCACCAATTATCTTGCATATAATAAATTATTTTTTATTTGCACCCCAAGCCAAAGGGTGGGTGAGGAGGGGGGGGGGGAGATGTGATCTATGCACTAGTTAAATGAGTCAAGTGCAACAACTCGTCCCCTCCCTCCCGGGGAATAGTGGGAACATTGACTTCTAGCCCAGCAACCAGTTACTGCAGAGACATTTGGATGGTAACTAATAATAAAATCCCAAGTAATCCCAGCAATGTGGCAGTAAGCTACTTTAGCGTGAAAGCAAAACCCCGAAGTTGACCAGGTAGTGTGGAGGAAGGTGGAGGGTAAAATCACGGCTCTTTTTCCCTTGCTATCCCCTGCACTCCCCATTAGTCTTTAAAAAGGAAGAAATTTTAGCCTACCCACTCTATTCCAAATAACTGTACTCAAATAGGCGGCTTATTTTGCATTGGGTCAATTTCTGCCAGCGATAATCGCATGTAGTGGAGTCTCAATATTGAGATTTTACCCGGTCATGTTTGTACTTGCCTTTTTTATTTTTCAGAACTTTCTTGCTGAAACTTCCAATAGATGGGAAGGAGGTGTTGGTGAGCGTCACTGCTGAAATAGTTCAGGCATTGAACTCTGATGGTACATTTCAAACTTATCAATATGTTGAGTGTCTAAAGATAGTTTTGTAGACCAACGACCAGCATAAAAAAATGTTTGTAGTAATTTGACCAATCATATATTGTCATCTCCATTATTTTTAATATGTTCTTTCTGGGTAGGCACAACATGTTTTTTTCATATTAATATGAATAATACTAAATTATTACTTTTAATAAAACTGTGTGTGATAATTTGAAAATTGTAATGAAATGACTCGAGACTGACTCGCCAGCAAAATTTTGCTGCATAGGTCACAGTGACCTTTATACTGTTAGCATCACCCATTCTGCAAGAATGGTCATTGTCTCAAAAAGTTTGGCCCACTTTAAATCTAAACCCCTTACTAAGCTTAATAAATGTTTGATGAAACTTGAATCAAATGTTTATTGCATCCTACTGATTGAACTGCACAGGACTTTTTGACTACCTTGTATTTATTTGATTAAAACATGTTTTTCTTCCTTTCAGATCCAACAGTCAGACACTTTGCATATGAGTATGTGGCAAGGACAATGAAAGAAGATCAGCTGGAACAAGGTTGGAAAAAAACATTATACATGTATTTATACAAAAAATTATATGTAACAATTTACTGAAAGCTGTAAAGCCATGATATTTAGATTAAGAAATATGTGCGAATTGTTGGAAATCAGACTTGAAATGTTGGTTTTCCTGCTTTAGTTCTAGTATCTCATGGTATAGACACAGGGTGCTCCTAATCATAATAATCACTGGCCAAAATGACTGTTTGAAACAGTGTTCAGGCTGGGTAGGACTAGTCAGTGTGATAAAAAAATACGAGCTGTGTAGTGCAAAAAACAACATAGTGGTCATTGCGCCTGGTGTGGACTTTGCACATCCAGATTGTTGGATTTGGACCCAACTCCTGTGGTCAGTAATGCATTTTTTATGCCTAAAAATGTATTTATGAGGGTTCCTTCCTGCTGACAGTGTGAACCCTGGTCCGACTGCGAAATGTGCAGGCTGATCAGAGGAATGGCCAGAAGACTGATTTTTTCACATGACATGGCTGATATGTCTCAAAACCCTACCACTGTGTACCAGGCCTGTAACTTGCATGCTTTGAGCCGTTGAGCCAAAACAAAATGAGCACCATTCTACCTGTAGATAAGAAAACATATTATCAAACTGTGATGGTGTGTTGTATTACAACGTTTGTTTGTTTACAGGTAATTGCAGTAACACACTCGACACACCTGGGGCTAAAAACCCCAAAGGTAGTTGCAGTGCCTCAACTGACACCAACAACAACATTTCTTGTCATATGAGTGTACACCAGTCAGCCTCAAACCTAGAAGAGAATCAGAAAGATTTCTGTCCAAGTCAGGTACATAAAATTTTGTGCTTGAGGTATTGTTATGGCAACAACATTGATGACAGATTTGTGAAAAACATCCAGAATTGCAAAAAATGTGTGGAACAGCTTTTAGAAACCGCTCAGGCTGCTGCATCTCCTGCATCCACAGTAGTTTTTTCAGACGAAATGTCTCCTTGTAGTTACTGTTCTGCCATTTTTGAGACAGACACTGTTCAAATTGGAAAAAACATCTGTGTTGAAAGAGATGAATTTTGCCAAATGGTTGTAGAAAAATTACAGTGACACTGATAGTTTTGGTACGCTCCTAATCAGTCAGTAGGAGTTTTTTAAGACTAGTATGTATGTCATTGTAGGTTCACATCTGGAAGGAAGATGAGGAAAAACTGTTGCTAGATTTGAGACTTGGGAAAGATGTCGAGTTTAATTCTGCAAAAAACCACGAAACACTTTGGACACAAATTACATCAGAACTTCAAGAATATGGCGTTAAGGTTTCAAAACATCAAGCACGAAACAAATTTAAGAGTCTGAAAAAAAAGTACAGGGAAATTGTTGACGAAAATGGAAAGACAGGGAATAGCACACACAAATGGAAGTACTTCGAGTTATTTCAGGCTGCTTACGGACATAAATCCTCAACAACGCCAGCATTAACATTTGATAGTCATGCTGTCGTGAATGAAAAGAACCCTGTCCCAGCTCCATCAAAAGGCAAAGCGTCAGCAGGTAAAAGAAAACACCAGAATGTTTATCGTGTCATTGAGAAAATTGACGAGACTAACACGAACCTTCTGAAGGAAATGCAGGAAGAACATCAGCAGAAGATGCAAAGAATGGATCGGTTTCTGGATCTTTTTGAGAAAAGTGTGGGTAATAAATCTGAATAATTTAAGGAGAGTTATACATGTTATAATAGACTTTGAACTGTTGTTTTTAAAGGGAAACTATTGACTTGATGTTACGGTTAAAATTGTTGGAAGTTTATAATTAAGGGAAATTATAAATGTTGACTTTGATGTTATTGTTAAAACTGTTGATTTGCTTAAACATTCAGTTTTTAATTGACATGATTACGGAAAATTATACATGCACTATTGACTAAGAATATTCTTGTTAACAGTCTAGAGGCCACAGTTTTGTCCCAGTTTCAATGAAACTTTTTGATGATGTTTATCTTGACAATATCTAGGCCGCTTCAAACTTAGTCACAAGGTCAAATCTTAGGAAATCTGTTTGTCACACTGCAGAGGCCACGTTCATGACTCAGTTTTGATGAAACTGTCACAGAAACAATCAAGTCAGATCTTAGAAAAACCTTGTCCACACTTCGTAGTTTTAACCCAGTATCAATGAAACTTTATCAGAACATAAGCCTTTGCCAAATGTAGGTCAAGTATGTATATAGATTACATGTTACCATGTACATGCTGTAATAACTAGGTCATAGTTTATTTGGAGGTGATGACTTGTGTGTTCCTCAGTTGAGCGATTTAGGGCCATCTTGGCCCTCTTGTATGTTTAATACGGTTAAAAGTTTCACTTACATGTACTTTCAGTTTATAGTACTGTTTGAATTTTGTAATCAGGAGTTGATGGTTGTACAGCTCAATAATGATCATGACTGAAGAAACACTTCGGCTGTTAGAGTTATTTTGTTGAAAAATTTCCTTGCTTTCTTTGTTGCATATTATGCTTTGAATGATTTCTAATTACTTAACAAAGTGCAGGAGTTGCACTTTTTGCTCGAGCAATGATTTTAGTCAGGGAGGGGAAAACAAGAGAATTTTATTTGGTCAGAGTGTTAGTAACACTCTTTACCTTTGTAGACTACAAATTACCTCCGCCATGACACATACTTGTGTCCATCAAAGTTTAATGACAGTCGTTACATAGGTCGCTTATATATTTAGCAATGACAGAAAGCATAATTTATGCAACATAAAGTATGTGTGAACGATCCACTTGTGACTTAAATCTGTGCATGTTATTTAACAAATATGCATTTTGAGTACATTCATGTTACCAGTTGAAGTCTTAATGCAATGTAGAACATTTTCTTTCAGATGCATAATTTTATGTTGGTTGTAGTTGTGTAACATATATGCAACCTCTGTAATAACTGTAAATTCCATCTTTAACCCTTATCCTGCTAAATTTCAACAATAGACTGGTCCAACCTTGAATATAGAGCAATCCACTGCATAAAATAAGGATATCAAGATAAAAATGTTAACATTTAAGCAGCCAACAGTGTATAGCCTGGCAAGACTGGACAGATGTGCAGACTGGCCTGGCTTTACACTGGTGGCAAAGCCAATGAGCACTTAGTTCCAGCATGAGAAGGGCATCAGCGGAAAATTGGTCATTGATATTTCATGAAAATAGCCAAGGTTATCGTGGGTCAAATATCTTAAAAATATTATTAATATATATTGGGATGTATTCCACAACTGAACCCTGAAAGAGCTTGTCATGAAGTTATACAGTTTTTGCCACCAGTGTAGGTAGGGCCAGGCCAGCCTGCACACATGCATGGCCTGGTCAGGCTGTACACTGTTGTCTATTGTGCTGCAATTTCTAAGATTGACAATATAATGCTCCAAAATGAAACTTGGACTAGTCTATTTTGAATATTCGACTGGTTAAGGGTTAATTAATGATGTATTACTTCTAGTCAAGGGAAAATCTGGAAATTTTATTTTTGCCAAGGATATGGCAACAGTTTCTTGATTGTTTTAGCTCACAAATAAACATAAAAACAATTTAATGTTTTAATTATTTTTCACCAACATATTGAACATAATGGCAGGAGAGTTCAAAGACATGCTTACTATTTAGGTGAAATTTTGCCATAAATTTGGCAATAATTTTTGCGATGATAACTGTGGCGGCTAAATTTTGCGTGAGTCAATATTTATTATTTAAGTTTGAAAAATGAAACCAATACAGTCCGTAAACCTACAGGATTGTCAGTATATGTCCTACAATAGGTTGCTCATGGTAATCCATTGACTAGTTGCTGTCTCCTAACAACACCATTCACTCTATCATGATATATGTTTGCATACATGTTTGGATGATCATTTGCATCTGGTGGCAATATATATTGGTCAATGTTTTCTCCATCTAAAATGCACAGGTTGCTTAAGATACAACCGGAAGTAATATCAGATATCACGTCATTAATGTCATGAACAGTTATATCGCGAAGACGGCGAAATCTTCCCTTTAGGTGTCCAATACATCTCTCGACCACTTGTCTAGCTGCGGATAAAGCCTTGTTGAATCTCCTTTGCCTAGCATTTAGATGACCATTGTCCTTGAATGGCGTTATTAAATTTTCCCTCAAAGGATATGCACTGTCTGCAATTATGTATGATCCCTGATCTAGATCGCCTCTTTCAAGTATATCTTGAAGGGAGGAATTTCTTAGAACTCTCGCATCATGCGTACATCCTGGCCATCCGGTGTACATATGGCGTATCAGCATCCGATGGTCACATACTAACTGAAAAAGTTGTAAAAAGTATGTTGTAACTTGTTCAGTTAGACATACATTTGACACACTGCCTGCCTAGCCTGATTTCCAAAACTTACAAGTTTAAACGTATTTATTTTACATTGATTGGGAAACAAGTTCTAGCAACTTATATTAATCCCACTCGATGACTGCATCATGGAAAGAACCAGTACTTGCGCAGAAATTGTGGATTGTGGAAGGAACCGATTGAGTCTTTCCCCTCTGGGGATCGAACCAGGGTCCTCCAGGTCTAGAGTCTGGCGTTTTACCACTAGACCACTGCCAACTAAATAAAATCTTAGTAGAGAAAACATGAATAACATTTGACTTTAAAATGGAATCACTACTAAGCTGCATAATACAGGGGAACAATTGTTTTACTGTTGAAATTGCACTGTGAGATAAGCTGCAAATTAATATCCACCTGGTATATATATATACTGACTCTGGTCACCTGCATATAGCATACTGAGTTACCATAGGTTACAGTTAATACCATTAAAGGGAATACCTGGTTTGGGTTAGAATACCAAATACAGCAACTGTAACTTTTATACATGGTCTCCTGGACACAGATGTGTCACTCACATTGATTTATGCGTGTTCTAGTGGACTTTGTGAGTTTTTGAAAAGGTATTTTCATCCAGTGGATGCATATTGAGTGGCAGAAAGACCCTCCAATCGCAGGTCAATAAAACACTGACACTAAAGTTACCGATAAATTATTAAGCTACAAGACAGTATTACCTGAAGCTGCACTGAAGGAAATTGTTTCCTGTTATAATAATCATTATCCCCTCCAAGAGCACTTGACAGTCGTATATGCGTACCATCCAATGCTCCTACAATTCCTGGTAATCCCCTCTTGTCTCGAAATTCTCCTGCTATTACCCGTTGTTCATTCCGATCCGGCCATTCTATCACCTGAAGTAAAGAAAATATACCATGTGACCATTAAAAGTTTACCTGCTGCATACAACGTTTTGTAGCTTTAAGTGCAGTCACACAGCAATGAATATGGTCACAATTTGCTACGATCGACTACTTCCCTTTTGAAGTGGCGTATCTTCAACGACTGGCCGTGACAAATTAGGCTACATGAGTAATTGTTGGGAAATTTTACGCATATAATTATATACTGACTATTGTGAACAGTTTGCTTCCGGCTGTACTGTAGATAACATTAAGTGTAGATAAAATTAGAACAGTGGTTCCAATAGCCTTGTCACACTTACTGCTTGTCCGATTATAAAGTTATATAATAAACTATAATGCAGGGAAGAATAAATCTGAACAATTGGTATCAATGCAGCTTACTCACCCTTAAAAACTTAGCGATGAAACAGGTTTTTACGTTTCTCAGTATTCCATGCACAGTGGATTTTCCTATCCCAAAGTAAAGGCTGATCTGTCGCAATGATTCTTGGGTAGCCATGTAGGACAGGAACACAAGAACTTGTTTCTCAGGAATAACTCTAATAAGTCCTCCACTGTGCGAACGAATCAAATCCATTCCGAGTGTTTCCACAATTGTTACAAACATCTGTTTTCCTATCCGAAAATGTGTCCGAAAGTCTTCTTCAAGGAAATCTGGGATGGTTTGTTCTACAAATCCCCCTACTCGTGGTAAATATTCCCGTTTCAACCGATGATGAAGCAAAAACAAATTATTTATTACGTTTGAAATGGCAAGAAAATGGATTTTGTTGTCTAGAAAGTCTTCTAAAACACAGAAAAGCAATTTGGAAGTGTCCGAATCGGCCATATTTGTTTACTTCCCTCAGTGGAGAACTCCGTTCACATGGATTGCCTCTCTGCGCATGCGTAAAATAATATTTTTAGACTATTACGCTGTCTCTCGCGACCCGCGGAATTCCCATTTGAACTCGCCCTATGATTATCAACTACTGGCTCCGATACAGAACTGATTAGCGTATCGCATGATACCAGATGTAAAAGTTAATAAGAGATTTTCTATAAATAGATATTTAGCTGTTATATTACTACTGGCTTGTCGGGTCGAGATATTTATCTGCGGCATTTTGATTGGTTAAAGCTTAACCCTTGTATCGCACTTTTCCGCGCCTGCTCTATTGTATATTATAATAGCGGATCATGGTTAGCGCGTCATCACCGAAACCAGAGATCAACTGTCAAACCGCCGCTACCCCAAAAATTACTAACGGTGATATGCTTTTTATATCTATTGACGGATTTTCAACGCAGTCAATACTCGTGCAACCTCCGTATTTTGTGAAAGGCTGTTCTGCTGCTGATAATTATCGGTATGCACGCTCAGATTGTAGCCTTCATGATCGGCCACCATTTATTTTAAACAACGTCATTCGTGTCTATTGTCTGTAAAAGAATATATTATACAAACAAATTCATCCACTACCAGACTCAACTGGGCTTAAGCTGAACTCAAAGGCCTGGAGAAATTGTGTGTAATTCGGCTGGTACAATACTGTAACCGTGTATAAACATAGGGTCAGTGTTATAGATTTGGAAGCGTAATATTATCAGAAATTACCACGTATTTAATACAGCACGACACGTAATATTACGGTTGGCTATTCAAATCTCTGAAACTTAAACCTATGAAATGAAATTTAAAAAACCCTCATCAACATGTTTAACACTGGGAAAGACGTACTTTAGTATATTCATATATTTGAAATAATCCAGAAAATAGGGATGTTACTTTTTCAATTGTAGCTCATGATGTTAAAGTTAAACCGACACTGTATGCTAGGTTTCATGGCCGTGACAGTAAAGATTTTGGTTTCCATGTTAACCGTACCAACATGATAAACCAAATGAAGAATAGCTTTGGTCTGGTGTTATTTCCTATTTCTTCTCGGCAAAGCCGGAAGCCGCGAGAAACCTTTTTACATATCCCATCTTATTACGCAGCGTTCATTATACAACATTTCTAATTCATGACTGTATTGTATTAATATTTAGTATTAAAGCAGCTTATGCAGAAGTAACTCACCGTAAAGTCTTTATTGAAAGAACACATTTAAACAAACTCGTATATATGTTAATGCCATTGTCCTTGAGTGATTCATAATCCCACACTTAAACCTGTCCTATATAACCTTATTACCTTCATGAGGTTTATCCCATACTCAATAAGAAAAACTCCACAGTCGTCACCATTTCCCTGTCTTGGTACCTGATAATAATTTATGGGTGCAAGTCAAAGTGGAAAACATTTTTCACTATCTTGTCAGGATTAAAATGTCTTACTCTAATGTCTTACTCTTTTAGACTTAGCACAATTCAAAGCATCTAGTTGTTCTGATGTAGTTGTTGTTTTAAGCAATATGCCTTAAACTTTCATAAAATGTTGATGAGAATTATTGTGGTAAGTTTTATAATATACAGAATCATATTTTTACAATATATTCTGAAGAAATATTGAATCAACAATCCACTGATGAGCTACAGCAATGACTCCGGATAAGTGCATAAAAGATGTGTTATTTTGAGGTTCTCAGCTGTGAAATGTATTGTTCCAAATAAAATCGGCGTATCAGATTAACATAAATGTTTTCTAATTCCCTTTCGTCAGGTATAGAGTTTACAGTAAAACCAACTATTTTATTTATGCAACTCGGGTAATATTACAACCAGATCATAAATTCATCACTTATCCTCTCGGGTGAGGGAATAACTATGTACATTCTGACTTCAAAAACCAAAAAATAACACATAATTCAGATTACATTTGATTCAACTATTACAAATTTACTATAAAAATAAAACATAATGTAATACAATAGTATCAAAATTGATATAACTAGAATATTAAAAGATTGTTATGTAAGGCAAGAATGAAATTTACAAAGCAAAATACTTTAATAACTTGTTGCTGTTGAAATTGCAAACAATTGTTTTCACCCATTTATCTCAACACAACAAACAGCTGTGTTATTTTAAGTATACTTACATTAGGGTATTCTATTTGAATGTCTTATATCTTGCCGCAATTATGAAAATGAAAGAAACTGAAGTGAATTATATTTGGAATTTATGTAAAATAAACAACATGTATGATTAACACTTTATCATATTTAACTGGGATGTAATATAAGGGTATGCCAGATCTAATTGTTTACAAAAATAAAAAATAACAAGCTGATAAATATAAAATGATTTTATATCCGCAAATAATTGTATATGAAACTGATATCGGTAGTAAATGAAAATCTTTTTATGTACATATAAACAAAAATACAGAAGCAAAAACATATCTAAATCTCCATTTATCAATTCAGGAACACTGTCGTTGTTATTTATCTTCGTCCGTTTAGTTGGCGTCCTGGACCGCTATCTTTCTGAACGTTTCCTCTTGGTCTGATTGGGCTTTTATTCCAGCTCTGGGTGCCCTCATCCGTCCCTAGATATGACCAGAGTGGGATGCTCTTTACCCTTCTCTCTCTGAACTTTTTTCTCGTAAACTCCTTCCTTCATCTGAGAAACCAGCCCACCTGTCCAGGCTGATCGTAATTGACATCCAAATCGTAATTTCCTGTTCCTCTTGTCGCCCGACACCGCTCTTTTTGATCACATTCTATGATACCCCATATCATACTAATTTATTTTGGCATGTCCTGTTTTTATTCCACGTAGAGGCCGCTTTTAAAATGTGATTTGCAGACTCACAGTTGTTATAAGTCCAACCTGTTTTAATTTTGCCGCGATTACATAGGTCGATCACATGAGCCCTTAGAGTCGGCAGCAGTCTTTCTGTGAAGTAGTTTATGAACTTGTTGTTTCCTTCAATTGAGTTAATTTGATCGTTTATTTGGACAGTCTGTTATTGAATGTGACCTCGTCTTTTGATGAGGTAATTCCATTTTCGCTATAAATTGCCTCCATCAACATGTTTCGATTTTTTTTTTTGGCATACCAACATTGTCCTCAATGTATTTAGACGTGTTTTGACGGAGATGTCGGATGCACCGAACATGACACGCTCCTGGAAAGAATCTACTTACTGATACCTTGAAAGACAATTATTCACCGGAAACATTTACCAGATTTCCAAGTTTACTCTCATTGAAGTGGTCTGCAATTTCACGAAAATATGAATTGTAGGTCAACTCAAACGAGTTAGTATAACTAAAAGTTGGATCGAATGCATTTGGGTGATTTCCTGTTTTCTCTTTATAACAGATAAATCTTTGAAGACTGGGGTTTACGTGGAAATCCCAAAAGTTATGTCTTGTCTACACCCAGAACAGTACTGACTGTGCCACAAAATCTTTTAACATCAGTTATTATTTTTTCATTCATCAAAGCGACAACTGTATGATCGGGGTGTTTGCAAAGATTCCTCTGTGTAATCGAAATTACACCACATCAAATGCAATGTTTCTTAATCTGGATCCGCAAAGGGCGGTCTTAGAAGTGTTCGTAGCCTCTAAGTTGTAGTTGGCGGATCCTTTCAAAGCCGGATTCACTACATCGATAGGCATGTTAAGAAAGCGTGATGTTGCAATGAACATGTGCACATGAGTATTTTATGGTTGAGCATTCCTGTCTTATCAAGATGGGGGCTGGTACCGTAAGCCGTTTGTAAAGACAATGGCCATTATTTTAGATTTGTTTATCACCATCTCAATGCAACAACGGTAGCGCAATTCTGTACTTTTTCATTTCCGCAATTCAATGTTGAAAACGAATTGAAGAAACAGTCCCCGTTTAGTGTACTTTTAAGAGCAACCATATCACTGGCGTGGAAGTGGGCGAGAAGTGCGTTGGCAACGTGATCTCGTGGAATTCGAAGTTGGTGTGCGTTGTTGTTTCAAGGACTTCTGCATGCGATTTCGGGTTACCTTCAAATTGGTTTTATGCATTACCATTCTGCAGCTCCTTCCTTCTGGGCAAGTACCATGTCCTGTAATAATTGAGCAGTCCTCTGCAAACGTGACCCGAGCACTGTAATCAGATCGACAGACACCGGGCTTTAATGTTATGACTCGCTTTCATCCAGTGGATGTTGTCAACCGTACATGGCAGAATGTCAGTTGGTTAAGAACATTGTTGTAGACAAACAAAGAGCTAAACAACTTGATTGCTATTTCATCGTTTGACAAGACTAGGTAGTCAGAGGTCTTAATAGGTCACCTTTATGTTCTTTTGTAATGCAAGACCATCACATAACCTTCGTATTGCTCCCAATAGTTATTTCATTGAACGCATGTTGTTCAGAGCTTGCAAACGAAGGCATTATTCTGCATTCAAACAACCGGCTATACGAATTTTCAACACGTAAACCTCTGCAACCATGATTGTTCTAGTAGATAAATTAGAATCAAGTCAGTATGCTCAAGAATGTAACTAGCATCAATAATAGATTAAACTAACACTACTGATAAGCTGTTCTGAAAGATCTTTGTCTGCTTTAGGAGCAGACACTTTATCCTGTGTAACACTGTTTGTCTGTTGGAGTGCAGTGTTTCGTGATTTCTGAGCTAGGGTTTTGTAAGGGAGCATCTTTGTGGTCGGGGTACCTCTATTTATAAACAAGTAATAGGCATCCCAATGGGTACTAATTGTGCACCCCTTGTTGCTGATCTGTTTTTATACTGTTATGAAAGAGACTTTATGTTATCTCTTTCTACTGAACATCAAGATGATATAATTACAGCTTTTAACAACACCTCGAGGTACCTTGATGATTTATTAAATATAGACAATAACCATTTTCCATTACTTGTTAATAAGATTTATCCTAAAGAACTACAACTTAACAAAGCGAACACTTCAGAAAAGCAAGCAAACTTTCTCGATCTAAATCTGTCCATTGAAAATGGTTATGTCACTACTAAAATTTATGATAAAAGAGATGATTTTAATTTTAATATAGTAAATTTTCCGTTTTTAGACGGCGATGTTCCCCGTGCAACATCTTATGGGGTTTATATCTCACAGCTTGTTCGCTTTTCAAGAGCTTGCAACAATGTTAATGATTTCAATGAACGTAATCTTTGCATTACAGAAAAACTTTTAAAACAAGGTTATCGGTATCACAAATTAAGGAAAACCTTTTGCAAGTTTTATCGCCGATACCCAGATTTAATTCATAAATACAAATGCAGTTTAAAATCACTTTTGCAACAAGGTATTTCACAACCAGTTTTTTATGGAGATTTAATTTATAAACTTAAAAAGATAAAAGGCAGTGTTAATTTCTCCCGGTTATTCGTAAAAACCATCTGTAAATTTAAAAAGAAAGGTTACCAACATGATATTTTACAGCGCTCTGCAGGCCTAGTGATTAACCCTTCTACAGTTGATCATTATGCTTACCTCTTTGATTGCACGACGGTGGCAGGGGTTTAAGAGTTTATGAAGGTTAATGGGGAAATCTTTTCTTAAAAGAACCTAGAAGCTCGATTTGTGTCTTTTATCCCTGTAATCGTGTTCTTGCTGATTTTACTCCAGATGCTCTGGTCTCGGAAAGATCATTGAGTACCCGCCCTTTGGCTTTGCAATGCTATTAGCTTCTTATGTTTTTATGTTTGTATGCTTTTGCATACAACATTGTTGAGCTGATGGGTGGGTTGGAGTTATTTCACCAAGACAATTTGTACTTGTCTTGTTATACGAGAACCTGTTGGGGCAAGTGTGAGGTTGGTGCACCCTAGAACCTGGTTTAAACCCCCAGTGGCAATTTGATTTGCCACTGACCGTTCCAAGGCGGTAACCCCTCGGGTTCTCATTTTTGTTTTTTGTTAGTGGCGTCCTTTTTGAAACTGATTATTTTATTAACCATGCTCTCTCCCCCTCTCTTCTTCTTGACTGTGTGGGGAGGCTGTTTTTTCTGAATGTGGCAATTCCTGATATGCATATTTCACCTTTTTGTGAAACTTCATGGCTTGATCCTGGATGTTTGTTGGTGATATTGGGATGCCCGCAGATCGGGCCTGTGTAAACCAAGTAAATACAGTTTGGTCCACTTCTTGTTAATTAGCGCCCTTAATGCGTTTTCTCTTGTTCCCTCCAGCCTCTGTATTGCTGAATGCCTCGCGAAGTTTGTTTTCGTCATCGATTCACCCTCGCATTCTGGATTCAGGTATGCCGTATTCTAGACATAGAGAAGAACGCTGATTCTTTGTAGAATCTCTTTCTCTCCGATAGTAAGTTGCCTTCTTTTATTCGGAGAAGTCGGCTTTAAATACGAAAAAAAAGATTATATGTCAAAAGACTATTCCCGCTAATGAAAATTTTGTGACTTGTTTAAACACCTACCTTTATCAATTGATGTAGGGAATTGTATGGTAATTTCATGAAAAGAAATGAAAAATATATATGATTTTGTGTACCAAATTGTAAGTGTATATTTCGAAAACACGCTGAGAAATTTAAAAAATTTGATTGGTGTATATATACATAACCAATGTTCTAACCACCGATTATTTTTTCAAAAAAAGTGAATAGCTATTGATGACAGTGTATGTTATTTTGAGGGGGACTATTAAAATGAACAAGGTTAAATCTAATACATTATGTATATAAACTATGATTGTGTGGTTTTGCAGGCAACATTGTCGAGCAAATTGGTGGGTTGAGAATAATTTTAGATTTTGATTAGATTTGCCCCCAAGGTCTTTCAGGAGCGATGTCGAGTCTCTAAACCCCCTATCTACAATAAAATTGTCATAAGGCTTAACCCATCTTTTATCTGTTCAACATTGGAATTCATAATGTGATAAAGAATCGAGGCATCATTGTTTCTTGAGTCAGCCAAAAAGGGTCCCATCACAGTAACAAAATAACCAGTAGTTGTCACTACAACCGTAGGCTTTACCAGTGGCTTACCCTTATGTAAACTGTTGGAGCCTCTTTGAAATTTAAAATTGTTTCTCTTTTGAATATATATGTAAGTTCCATCTAACACTAAAACAACTTGATTATCACTTTCAGTGAACAAAGACTGTGCTAGTTTCGATTCGTTTCCTTTATCCCTGTCGTCGTGGTCTTGCTGATTTTACACCAGGAGCTCTGGTCTCGGAAAGATCATTGAGTACCTGTCCTTTTGCTTTACAATGCTATTAGCTTCTTATGTTTTATATGTTTGTGTGCTTTTGCATGCAACATTGTTGAGCCGATGGGTGGGTTGGAGTTACTTCAACAAGACAACCTGTACTTGTATTGTGATACGAGAACCTGTTGGGGCAAGTGTGAGGTTGGTGCACCCTTTAACCTTGTTTAAACCCCCATTGGCAATTTGTTTACCACTGACCGTTCCAAGGCGGTATCCCCTAAGGTTCTCCATTAATTGTTTGTGGCGTCCGATTTAAATTGACATACTTATTTAAAACATGCTCTCTCTCTCTCTCTCTCCTACTCTTCTTTTTCGCTGCGTCGGGAGGCTGTTTTGTGAGTGTTGCGATTCCTGATATGCATATATTTCTTTTTGATGCCGCATGCATGCCATTCATATTTTTTTCATTGCACGATTGTGTTAAAATTACAGAAAATGGTAATATTTACAACCATGGAATATTCATTGGTCTAATTCTAAATGGAAACGATGAAATTGAGAGAAATATTACTCATATTGTAAAGGTTTGATGATTAGAAAGTACAAACAGTAAAACATTTTAAGAAAAATTTATACTTCAGAATTTGAGATTTTTCAGGGCCAAATATGCGGTTTCATTAATTCAGCCCCTTGACTTAAAGAGACATGATGAACGAAATAAGGCAACAGCGAATTGAAGTGTAGAATGAAGAGAAGAAAGTTCGGAATATGTCTCCTGTGAACTAAAAAAGCTTAAACCAAAGACATTACAAGGAAGTACAACGGAAACAAGTTACAATGTTTGTTAAATGAAGATTTTGAGGACACTGTTGGAGGAATAATCAAAAGAGCTGTGTGAGGAACTTCAGAAAATAACTGAATAAGCTTATTCAGCTCATCATATTAGCTGATTCGTCGAGCGGCGGGTGGGAGATTGCCAAACAATATGAAAGTAATCCCGTTGCAAGCAACTCAGAGGATGATATAAAATAAAGAAAGCAAATGTTTTTATAAGAACGCTGTGTGTAGAAGACAAGCTTATAAGATACACGTTGAGTAAAAAAAACATGGTGGCTTTTTAGAAGAAAACGCATACCTAGCAACAAAACCGCTGATGCCAGGACATCAACTCAACGGAAATACCTTTCAAAAGATATATCTATTCGAACAATGTATAATTTGTTTAAGATAAAGCGTGAAGAAAACAACAGAGCTGTTTCTTTGTGATTCGTTAGTAAAACCTGTGATAAACAGAACATTTAATGAATCCTTATCACCAAACAAATTTGCTAAAGACCGGTTAGGAATACCAGACATATTAATGATGAAGAATCAGACAGCTTTGTGAGTGACTAGGCAAGGCCAAAATCATAGATGATGGTTACAAAGACTTTCGAAATAACATGTACCTTAACACCCTCGTCATTGAGATCTTGCTGTAAAGATGGACTTGAAAAATTATCTGGTGCTTGATTTAGTTCTAATGAGCCATTTTGACTTTAATAAATTTTCTCTCTGAACGTTAAATAAATTTTACAGCAAAAAAGGACGTATCAACAAAATGCCTTTTTGTGATCAATTTTGTGTGATCCTGTTATTTTGATTTGTATGAATAATCATACAAAAAATTACTTCATACATGTCCAAAAATACTCAGTCATTATCATTAAGAGTTGATTAAAACATTTTACTGTTTTTCTCAAAAATATTTAAAAAAAAAACACTTTTTAATCCTTTTGTTGTTAAACCGACGTTGTACTAAATTGACGTTAGAATGCATAATTTAACATTGTATTTGTATGAGGGATATTTACATGCAAGTAAAATATAATGCATCTTTCAGCATGGGATGTTGAAAATTTCCACTCTACCTATTTAAAAGGACGGTCATTTTTGACCACTGAAATAACGTAACATCAATCTTTATTTCTTCAGTAACTGAAACCAAATCACAGAAATGACAATCTGGTGCCAGCACCTGTACATGAAAAGAATTGTATGTAAAAATCAAGTAAAGTAAACTGTACGGAACAAAAACAGAAGTTGGCCAGAAGAGACAGCAGGCTAATTATTCCATTGTTAACTGTTAACGGACGACTTATATCCAGTGATCGGGGGTAAATGTGAAAGTCGGTTGAAAACGTCAGTAATAACAGACTATAAACCTATACCTTTACCTTTATTGATTTGAAATACATGTAATTTGAAGTTTGAAAGAACGAGAACTATGGGCAAACATACATCTGCAAACGGACAATACTTACCGATGAATTCAGTAATAGTAAAATTATTCCAAATACACCCCGGGGGAACTCTTGATATGGAACTCATCATGCTCTCCCGACAAGATCAGATCAGCCGCTTCCGGGGTTCCATATCAGACGGAATATTGTCATAAAAATGTAGGTGATCCTCAACTTTCATCGATTACATAAATTAAAGCCCACTTCCTGGAAAAACTCGAATGCTGTTAGACCCTGATTTGAATCCCGAACAAGAGGATATATGTAGTTCGTGGAATCAGTTTAAACTCGGCAGTAAATATAAAGATATTGAAGCTTGACTATGACTATAGGTCGCTCTAGTATAATTTGTAATATCGCAGTCTTTTAAATGGCTGTCAGAACATCCACATTCACGACAAAGAGAATGGCAGCACGCTGTTACACAGCATGTTGAGGTAAAACTCGCGTGCTCTTCAATGTCACAAGTCAACACTTTGTGCACAGTCCAATAGTTTTTTGGGTTTTGCTTTCTTTGTAGCCATGCCTTGGACTAAATGTTTTCCAATTCAAATTGGGAACAGTATGAAAAAAAGATGTTTATCCTAGCAACTAGCAGGTGTGAGATGTGTGCACATTTTAGTGAATAAAATTACTATTGAGTATTAAATACTATAACCTCTTCTATGTCAATTACATGTAATAAAACAAGCTACTTTGCTGCAATAAAAGTAACTTAAAATGTTAAATAAGAAGTAGCAATTGTTGAAAACAAATGGATGTTTTGAAGAAGCAAACTGTTACTGAATTGTTTAATAATTCATGTTATTACTTTCATTCTTGCTAATGGGAACTTTTTAGTTACATGTTAACCTTGTGGATTAAATTGTCAACACAATTACAGTAGTTCGAACACTTATTGAAGTTTTATTTGGTCATAATGTTTACAATGCTATTAACAAGTCTTCTCTCATCTGCTGGCTCGTTAATGAAGGCAATGAAAATACATAATTAACAAGAATAAATATATCGATTCATACGATAGTCAGTAGCTGTTAAAACTAAAAATCCTGTTACATACTCATTCATTTCTTTGCTGGATCATCAGCCTCTAAGAGGTAGACTGGGTCTACTTGCTGAAACTCGTTCACATCCGTCAGCAATGTTATAAAATCGTTCTGTTCTTTGATGACCAGTTCCTGTTCAACATTCCTTTTTTGCAGAAATAGCTCTCTTTCCTGGAGGCACTGAATCTGCTGTAGTTGCGCATTTGTCTGAAGATTTATCCCATTCACAAGTTCCTTTGCTTTTAAAATACTAGTCTTGATAGTTTTCCTACAGCCTTCCATCATTTGCAAACCTTACTGACTGTTGCCCTTACTTATGTGGTACAGTGTTGAAGTAAGCTGAAGCTCTTCGTCTACTAACATGCACTCAAGAGTTTCCTGCAAAGACTCTTTTTTCCTCTTCCTTGGTGTTGGGGATTACAAATCACCTGCTTCCTTCGAAGAGGATCGTCTTGGAGTTGGCACTGGCGAGAACATTAATGACGTACCAAGCATTGATTTCACTGTACTTTTCTCTTGCTTTTTTCCTGATTGGTCTTCAGCCTCACCAGTAGATTGACTGTCAGAAACCATCACCTTTGCTGGCATGACTATTGGAGTTTGTTTCTCAGATTTCTCGCTTTCATTCTGCGACATTGTTTTTTCCAAAAAAATTAAGATGGAATGTTAGCAAACACAAGAAAAGGAGTAGTAGCCAACGCTGTATCTATAGTTAGAGGTGGCCAACGCTGTTGCTACAGTGTAAAAGTGCTCACCTCCAAAACACCAAACAGATCGATTCACTTGCAAAAAGTATGTAACACACAGGCACATTGAAGTTTCAGGCACATTGAAGTTTTTGGTACCTGGCCTAGAGAATTTACTTACTGTTACATTAGTGAATCTACTAAATTCTAACAGATATAGGCCCGTGTACAATGGGTTATTATTGATCATCGGGAGGGTGGGGATGTTTGTTTATGGGACGTATTGTTTTGGGGGATTATTGCGCAAGTTTTTTATTGTTATTACACCTTGGGGCTATGACAAATATTACCTAATAAAAAAACAACAAACAAAAAATTTTTTTCTAACTATTTTTTTATTATATACAAAAAATTTTTTAATCAATATATTTTTTTGTAACATATATACAATACATTTTTAATATCTAAACATTTACATCATACAACAACAATATTATATACACACACTAATACATTTTTTTAATATCTAACTAATTTTCTATACATTTTGTAAATATTATTAACAACAATTTTATATAATAACAAACATATATACAAAAAACTACTCACAAAGACAATCAATGTTTACATAACTATTGCGTGTCTTGGTTTTTTGCTTACACATAATCGGTCAAAACTATACCGTTCGCGACACAAAGGACACAAACATGAGACATTCTTCCGTAAACATTCCTCACAAAACATATGTCCACAACTTAGGACAAAGTTTTTCATGTTTGTTATGCACACAACGCATAATAACCCATTATCCGTTTCGGCTTTAGCCCGTAAGCTCTTAATTGTTTTGAGCACCATTGTTTTGATGCCTAAATCCTTCTCATTGTTATTACGGGTGTGAAGAAAGTCAAAGAATTGCGCAACATCTTCCAAAGCCTTAATTTGCTGGAATGTCCTCGCCGTCTGGAATGTTTTTGGGTGATTCAACCGGCTTTGTTAATGTCAGCGACGGTCTCTCCGCAAATGAGGCCTCGTCCTCATATTCGGCCGGACGGTATTGACCTGCATAAACATCGAGGTCGAGATTACGCCTCACAGTTGACTCTACGAGTCTAGACGATGACGCAACATTGTGCGGGCGTTGTCTGTCTCGTTGATACGGGTGAGGACGCCTATTAGCGGATGATGACGGAGTTGTTCGTAGAAAATCCTCTAATTCGTCCTCATCCGTGTCGTCATCGGTGACGATCTCTATAACATCGGGCGTTCGGTTACTAGGCGGAACTGCGACGGTCGCGTCACTAGGAGGAGTTATGTCCGGAAGAGACACGATGTCGTCATCATCTTCTTCACCATAAACTTCCACGCCAAACAACAAATTAATTTCCCGGTCACTCAAATTTGTATAATTAAGTTCGTCCCTATCAATAACGTTGTTAGGGAAACACGATCTAATAATGTCATTGCCATAATCCTGTGGCAACTCATTCACCATTAAACACAGGTGGAAAAATCTCTGTTTCCTGGCAATTCTAAATCTGGTGAATGAATTCCGCAACTCATTTAAGTTCCCATTGTGTAATGATCTAAACATGTCTCTAACTCCATACATGGAACCTCCTCTGTAATTAGCTCCAAACATTGAATACATGAAAGTGTTAATTTTCCTTAACATTTCCTCCGTAGTTCTGAATAACAGATAACTTGGACGGTGTCCCATTCTAAGTCGGGTAGCCAATTCAGTTCTAGCAGGCGTAAACAATTCACGAGCCATTTTGGTTTCTCTAGCTGTTTACTCTCTAAGAGTTGGTCACAGAAGTGATACTGTTTCTCCGTCCGTCGACTGTTTTATACCCTTAAGTCGTCTACGATTGGTCCGTTTCGTTTAGCAAACAGATCGATTCACTTGCAAAAAGTATGTAACACACAGGCACATTGAAGTTTCAGGCACATTGAAGTTTTTGGTACCTGGCCTAGAGAATTTACTTACTGTTACATTAGTGAATCTACTAAATTCTAACAGATATAGGCCCGTGTACAATGGGTTATTATTGATCATCGGGAGGGTGGGGATGTTTGTTTATGGGACGTATTGTTTTGGGGGATTATTGCGCAAGTTTTTTATTGTTATTACACCTTGGGGCTATGACAAATATTACCTAATAAAAAAACAACAAACAAAAAATTTTTTTCTAACTATTTTTTTATTATATACAAAAATTTTTTTAATCAATATATTTTTTTGAAACATATATACAATACATTTTTAATATCTAAACATTTACATCATACAACAACAATATTATATACACACACTAATACATTTTTTTAATATCTAACTAATTTTCTATACATTTTGTAAATATTATTAACAACAATTTTATATAATAACAAACATATATACAAAAAACTACTCACAAAGACAATCAATGTTTACATAACTATTGCGTGTCTTGGTTTTTTGCTTACACATAATCGGTCAAAACTATACCGTTCGCGACACAAAGGACACAAACATGAGACATTCTTCCGTAAACATTCCTCACAAAACATATGTCCACAACTTAGGACAAAGTTTTTCATGTTTGTTATGCACACAACGCATAATAACCCATTATCCGTTTCGGCTTTAGCCCGTAAGCTCTTAATTGTTTTGAGCACCATTGTTTTGATGCCTAAATCCTTCTCATTGTTATTACGGGTGTGAAGAAAGTCAAAGAATTGCGCAACATCTTCCAAAGCCTTAATTTGCTGGAATGTCCTCGCCGTCTGGAATGTTTTTGGGTGATTCAACCGGCTTTGTTAATGTCAGCGACGGTCTCTCCGCAAATGAGGCCTCGTCCTCATATTCGGCCGGACGGTATTGACCTGCATAAACATCGAGGTCGAGATTACGCCTCACAGTTGACTCTACGAGTCTAGACGATGACGCAACATTGTGCGGGCGTTGTCTGTCTCGTTGATACGGGTGAGGACGCCTATTAGCGGATGATGACGGAGTTGTTCGTAGAAAATCCTCTAATTCGTCCTCATCCGTGTCGTCATCGGTGACGATCTCTATAACATCGGGCGTTCGGTTACTAGGCGGAACTGCGACGGTCGCGTCACTAGGAGGAGTTATGTCCGGAAGAGACACGATGTCGTCATCATCTTCTTCACCATAAACTTCCACGCCAAACAACAAATTAATTTCCCGGTCACTCAAATTTGTATAATTAAGTTCGTCCCTATCAATAACGTTGTTAGGGAAACACGATCTAATAATGTCATTGCCATAATCCTGTGGCAACTCATTCACCATTAAACACAGGTGGAAAAATCTCTGTTTCCTGGCAATTCTAAATCTGGTGAATGAATTCCGCAACTCATTTAAGTTCCCATTGTGTAATGATCTAAACATGTCTCTAACTCCATACATGGAACCTCCTCTGTAATTAGCTCCAAACATTGAATACATGAAAGTGTTAATTTTCCTTAACATTTCCTCCGTAGTTCTGAATAACAGATAACTTGGACGGTGTCCCATTCTAAGTCGGGTAGCCAATTCAGTTCTAGCAGGCGTAAACAATTCACGAGCCATTTTGGTTTCTCTAGCTGTTTACTCTCTAAGAGTTGGTCACAGAAGTGATACTGTTTCTCCGTCCGTCGACTGTTTTATACCCTTAAGTCGTCTACGATTGGTCCGTTTCGTTTAGCAAACAGATCGATTCACTTGCAAAAAGTATGTAACACACAGGCACATTGAAGTTTCAGGCACATTGAAGTTTTTGGTACCTGGCCTAGAGAATTTACTTACTGTTACATTAGTGAATCTACTAAATTCTAACAGATATAGGCCCGTGTACAATGGGTTATTATTGATCATCGGGAGGGTGGGGATGTTTGTTTATGGGACGTATTGTTTTGGGGGATTATTGCGCAAGTTTTTTATTGTTATTACACCTTGGGGCTATGACAAATATTACCTAATAAAAAAACAACAAACAAAAAATTTTTTTCTAACTATTTTTTTATTATATACAAAAAATTTTTTAATCAATATATTTTTTTGAAACATATATACAATACATTTTTAATATCTAAACATTTACATCATACAACAACAATATTATATACACACACTAATACATTTTTTTAATATCTAACTAATTTTCTATACATTTTGTAAATATTATTAACAACAATTTTATATAATAACAAACATATATACAAAAAACTACTCACAAAGACAATCAATGTTTACATAACTATTGCGTGTCTTGGTTTTTTGCTTACACATAATCGGTCAAAACTATACCGTTCGCGACACAAAGGACACAAACATGAGACATTCTTCCGTAAACATTCCTCACAAAACATATGTCCACAACTTAGGACAAAGTTTTTCATGTTTGTTATGCACACAACGCATAATAACCCATTATCCGTTTCGGCTTTAGCCCGTAAGCTCTTAATTGTTTTGAGCACCATTGTTTTGATGCCTAAATCCTTCTCATTGTTTTTACGGGTGTGAAGAAAGTCAAAGAATTGCGCAACATCTTCCAAAGCCTTAATTTGCTGGAATGTCCTCGCCGTCTGGAATGTTTTTGGGTGATTCAACCGGCTTTGTTAATGTCAGCGACGGTCTCTCCGCAAATGAGGCCTCGTCCTCATATTCGGCCGGACGGTATTGACCTGCATAAACATCGAGGTCGAGATTACGCCTCACAGTTGACTCTACGAGTCTAGACGATGACGCAACATTGTGCGGGCGTTGTCTGTCTCGTTGATACGGGTGAGGACGCCTATTAGCGGATGATGACGGAGTTGTTCGTAGAAAATCCTCTAATTCGTCCTCATCCGTGTCGTCATCGGTGACGATCTCTATAACATCGGGCGTTCGGTTACTAGGCGGAACTGCGACGGTCGCGTCACTAGGAGGAGTTATGTCCGGAAGAGACACGATGTCGTCATCATCTTCTTCACCATAAACTTCCACGCCAAACAACAAATTAATTTCCCGGTCACTCAAATTTGTATAATTAAGTTCGTCCCTATCAATAACGTTGTTAGGGAAACACGATCTAATAATGTCATTGCCATAATCCTGTGGCAACTCATTCACCATTAAACACAGGTGGAAAAATCTCTGTTTCCTGGCAATTCTAAATCTGGTGAATGAATTCCGCAACTCATTTAAGTTCCCATTGTGTAATGATCTAAACATGTCTCTAACTCCATACATGGAACCTCCTCTGTAATTAGCTCCAAACATTGAATACATGAAAGTGTTAATTTTCCTTAACATTTCCTCCGTAGTTCTGAATAACAGATAACTTGGACGGTGTCCCATTCTAAGTCGGGTAGCCAATTCAGTTCTAGCAGGCGTAAACAATTCACGAGCCATTTTGGTTTCTCTAGCTGTTTACTCTCTAAGAGTTGGTCACAGAAGTGATACTGTTTCTCCGTCCGTCGACTGTTTTATACCCTTAAGTCGTCTACGATTGGTCCGTTTCGTTTAGCAAACAGATCGATTCACTTGCAAAAAGTATGTAACACACAGGCACATTGAAGTTTCAGGCACATTGAAGTTTTTGGTACCTGGCCTAGAGAATTTACTTACTGTTACATTAGTGAATCTACTAAATTCTAACAGATATAGGCCCGTGTACAATGGGTTATTATTGATCATCGGGAGGGTGGGGATGTTTGTTTATGGGACGTATTGTTTTGGGGGATTATTGCGCAAGTTTTTTATTGTTATTACACCTTGGGGCTATGACAAATATTACCTAATAAAAAAACAACAAACAAAAAATTTTTTTCTAACTATTTTTTTATTATATACAAAAAATTTTTTAATCAATATATTTTTTTGAAACATATATACAATACATTTTTAATATCTAAACATTTACATCATACAACAACAATATTATATACACACACTAATACATTTTTTTAATATCTAACTAATTTTCTATACATTTTGTAAATATTATTAACAACAATTTTATATAATAACAAACATATATACAAAAAACTACTCACAAAGACAATCAATGTTTACATAACTATTGCGTGTCTTGGTTTTTTGCTTACACATAATCGGTCAAAACTATACCGTTCGCGACACAAAGGACACAAACATGAGACATTCTTCCGTAAACATTCCTCACAAAACATATGTCCACAACTTAGGACAAAGTTTTTCATGTTTGTTATGCACACAACGCATAATAACCCATTATCCGTTTCGGCTTTAGCCCGTAAGCTCTTAATTGTTTTGAGCACCATTGTTTTGATGCCTAAATCCTTCTCATTGTTTTTACGGGTGTGAAGAAAGTCAAAGAATTGCGCAACATCTTCCAAAGCCTTAATTTGCTGGAATGTCCTCGCCGTCTGGAATGTTTTTGGGTGATTCAACCGGCTTTGTTAATGTCAGCGACGGTCTCTCCGCAAATGAGGCCTCGTCCTCATATTCGGCCGGACGGTATTGACCTGCATAAACATCGAGGTCGAGATTACGCCTCACAGTTGACTCTACGAGTCTAGACGATGACGCAACATTGTGCGGGCGTTGTCTGTCTCGTTGATACGGGTGAGGACGCCTATTAGCGGATGATGACGGAGTTGTTCGTAGAAAATCCTCTAATTCGTCCTCATCCGTGTCGTCATCGGTGACGATCTCTATAACATCGGGCGTTCGGTTACTAGGCGGAACTGCGACGGTCGCGTCACTAGGAGGAGTTATGTCCGGAAGAGACACGATGTCGTCATCATCTTCTTCACCATAAACTTCCACGCCAAACAACAAATTAATTTCCCGGTCACTCAAATTTGTATAATTAAGTTCGTCCCTATCAATAACGTTGTTAGGGAAACACGATCTAATAATGTCATTGCCATAATCCTGTGGCAACTCATTCACCATTAAACACAGGTGGAAAAATCTCTGTTTCCTGGCAATTCTAAATCTGGTGAATGAATTCCGCAACTCATTTAAGTTCCCATTGTGTAATGATCTAAACATGTCTCTAACTCCATACATGGAACCTCCTCTGTAATTAGCTCCAAACATTGAATACATGAAAGTGTTAATTTTCCTTAACATTTCCTCCGTAGTTCTGAATAACAGATAACTTGGACGGTGTCCCATTCTAAGTCGGGTAGCCAATTCAGTTCTAGCAGGCGTAAACAATTCACGAGCCATTTTGGTTTCTCTAGCTGTTTACTCTCTAAGAGTTGGTCACAGAAGTGATACTGTTTCTCCGTCCGTCGACTGTTTTATACCCTTAAGTCGTCTACGATTGGTCCGTTTCGTTTAGCAAACAGATCGATTCACTTGCAAAAAGTATGTAACACACAGGCACATTGAAGTTTCAGGCACATTGAAGTTTTTGGTACCTGGCCTAGAGAATTTACTTACTGTTACATTAGTGAATCTACTAAATTCTAACAGATATAGGCCCGTGTACAATGGGTTATTATTGATCATCGGGAGGGTGGGGATGTTTGTTTATGGGACGTATTGTTTTGGGGGATTATTGCGCAAGTTTTTTATTGTTATTACACCTTGGGGCTATGACAAATATTACCTAATAAAAAAACAACAAACAAAAAATTTTTTTCTAACTATTTTTTTATTATATACAAAAAATTTTTTAATCAATATATTTTTTTGAAACATATATACAATACATTTTTAATATCTAAACATTTACATCATACAACAACAATATTATATACACACACTAATACATTTTTTTAATATCTAACTAATTTTCTATACATTTTGTAAATATTATTAACAACAATTTTATATAATAACAAACATATATACAAAAAACTACTCACAAAGACAATCAATGTTTACATAACTATTGCGTGTCTTGGTTTTTTGCTTACACATAATCGGTCAAAACTATACCGTTCGCGACACAAAGGACACAAACATGAGACATTCTTCCGTAAACATTCCTCACAAAACATATGTCCACAACTTAGGACAAAGTTTTTCATGTTTGTTATGCACACAACGCATAATAACCCATTATCCGTTTCGGCTTTAGCCCGTAAGCTCTTAATTGTTTTGAGCACCATTGTTTTGATGCCTAAATCCTTCTCATTGTTATTACGGGTGTGAAGAAAGTCAAAGAATTGCGCAACATCTTCCAAAGCCTTAATTTGCTGGAATGTCCTCGCCGTCTGGAATGTTTTTGGGTGATTCAACCGGCTTTGTTAATGTCAGCGACGGTCTCTCCGCAAATGAGGCCTCGTCCTCATATTCGGCCGGACGGTATTGACCTGCATAAACATCGAGGTCGAGATTACGCCTCACAGTTGACTCTACGAGTCTAGACGATGACGCAACATTGTGCGGGCGTTGTCTGTCTCGTTGATACGGGTGAGGACGCCTATTAGCGGATGATGACGGAGTTGTTCGTAGAAAATCCTCTAATTCGTCCTCATCCGTGTCGTCATCGGTGACGATCTCTATAACATCGGGCGTTCGGTTACTAGGCGGAACTGCGACGGTCGCGTCACTAGGAGGAGTTATGTCCGGAAGAGACACGATGTCGTCATCATCTTCTTCACCATAAACTTCCACGCCAAACAACAAATTAATTTCCCGGTCACTCAAATTTGTATAATTAAGTTCGTCCCTATCAATAACGTTGTTAGGGAAACACGATCTAATAATGTCATTGCCATAATCCTGTGGCAACTCATTCACCATTAAACACAGGTGGAAAAATCTCTGTTTCCTGGCAATTCTAAATCTGGTGAATGAATTCCCCAACTCATTTAAGTTCCCATTGTGTAATGATCTAAACATGTCTCTAACTCCATACATGGAACCTCCTCTGTAATTAGCTCCAAACATTGAATACATGAAAGTGTTAATTTTCCTTAACATTTCCTCCGTAGTTCTG
Source organism: Corbicula japonica (assembly GCA_038501625.1). Taxonomy (NCBI): domain Eukaryota; kingdom Metazoa; phylum Mollusca; class Bivalvia; order Venerida; family Cyrenidae; genus Corbicula; species Corbicula japonica. Next base: position 582,521 of record JAZAYU010000024.1, read on the forward strand.
AATAACAGATAACTTGGACGGTGTCCCATTCTAAGTCGGGTAGCCAATTCAGTTCTAGCAGGCGTAAACAATTCACGAGCCATTTTGGTTTCTCTAGCTGTTTACTCTCTAAGAGTTGGTCACAGAAGTGATACTGTTTCTCCGTCCGTCGACTGTTTTATACCCTTAAGTCGTCTACGATTGGTCCGTTTCGTTTAGCAAACAGATCGATTCACTTGCAAAAAGTATGTAACACACAGGCACATTGAAGTTTCAGGCACATTGAAGTTTTTGGTACCTGGCCTAGAGAATTTACTTACTGTTACATTAGTGAATCTACTAAATTCTAACAGATATAGGCCCGTGTACAATGGGTTATTATTGATCATCGGGAGGGTGGGGATGTTTGTTTATGGGACGTATTGTTTTGGGGGATTATTGCGCAAGTTTTTTATTGTTATTACACCTTGGGGCTATGACAAATATTACCTAATAAAAAAACAACAAACAAAAAATTTTTTTCTAACTATTTTTTTATTATATACAAAAAATTTTTTAATCAATATATTTTTTTGAAACATATATACAATACATTTTTAATATCTAAACATTTACATCATACAACAACAATATTATATACACACACTAATACATTTTTTTAATATCTAACTAATTTTCTATACATTTTGTAAATATTATTAACAACAATTTTATATAATAACAAACATATATACAAAAAACTACTCACAAAGACAATCAATGTTTACATAACTATTGCGTGTCTTGGTTTTTTGCTTACACATAATCGGTCAAAACTATACCGTTCGCGACACAAAGGACACAAACATGAGACATTCTTCCGTAAACATTCCTCACAAAACATATGTCCACAACTTAGGACAAAGTTTTTCATGTTTGTTATGCACACAACGCATAATAACCCATTATCCGTTTCGGCTTTAGCCCGTAAGCTCTTAATTGTTTTGAGCACCATTGTTTTGATGCCTAAATCCTTCTCATTGTTATTACGGGTGTGAAGAAAGTCAAAGAATTGCGCAACATCTTCCAAAGCCTTAATTTGCTGGAATGTCCTCGCCGTCTGGAATGTTTTTGGGTGATTCAACCGGCTTTGTTAATGTCAGCGACGGTCTCTCCGCAAATGAGGCCTCGTCCTCATATTCGGCCGGACGGTATTGACCTGCATAAACATCGAGGTCGAGATTACGCCTCACAGTTGACTCTACGAGTCTAGACGATGACGCAACATTGTGCGGGCGTTGTCTGTCTCGTTGATACGGGTGAGGACGCCTATTAGCGGATGATGACGGAGTTGTTCGTAGAAAATCCTCTAATTCGTCCTCATCCGTGTCGTCATCGGTGACGATCTCTATAACATCGGGCGTTCGGTTACTAGGCGGAACTGCGACGGTCGCGTCACTAGGAGGAGTTATGTCCGGAAGAGACACGATGTCGTCATCATCTTCTTCACCATAAACTTCCACGCCAAACAACAAATTAATTTCCCGGTCACTCAAATTTGTATAATTAAGTTCGTCCCTATCAATAACGTTGTTAGGGAAACACGATCTAATAATGTCATTGCCATAATCCTGTGGCAACTCATTCACCATTAAACACAGGTGGAAAAATCTCTGTTTCCTGGCAATTCTAAATCTGGTGAATGAATTCCGCAACTCATTTAAGTTCCCATTGTGTAATGATCTAAACATGTCTCTAACTCCATACATGGAACCTCCTCTGTAATTAGCTCCAAACATTGAATACATGAAAGTGTTAATTTTCCTTAACATTTCCTCCGTAGTTCTGAATAACAGATAACTTGGACGGTGTCCCATTCTAAGTCGGGTAGCCAATTCAGTTCTAGCAGGCGTAAACAATTCACGAGCCATTTTGGTTTCTCTAGCTGTTTACTCTCTAAGAGTTGGTCACAGAAGTGATACTGTTTCTCCGTCCGTCGACTGTTTTATACCCTTAAGTCGTCTACGATTGGTCCGTTTCGTTTAGCAAACAGATCGATTCACTTGCAAAAAGTATGTAACACACAGGCACATTGAAGTTTCAGGCACATTGAAGTTTTTGGTACCTGGCCTAGAGAATTTACTTACTGTTACATTAGTGAATCTACTAAATTCTAACAGATATAGGCCCGTGTACAATGGGTTATTATTGATCATCGGGAGGGTGGGGATGTTTGTTTATGGGACGTATTGTTTTGGGGGATTATTGCGCAAGTTTTTTATTGTTATTACACCTTGGGGCTATGACAAATATTACCTAATAAAAAAACAACAAACAAAAAATTTTTTTCTAACTATTTTTTTATTATATACAAAAAATTTTTTAATCAATATATTTTTTTGAAACATATATACAATACATTTTTAATATCTAAACATTTACATCATACAACAACAATATTATATACACACACTAATACATTTTTTTAATATCTAACTAATTTTCTATACATTTTGTAAATATTATTAACAACAATTTTATATAATAACAAACATATATACAAAAAACTACTCACAAAGACAATCAATGTTTACATAACTATTGCGTGTCTTGGTTTTTTGCTTACACATAATCGGTCAAAACTATACCGTTCGCGACACAAAGGACACAAACATGAGACATTCTTCCGTAAACATTCCTCACAAAACATATGTCCACAACTTAGGACAAAGTTTTTCATGTTTGTTATGCACACAACGCATAATAACCCATTATCCGTTTCGGCTTTAGCCCGTAAGCTCTTAATTGTTTTGAGCACCATTGTTTTGATGCCTAAATCCTTCTCATTGTTATTACGGGTGTGAAGAAAGTCAAAGAATTGCGCAACATCTTCCAAAGCCTTAATTTGCTGGAATGTCCTCGCCGTCTGGAATGTTTTTGGGTGATTCAACCGGCTTTGTTAATGTCAGCGACGGTCTCTCCGCAAATGAGGCCTCGTCCTCATATTCGGCCGGACGGTATTGACCTGCATAAACATCGAGGTCGAGATTACGCCTCACAGTTGACTCTACGAGTCTAGACGATGACGCAACATTGTGCGGGCGTTGTCTGTCTCGTTGATACGGGTGAGGACGCCTATTAGCGGATGATGACGGAGTTGTTCGTAGAAAATCCTCTAATTCGTCCTCATCCGTGTCGTCATCGGTGACGATCTCTATAACATCGGGCGTTCGGTTACTAGGCGGAACTGCGACGGTCGCGTCACTAGGAGGAGTTATGTCCGGAAGAGACACGATGTCGTCATCATCTTCTTCACCATAAACTTCCACGCCAAACAACAAATTAATTTCCCGGTCACTCAAATTTGTATAATTAAGTTCGTCCCTATCAATAACGTTGTTAGGGAAACACGATCTAATAATGTCATTGCCATAATCCTGTGGCAACTCATTCACCATTAAACACAGGTGGAAAAATCTCTGTTTCCTGGCAATTCTAAATCTGGTGAATGAATTCCGCAACTCATTTAAGTTCCCATTGTGTAATGATCTAAACATGTCTCTAACTCCATACATGGAACCTCCTCTGTAATTAGCTCCAAACATTGAATACATGAAAGTGTTAATTTTCCTTAACATTTCCTCCGTAGTTCTGAATAACAGATAACTTGGACGGTGTCCCATTCTAAGTCGGGTAGCCAATTCAGTTCTAGCAGGCGTAAACAATTCACGAGCCATTTTGGTTTCTCTAGCTGTTTACTCTCTAAGAGTTGGTCACAGAAGTGATACTGTTTCTCCGTCCGTCGACTGTTTTATACCCTTAAGTCGTCTACGATTGGTCCGTTTCGTTTAGCAAACAGATCGATTCACTTGCAAAAAGTATGTAACACACAGGCACATTGAAGTTTCAGGCACATTGAAGTTTTTGGTACCTGGCCTAGAGAATTTACTTACTGTTACATTAGTGAATCTACTAAATTCTAACAGATATAGGCCCGTGTACAATGGGTTATTATTGATCATCGGGAGGGTGGGGATGTTTGTTTATGGGACGTATTGTTTTGGGGGATTATTGCGCAAGTTTTTTATTGTTATTACACCTTGGGGCTATGACAAATATTACCTAATAAAAAAACAACAAACAAAAAATTTTTTTCTAACTATTTTTTTATTATATACAAAAAATTTTTTAATCAATATATTTTTTTGAAACATATATACAATACATTTTTAATATCTAAACATTTACATCATACAACAACAATATTATATACACACACTAATACATTTTTTTAATATCTAACTAATTTTCTATACATTTTGTAAATATTATTAACAACAATTTTATATAATAACAAACATATATACAAAAAACTACTCACAAAGACAATCAATGTTTACATAACTATTGCGTGTCTTGGTTTTTTGCTTACACATAATCGGTCAAAACTATACCGTTCGCGACACAAAGGACACAAACATGAGACATTCTTCCGTAAACATTCCTCACAAAACATATGTCCACAACTTAGGACAAAGTTTTTCATGTTTGTTATGCACACAACGCATAATAACCCATTATCCGTTTCGGCTTTAGCCCGTAAGCTCTTAATTGTTTTGAGCACCATTGTTTTGATGCCTAAATCCTTCTCATTGTTTTTACGGGTGTGAAGAAAGTCAAAGAATTGCGCAACATCTTCCAAAGCCTTAATTTGCTGGAATGTCCTCGCCGTCTGGAATGTTTTTGGGTGATTCAACCGGCTTTGTTAATGTCAGCGACGGTCTCTCCGCAAATGAGGCCTCGTCCTCATATTCGGCCGGACGGTATTGACCTGCATAAACATCGAGGTCGAGATTACGCCTCACAGTTGACTCTACGAGTCTAGACGATGACGCAACATTGTGCGGGCGTTGTCTGTCTCGTTGATACGGGTGAGGACGCCTATTAGCGGATGATGACGGAGTTGTTCGTAGAAAATCCTCTAATTCGTCCTCATCCGTGTCGTCATCGGTGACGATCTCTATAACATCGGGCGTTCGGTTACTAGGCGGAACTGCGACGGTCGCGTCACTAGGAGGAGTTATGTCCGGAAGAGACACGATGTCGTCATCATCTTCTTCACCATAAACTTCCACGCCAAACAACAAATTAATTTCCCGGTCACTCAAATTTGTATAATTAAGTTCGTCCCTATCAATAACGTTGTTAGGGAAACACGATCTAATAATGTCATTGCCATAATCCTGTGGCAACTCATTCACCATTAAACACAGGTGGAAAAATCTCTGTTTCCTGGCAATTCTAAATCTGGTGAATGAATTCCGCAACTCATTTAAGTTCCCATTGTGTAATGATCTAAACATGTCTCTAACTCCATACATGGAACCTCCTCTGTAATTAGCTCCAAACATTGAATACATGAAAGTGTTAATTTTCCTTAACATTTCCTCCGTAGTTCTGAATAACAGATAACTTGGACGGTGTCCCATTCTAAGTCGGGTAGCCAATTCAGTTCTAGCAGGCGTAAACAATTCACGAGCCATTTTGGTTTCTCTAGCTGTTTACTCTCTAAGAGTTGGTCACAGAAGTGATACTGTTTCTCCGTCCGTCGACTGTTTTATACCCTTAAGTCGTCTACGATTGGTCCGTTTCGTTTAGCAAACAGATCGATTCACTTGCAAAAAGTATGTAACACACAGGCACATTGAAGTTTCAGGCACATTGAAGTTTTTGGTACCTGGCCTAGAGAATTTACTTACTGTTACATTAGTGAATCTACTAAATTCTAACAGATATAGGCCCGTGTACAATGGGTTATTATTGATCATCGGGAGGGTGGGGATGTTTGTTTATGGGACGTATTGTTTTGGGGGATTATTGCGCAAGTTTTTTATTGTTATTACACCTTGGGGCTATGACAAATATTACCTAATAAAAAAACAACAAACAAAAAATTTTTTTCTAACTATTTTTTTATTATATACAAAAAATTTTTTAATCAATATATTTTTTTGAAACATATATACAATACATTTTTAATATCTAAACATTTACATCATACAACAACAATATTATATACACACACTAATACATTTTTTTAATATCTAACTAATTTTCTATACATTTTGTAAATATTATTAACAACAATTTTATATAATAACAAACATATATACAAAAAACTACTCACAAAGACAATCAATGTTTACATAACTATTGCGTGTCTTGGTTTTTTGCTTACACATAATCGGTCAAAACTATACCGTTCGCGACACAAAGGACACAAACATGAGACATTCTTCCGTAAACATTCCTCACAAAACATATGTCCACAACTTAGGACAAAGTTTTTCATGTTTGTTATGCACACAACGCATAATAACCCATTATCCGTTTCGGCTTTAGCCCGTAAGCTCTTAATTGTTTTGAGCACCATTGTTTTGATGCCTAAATCCTTCTCATTGTTATTACGGGTGTGAAGAAAGTCAAAGAATTGCGCAACATCTTCCAAAGCCTTAATTTGCTGGAATGTCCTCGCCGTCTGGAATGTTTTTGGGTGATTCAACCGGCTTTGTTAATGTCAGCGACGGTCTCTCCGCAAATGAGGCCTCGTCCTCATATTCGGCCGGACGGTATTGACCTGCATAAACATCGAGGTCGAGATTACGCCTCACAGTTGACTCTACGAGTCTAGACGATGACGCAACATTGTGCGGGCGTTGTCTGTCTCGTTGATACGGGTGAGGACGCCTATTAGCGGATGATGACGGAGTTGTTCGTAGAAAATCCTCTAATTCGTCCTCATCCGTGTCGTCATCGGTGACGATCTCTATAACATCGGGCGTTCGGTTACTAGGCGGAACTGCGACGGTCGCGTCACTAGGAGGAGTTATGTCCGGAAGAGACACGATGTCGTCATCATCTTCTTCACCATAAACTTCCACGCCAAACAACAAATTAATTTCCCGGTCACTCAAATTTGTATAATTAAGTTCGTCCCTATCAATAACGTTGTTAGGGAAACACGATCTAATAATGTCATTGCCATAATCCTGTGGCAACTCATTCACCATTAAACACAGGTGGAAAAATCTCTGTTTCCTGGCAATTCTAAATCTGGTGAATGAATTCCGCAACTCATTTAAGTTCCCATTGTGTAATGATCTAAACATGTCTCTAACTCCATACATGGAACCTCCTCTGTAATTAGCTCCAAACATTGAATACATGAAAGTGTTAATTTTCCTTAACATTTCCTCCGTAGTTCTGAATAACAGATAACTTGGACGGTGTCCCATTCTAAGTCGGGTAGCCAATTCAGTTCTAGCAGGCGTAAACAATTCACGAGCCATTTTGGTTTCTCTAGCTGTTTACTCTCTAAGAGTTGGTCACAGAAGTGATACTGTTTCTCCGTCCGTCGACTGTTTTATACCCTTAAGTCGTCTACGATTGGTCCGTTTCGTTTAGCAAACAGATCGATTCACTTGCAAAAAGTATGTAACACACAGGCACATTGAAGTTTCAGGCACATTGAAGTTTTTGGTACCTGGCCTAGAGAATTTACTTACTGTTACATTAGTGAATCTACTAAATTCTAACAGATATAGGCCCGTGTACAATGGGTTATTATTGATCATCGGGAGGGTGGGGATGTTTGTTTATGGGACGTATTGTTTTGGGGGATTATTGCGCAAGTTTTTTATTGTTATTACACCTTGGGGCTATGACAAATATTACCTAATAAAAAAACAACAAACAAAAAATTTTTTTCTAACTATTTTTTTATTATATACAAAAAATTTTTTAATCAATATATTTTTTTGAAACATATATACAATACATTTTTAATATCTAAACATTTACATCATACAACAACAATATTATATACACACACTAATACATTTTTTTAATATCTAACTAATTTTCTATACATTTTGTAAATATTATTAACAACAATTTTATATAATAACAAACATATATACAAAAAACTACTCACAAAGACAATCAATGTTTACATAACTATTGCGTGTCTTGGTTTTTTGCTTACACATAATCGGTCAAAACTATACCGTTCGCGACACAAAGGACACAAACATGAGACATTCTTCCGTAAACATTCCTCACAAAACATATGTCCACAACTTAGGACAAAGTTTTTCATGTTTGTTATGCACACAACGCATAATAACCCATTATCCGTTTCGGCTTTAGCCCGTAAGCTCTTAATTGTTTTGAGCACCATTGTTTTGATGCCTAAATCCTTCTCATTGTTATTACGGGTGTGAAGAAAGTCAAAGAATTGCGCAACATCTTCCAAAGCCTTAATTTGCTGGAATGTCCTCGCCGTCTGGAATGTTTTTGGGTGATTCAACCGGCTTTGTTAATGTCAGCGACGGTCTCTCCGCAAATGAGGCCTCGTCCTCATATTCGGCCGGACGGTATTGACCTGCATAAACATCGAGGTCGAGATTACGCCTCACAGTTGACTCTACGAGTCTAGACGATGACGCAACATTGTGCGGGCGTTGTCTGTCTCGTTGATACGGGTGAGGACGCCTATTAGCGGATGATGACGGAGTTGTTCGTAGAAAATCCTCTAATTCGTCCTCATCCGTGTCGTCATCGGTGACGATCTCTATAACATCGGGCGTTCGGTTACTAGGCGGAACTGCGACGGTCGCGTCACTAGGAGGAGTTATGTCCGGAAGAGACACGATGTCGTCATCATCTTCTTCACCATAAACTTCCACGCCAAACAACAAATTAATTTCCCGGTCACTCAAATTTGTATAATTAAGTTCGTCCCTATCAATAACGTTGTTAGGGAAACACGATCTAATAATGTCATTGCCATAATCCTGTGGCAACTCATTCACCATTAAACACAGGTGGAAAAATCTCTGTTTCCTGGCAATTCTAAATCTGGTGAATGAATTCCGCAACTCATTTAAGTTCCCATTGTGTAATGATCTAAACATGTCTCTAACTCCATACATGGAACCTCCTCTGTAATTAGCTCCAAACATTGAATACATGAAAGTGTTAATTTTCCTTAACATTTCCTCCGTAGTTCTGAATAACAGATAACTTGGACGGTGTCCCATTCTAAGTCGGGTAGCCAATTCAGTTCTAGCAGGCGTAAACAATTCACGAGCCATTTTGGTTTCTCTAGCTGTTTACTCTCTAAGAGTTGGTCACAGAAGTGATACTGTTTCTCCGTCCGTCGACTGTTTTATACCCTTAAGTCGTCTACGATTGGTCCGTTTCGTTTAGCAAACAGATCGATTCACTTGCAAAAAGTATGTAACACACAGGCACATTGAAGTTTCAGGCACATTGAAGTTTTTGGTACCTGGCCTAGAGAATTTACTTACTGTTACATTAGTGAATCTACTAAATTCTAACAGATATAGGCCCGTGTACAATGGGTTATTATTGATCATCGGGAGGGTGGGGATGTTTGTTTATGGGACGTATTGTTTTGGGGGATTATTGCGCAAGTTTTTTATTGTTATTACACCTTGGGGCTATGACAAATATTACCTAATAAAAAAACAACAAACAAAAAATTTTTTTCTAACTATTTTTTTATTATATACAAAAAATTTTTTAATCAATATATTTTTTTGAAACATATATACAATACATTTTTAATATCTAAACATTTACATCATACAACAACAATATTATATACACACACTAATACATTTTTTTAATATCTAACTAATTTTCTATACATTTTGTAAATATTATTAACAACAATTTTATATAATAACAAACATATATACAAAAAACTACTCACAAAGACAATCAATGTTTACATAACTATTGCGTGTCTTGGTTTTTTGCTTACACATAATCGGTCAAAACTATACCGTTCGCGACACAAAGGACACAAACATGAGACATTCTTCCGTAAACATTCCTCACAAAACATATGTCCACAACTTAGGACAAAGTTTTTCATGTTTGTTATGCACACAACGCATAATAACCCATTATCCGTTTCGGCTTTAGCCCGTAAGCTCTTAATTGTTTTGAGCACCATTGTTTTGATGCCTAAATCCTTCTCATTGTTATTACGGGTGTGAAGAAAGTCAAAGAATTGCGCAACATCTTCCAAAGCCTTAATTTGCTGGAATGTCCTCGCCGTCTGGAATGTTTTTGGGTGATTCAACCGGCTTTGTTAATGTCAGCGACGGTCTCTCCGCAAATGAGGCCTCGTCCTCATATTCGGCCGGACGGTATTGACCTGCATAAACATCGAGGTCGAGATTACGCCTCACAGTTGACTCTACGAGTCTAGACGATGACGCAACATTGTGCGGGCGTTGTCTGTCTCGTTGATACGGGTGAGGACGCCTATTAGCGGATGATGACGGAGTTGTTCGTAGAAAATCCTCTAATTCGTCCTCATCCGTGTCGTCATCGGTGACGATCTCTATAACATCGGGCGTTCGGTTACTAGGCGGAACTGCGACGGTCGCGTCACTAGGAGGAGTTATGTCCGGAAGAGACACGATGTCGTCATCATCTTCTTCACCATAAACTTCCACGCCAAACAACAAATTAATTTCCCGGTCACTCAAATTTGTATAATTAAGTTCGTCCCTATCAATAACGTTGTTAGGGAAACACGATCTAATAATGTCATTGCCATAATCCTGTGGCAACTCATTCACCATTAAACACAGGTGGAAAAATCTCTGTTTCCTGGCAATTCTAAATCTGGTGAATGAATTCCGCAACTCATTTAAGTTCCCATTGTGTAATGATCTAAACATGTCTCTAACTCCATACATGGAACCTCCTCTGTAATTAGCTCCAAACATTGAATACATGAAAGTGTTAATTTTCCTTAACATTTCCTCCGTAGTTCTGAATAACAGATAACTTGGACGGTGTCCCATTCTAAGTCGGGTAGCCAATTCAGTTCTAGCAGGCGTAAACAATTCACGAGCCATTTTGGTTTCTCTAGCTGTTTACTCTCTAAGAGTTGGTCACAGAAGTGATACTGTTTCTCCGTCCGTCGACTGTTTTATACCCTTAAGTCGTCTACGATTGGTCCGTTTCGTTTAGCAAACAGATCGATTCACTTGCAAAAAGTATGTAACACACAGGCACATTGAAGTTTCAGGCACATTGAAGTTTTTGGTACCTGGCCTAGAGAATTTACTTACTGTTACATTAGTGAATCTACTAAATTCTAACAGATATAGGCCCGTGTACAATGGGTTATTATTGATCATCGGGAGGGTGGGGATGTTTGTTTATGGGACGTATTGTTTTGGGGGATTATTGCGCAAGTTTTTTATTGTTATTACACCTTGGGGCTATGACAAATATTACCTAATAAAAAAACAACAAACAAAAAATTTTTTTCTAACTATTTTTTTATTATATACAAAAAATTTTTTAATCAATATATTTTTTTTGAAACATATATACAATACATTTTTAATATCTAAACATTTACATCATACAACAACAATATTATATACACACACTAATACATTTTTTTAATATCTAACTAATTTTCTATACATTTTGTAAATATTATTAACAACAATTTTATATAATAACAAACATATATACAAAAAACTACTCACAAAGACAATCAATGTTTACATAACTATTGCGTGTCTTGGTTTTTTGCTTACACATAATCGGTCAAAACTATACCGTTCGCGACACAAAGGACACAAACATGAGACATTCTTCCGTAAACATTCCTCACAAAACATATGTCCACAACTTAGGACAAAGTTTTTCATGTTTGTTATGCACACAACGCATAATAACCCATTATCCGTTTCGGCTTTAGCCCGTAAGCTCTTAATTGTTTTGAGCACCATTGTTTTGATGCCTAAATCCTTCTCATTGTTATTACGGGTGTGAAGAAAGTCAAAGAATTGCGCAACATCTTCCAAAGCCTTAATTTGCTGGAATGTCCTCGCCGTCTGGAATGTTTTTGGGTGATTCAACCGGCTTTGTTAATGTCAGCGACGGTCTCTCCGCAAATGAGGCCTCGTCCTCATATTCGGCCGGACGGTATTGACCTGCATAAACATCGAGGTCGAGATTACGCCTCACAGTTGACTCTACGAGTCTAGACGATGACGCAACATTGTGCGGGCGTTGTCTGTCTCGTTGATACGGGTGAGGACGCCTATTAGCGGATGATGACGGAGTTGTTCGTAGAAAATCCTCTAATTCGTCCTCATCCGTGTCGTCATCGGTGACGATCTCTATAACATCGGGCGTTCGGTTACTAGGCGGAACTGCGACGGTCGCGTCACTAGGAGGAGTTATGTCCGGAAGAGACACGATGTCGTCATCATCTTCTTCACCATAAACTTCCACGCCAAACAACAAATTAATTTCCCGGTCACTCAAATTTGTATAATTAAGTTCGTCCCTATCAATAACGTTGTTAGGGAAACACGATCTAATAATGTCATTGCCATAATCCTGTGGCAACTCATTCACCATTAAACACAGGTGGAAAAATCTCTGTTTCCTGGCAATTCTAAATCTGGTGAATGAATTCCGCAACTCATTTAAGTTCCCATTGTGTAATGATCTAAACATGTCTCTAACTCCATACATGGAACCTCCTCTGTAATTAGCTCCAAACATTGAATACATGAAAGTGTTAATTTTCCTTAACATTTCCTCCGTAGTTCTGAATAACAGATAACTTGGACGGTGTCCCATTCTAAGTCGGGTAGCCAATTCAGTTCTAGCAGGCGTAAACAATTCACGAGCCATTTTGGTTTCTCTAGCTGTTTACTCTCTAAGAGTTGGTCACAGAAGTGATACTGTTTCTCCGTCCGTCGACTGTTTTATACCCTTAAGTCGTCTACGATTGGTCCGTTTCGTTTAGCAAACAGATCGATTCACTTGCAAAAAGTATGTAACACACAGGCACATTGAAGTTTCAGGCACATTGAAGTTTTTGGTACCTGGCCTAGAGAATTTACTTACTGTTACATTAGTGAATCTACTAAATTCTAACAGATATAGGCCCGTGTACAATGGGTTATTATTGATCATCGGGAGGGTGGGGATGTTTGTTTATGGGACGTATTGTTTTGGGGGATTATTGCGCAAGTTTTTTATTGTTATTACACCTTGGGGCTATGACAAATATTACCTAATAAAAAAACAACAAACAAAAAATTTTTTTCTAACTATTTTTTTATTATATACAAAAAATTTTTTAATCAATATATTTTTTTGAAACATATATACAATACATTTTTAATATCTAAACATTTACATCATACAACAACAATATTATATACACACACTAATACATTTTTTTAATATCTAACTAATTTTCTATACATTTTGTAAATATTATTAACAACAATTTTATATAATAACAAACATATATACAAAAAACTACTCGCAAAAAGACAATCAATGTTTACATAACTATTGCGTGTCTTGGTTTTTTGCTTACACATAATCGGTCAAAACTATACCGTTCGCGACACAAAGGACACAAACATGAGACATTCTTCCGTAAACATTCCTCACAAAACATATGTCCACAACTTAGGACAAAGTTTTTCATGTTTGTTATGCACACAACGCATAATAACCCATTATCCGTTTCGGCTTTAGCCCGTAAGCTCTTAATTGTTTTGAGCACCATTGTTTTGATGCCTAAATCCTTCTCATTGTTATTACGGGTGTGAAGAAAGTCAAAGAATTGCGCAACATCTTCCAAAGCCTTAATTTGCTGGAATGTCCTCGCCGTCTGGAATGTTTTTGGGTGATTCAACCGGCTTTGTTAATGTCAGCGACGGTCTCTCCGCAAATGAGGCCTCGTCCTCATATTCGGCCGGACGGTATTGACCTGCATAAACATCGAGGTCGAGATTACGCCTCACAGTTGACTCTACGAGTCTAGACGATGACGCAACATTGTGCGGGCGTTGTCTGTCTCGTTGATACGGGTGAGGACGCCTATTAGCGGATGATGACGGAGTTGTTCGTAGAAAATCCTCTAATTCGTCCTCATCCGTGTCGTCATCGGTGACGATCTCTATAACATCGGGCGTTCGGTTACTAGGCGGAACTGCGACGGTCGCGTCACTAGGAGGAGTTATGTCCGGAAGAGACACGATGTCGTCATCATCTTCTTCACCATAAACTTCCACGCCAAACAACAAATTAATTTCCCGGTCACTCAAATTTGTATAATTAAGTTCGTCCCTATCAATAACGTTGTTAGGGAAACACGATCTAATAATGTCATTGCCATAATCCTGTGGCAACTCATTCACCATTAAACACAGGTGGATAAATCTCTGTTTCCTGGCAATTTTAAATCTGGTGAATGAATTCCGCAACTCATTTAAGTTCCCATTGTGTAATGATCTAAACATGTCTCTAACTCCATACATGGAACCTCCTCTGTAATTAGCTCCAAACATTGAATACATGAAAGTGTTAATTTTCCTTAACATTTCCTCCGTAGTTCTGAATAACAGATAACTTGGACGGTGTCCCATTCTAAGTCGGGTAGCCAATTCAGTTCTAGCAGGCGTAAACAATTCACGAGCCATTTTGGTTTCTCTAGCTGTTTACTCTCTAAGAGTTGGTCACAGAAGTGATACTGTTTCTCCGTCCGTCGACTGTTTTATACCCTTAAGTCGTCTACGATTGGTCCGTTTCGTTTAGCCAATGAGAGAGAGCTGCGCGTATTTGTCTTAGTTATTAGAGGTATTGCGCAGGTTAATCGGATTGTGGTTATGGATACGGTTAGTCTGCGCATGCGTTAGCTCCAATGGGTCGCGACTAATTCCCTTAAGCTCCTCCTACAATCATTTACTGCGCATGCTTAATCCCGCTGCGCCATCTATCGGTCTTCACTGCGCATGTTAATCTTTTTTCGCGCATGCGTAAGTCCACAACGCCACCTACATGGTCATTGCGCATGCCTAATCTCTTCGACACCTACATAGTAACTGCGCATGCCTAATCTCTTAGCGACACCTATATGATCACAGCGCATGCGCAATCTTTAACAACGCCATCTATATCGTCACTGCGCATGCTTAATATCATAGCGACACCTACGTGGTTAACTGCGCATGCCTAATCCTACAACGCCATCTATATGGTTAACTGCGCATGCTTAATCTTACTGCGCCATCTACATAGTTACTGCGCACGCGTAAGCTCGTAGCGACACCTACGTAGTAACTGCGCATGCGTAAGCCAGTAGCGACACCTACATAGTTACTGCGCATGTTCAATATCATAGCGACATCTATATCGTTATTGCGCACGCTCGGGTTTATCAGATATTACCTTATATGGTATGTTGCGCGCGCATATTTATACAGCGCCATCTATATTGAACTGGGCATGCGCAAATATCATCGATATTACCTTATATGGTATGTTGCGCACGCATATTCGCGCTAGCGACCTCTATATAATGTACTGCGCATGCGTAATCGATTGGGGGTTACCGCGCATGCCCGAAATCAGCGCCATCTTACGGGGTTTTTACTACGCATGCGCGATATCTAAAAACATTACCGTATATGGTAATACCACGCCTGTAGGTGTAATTGTACACGCCCAATAAATAAAAACATTACCATATACGGTAAAGACACGCCTTTCGTAGCACTGCGCATGTCTATTCTGTAAACCATTACCATATATGGTATGAAGCGCTCGGCTAATTTTGTACTGCGCATGCGTAATACTCGGTTGCGCAGCGCTACGACGTGTACTATTTTCATTGGTCGCTATGTAGTTGCTCCACCACGCGGCGGTTTTTGATTGGATTAGCCTCCGCTACACACGGTATATATATTCCGCCGTACGTAGAGAAAATATCATTCGTTTACCGAATATTACTGGAGTAACATGTCTTCAAACGTTGCAACTGCTAGGAGCTACTTGCTCTATTACAAAAAAAACGTGGTGGATACTTATACCGCGAACGTAAACTTGTACAATGATGAAGTGCACGGACTTTATACTTCTGAGTTAACGGACATTGACTTTGCGATGGATGTGATGGGCTTGGTAGCTCAACACCCAAGTTCCACGTTGGCAAATAGGGTGCTGAAATTTACCATGCAACGGTTCAGGGGTACGGGGACTATGTTATCATCAGTGTTCCCTGGACATTCATTTACTACGTACGAGTCTTCAATCCCCGAAAATTTGGATACATTTAACATGCGGCTTCACGGCGAAATTTCGGCCACCGAGTTTATCGGCAACAGGGGGCAGAAGAGGCGGTCATCAGAGGCGGTGGACCCCCCGGCTAAAAAAAGAGCCAAGAAGATTGAGGCGGTGAAAACCTACGCGGACTTTACCGGAAATCCGAGTGAGTACCTAAGGTACGTCAAGAAAATGTCTGGGCGAAGGGGCTTGGATAGAATAAATAAAGGTCAATATATCTATTTCCCAGTTATCAAATATTGAAACTTTGCATACATTTCCTACAGTGTATATTTACGACTACTTTCTAAAACTAGTGTAACCCAAAATAATTCTATTTCATTATTAACATCGAATAGAATCCTTAAAAAAGAGTTTGAAGTTAAATATATCTATTTCTCCACAGTTTGAAACCAAACCAAGTTAACATTGCATCTATAACAACCATCAACAACATCGATTTGTTGTTTCTTTTACTTAAAAAACAAAACAAAACAAGTACATTAATAAATTATGTCTCCCCCCCCCCCTCTAGGGGAGACATATTGTTTTTGCCCTGTCCGTCTATCCGTCTGTCCGTCTGTCACACTTCGTTTCCGCTCAATAACTTGAGTACCCTTTGACCCAGAGCCTTCAAACTTCATAGGGTGATAGCCCTTATTGAGTAGAAGGACCCTATTGATTTTGGGGTCAGTAGGTCAAAGGTCAAGGTCACAGTGACCCGAAGAGTGAAAACCGTTTCCGCTCAATAACTCGAGTACACTTTGATCCAGAGCCTTCAAACTTCATAGGGTGATAGCCCTTATTGAGTAGAAGAACCCTATTGATTTTGGGGTCAGTAGGTCAAGGTCACAGTGACCCGAAGAGTGAAAACCGTTTCCGCTCAATAACTCGAGTACCCTTTGACCCAGAGCCTTCAATCTTCATGCGGTGATAGCCCTTTTTGAGTAGAAGAACCCTATTGATTTTGGGGTCAGTAGGTCAAAGGTCACAGGGGCCCGAAGAGTGAAAACCGTTTCTGCTCAATAACTTTAGTACCCTTTGACACAGGGACTTCAAACACCTATTGATTTGGGGTCAGTAGGTCAACGGTCAAGGTCACAGGGGCCTGAAGAGTGAAAACCGTTTCCACTCAATAAAAGGAGTTCTTCTTTACCCAGAGCCTTCAAACTTCATACGATGGATGTCCTTATTGAGTAGAGGACTCCTATTGATTTTGGGGTCAGTCGGTCAAAGGTCAAGGTTGCAGGGGTCATGGTGCAGGGGTCATTGCGCAGCGGGTGGAGACATGCGTTTTTCTCAAAAAAACATCTAGTTTCAATGGTGTAATGCTTATGCGAAAAAATACCCATAATTTGTGGCATTTTGAGCTCACTGCCATGAACAAAGCCATCTTTTTGTAATGAAATGATACTGAAAGTCCATGAGGCCAAAATAATTACTTTCACCTACGGGTTTTCCAATTTTTATCGAAATCCGATTACGATTTTTAACTCGCCAGTACAACAACAACGCGGATGTCTGCAGCAAGAATTCTTGGAACTGTGAATTTTAAGGGATTACTCTTGATTCGAGAAAGTTTATTCAGCAGAAATTTGCAAAAAGGATCAACGCTTAGTTTGGATAACTTGAAGACATGTTAAATTGAGTATTACATGCCGAAGTTGTGGATGGAATGTGCCAGAAAAGAAAATTTATTTTGGATATGAACTAAATTTAGTCTGGATGAACAAGAGAGTTGGCTGCTACAGTGTGGAGGAATGTTCAGGTTGTTTTTGTATTCAAAACAAAACAACCTTCATATCTGCATCTCCTTGGTAGCTTATACCAGCCAGGTCACTACTGTACATAGACCGATTGAAGATGCCAGACATTAGAATCAGAGTTGACACTTCATCTCTTCAGGCCGGTAAATTAGCAAATTTTAAGTCTAGAACTATGAAAATCGTGTTAATAAATAAAATTGCCATTAATGAAGTGAGGACCAATAACAAGTCGAAAATGAATTCACTTCATTAATAACATTATATTATATCCAAAATATTCTGATTAATATTTTGCATGTGAAAAGCTAGCCCTCTAATGAAAACTTGCATGAAACCACTTAAATTGGGTGCACAACTTTCCCTGTGGCCTTTCCCATGGATTTAAGGTGGCTAACATAAAAGGGTCGCTCACCTGTGAACAACTGCTCAATGGTTGTAAGAGTTGTGTGCAAGTTTGGTAAAATGAAGTGAAAAAATAAAACTGCTATTGTGGAGAAAAGGTCAAAATAGCTTACTTTGGCTCTTTCAAGGGCCATAACTGGAACCCATTATGGAATGTAGCTGGTTTAAAAAAGGAACCTAAGTCTTATAGTAAATATTGTACAAATCTTATTGAATTCAAATAAAAAATGAAGCTGATATTGTGTAGATAAGGTCTAAATAGTATATTTCTGCACTTTCAAGGGCCGTGACTCTGGAACCCGTAATGCAATATTGCAATTTCAAGAAAGGAACCAAGATCTTATGGAAAAAAAGTGAAGATCAGACCAAAATTAAGACCACTAGTGTGCAGAGAAGCTTTTATTATAACTTGACGTCACATGATCCAGTCTAAAACTTGACCTAGATATCATTGAGATAAACATTCTGACCAAGCTTGAAAAAGAGAACCAAAATTAAGACCTATAGAGTGCTGAAAAGCTTTTTTTTATATAACTTTACCTAGTGGCATAGTTAGCTCACCTGTCACGTAATGACAGGGTGAGCTTTTATGAGGGGCTTCGTTTGTCGTCCGCCCGTCCGTTCACAATTGCTGTCCGCACTCTAGCAGTCGTAATTTTGGTCCGATCTTCTTCAAACTTGGTAAGAATGTTTATCTCAATGTTATCTAGGTCAAGTTCGGAACTGGGTCATGTGACATTGAAATCTAGGTCACTAGGTCAAATTATAGAAAAAGCTTGTTCGCACTCTAGCAGTCTTAATTTTGTTTACTTTGCTTATTTGGCACTATGATAGACTTGAATTTTTAAAAAATCCCATCAAAATATATTTCGAAATACGCCCAAAGTAATTATTTTAAATAACACAAAAGAACGCGGAAAATAAATTCCGCATCGCCGCATATTTCTGATACTTAAGAAACTGCTTATGACATGGATTGTATTATTACTTTATTTTTTTGATAATTTTTTTAATTTTAAAATTTTATTAAAATATTTTTGTTGGTTTGTGTGCCGGGGAAATACTAGAACAAAAGATAATTTAATCAACATTGTATGAACCGCATGCCCGTACCCCCGACGTAGATGCAAAACCGGACTACTTTGATAAACCGACAAGTAGGCAGGATGCAGGATGGCTGCATGCTGGTTGCAGATGTCAGACCATCCGGTTCATCGGAACCCTATATGTCACAACTACACAGGGTATCAAGTCCGTTTCCAATATAAGCTGTACAGTTTTATATGAAATCTTTCACACATTCTGCTTCTCGCTTTCAGAGGATCAACATCACTTCTGCTTCTTCTCTCTTTGTGTGGACCTAAAACTTAAATTTTTAGGCCGTTTTGTTCCTTCGAATTTGTGGACAGTGTCTTTGTGGATTTTTAATTAACTGTCTGTGGTTTATTTGTGTCTCTGTGGAATAATAATTAACTATCTGTGCTCTATTTTGTGTCTCTGTGGAATAATAATTAACTCTGTGTTTAATTTATTCGTGGACAACGTGGATTTTGAATAACTGTGACAAAACTTTTACGGAAAAAGGATAGAGGGATTATTTAATTTCATATTTAATGTTTCATAAAATTTTGAGTAATTTAATTTTAAGATTAAAGTATTAAATACAATATTTTTTTTTAAGAAAACTTAAGCAGTAATCAATCAAAATCTATAACTATTTTAAATTTCATAGTTAAAATTTAATCCAAATTATTTTTACAATAAGTTAATAACGATCTTTGGAACTAATTTTTGTGCATAATTCTGGACAACAAATCTCGGATCTAGTGAAGTAAGTTTGACAATTTTTATTAGCAGATTTCTCCCTATATACTGTCATCTTTCTACATATCTATCCTACCTGCAAAATCCCATCTCTTTTCCCGGAAACAATTTCTTAAAAATTAAAAACAAATTATTATCCAATTAATTTAACTTCCTTTGGCAATTTAAGACAAAACGATGGAAACAAAATTAGCATATGCAGAAGTAGTTAAATCCTCCCCACCCCCCATGCCCTTGAGTTGCAGTACCCCAGACCTCACATTTGAGGTCTTGGGAACAATTAAAAGAAAGCGTCAGCACAGCGACGTCTCTCTGGACGAATCCGCTGGGTCGTGCGGATCGCCTGCAAACAAGATATTGCATGCGATCCCGATTGATCTGGAGGACGAGTCCGAAGAGGCGTCAAGCACAATAACATCCGCATCCGGGGTACCCCAGGTGACGGACGAAACGGGGGAGACGACAACGGTCCCCAGTTCCGGAAGCCACGTGGGGCGCTCAGAAGGAGACAAGTCCGGCGCCACAAGTGGATATCGGGAGTCCCAGGCCCCCCGTTCTCCAAAAAACAGTCTGGGATGGATGCTAATAACATTAGTGTCCATCTCAATAACATTCCCGAAGGACAAATTACAAAGCATAACAAGGGCATTCATAGCCCACGTAGGTGCGCCCTTCATTCGACCAATATCATTCGACAACTTAGGACGCCCAACTTTCAGGATAAGAAATGACAAATTAGTTAAGGCTAACCAATTCTCATACCAAAACATGGACTTTAAAACAGTAGCATCCAGAAACATAAGCAACACAGATAAAAAAAACTTGGACGGGGAATCGCTCAAATACCAGAATCCATGACATTTAATGAATTTAGGAATAAAATGAAAAATGAGAACCCGGAAATTAAAGAAATCTATCAGAATTATGAATTTAAAAACAACAAAAAATGCAAAACCAACACCGTAGCTATAACGTTTAATAGTGAAGAGGTCCCCCTTTCAATTAGGTCAAACCAAAAAAATGAAGTACACCCAATTATGCCTGCACAGCTAAGTATTTTAAGATGCCAAAACTGTCAAGTTTTCGGCCACATCAAAGCAAAATGTAAGAATTCAACTAAATGCCCCCACTGTGCAGGACCCCATGAGCATAAAAACTGCGAAAACATGGCTCTGAAAAAATGTGCGAACTGTTTCGATCAACATAGTGCAGCATACTAAGGCTGCCCCGCATATCTAAAGTATGTGGAAAAAATCGAGCACACAAACGCCAAAATTAAAAAAGACCATATCCAAAAATGCGACCAAGCCGGCTCCCCAAGAATTTTATCACCCCATTCGGAAAACATTATTAAAACTATCACAGATAAAGTCTTTGGGAAAAATAAATCGGAAATAGAAGAAATTCTCAGGCAGCATATATTAGATATTGATTCGGCCATAAAAGAAAACCCACAAACTAGAAATGTGTCCATAGGACACGGATGCCCCCGCTATGCATCGTTTTCAGATACTAAAGTGCAATGATGGGAATAATAGCATATAATAGCATTTCATAGACAGTGATGTTCGAGTAATTATAAGAATATGCATAAACTTGATGATCAAGTGAATTATTTGTATTTGTGGCACTGTTGTCTTCTAATTAGGGAAATGTCTGTGAAGAAGTTGGTGGTAATGCAATGCAATGTCATAGTGAACATTTGTGCCAAGTTATTTTGAAATCCCTTCCTTCATAAAGAAGTTATAGCCCGAACAAGTAAATTCAAGTTTTAGTAACTGTGACATTGACCTTGGACTTACAGGCATGGGTAATGTACGCAACACACCACCTTGTCATGGTGAACATTTGTGCCAAGTTATTTTGAAAACCCTCCATTCAAAAGAGTTATAGCCCGGACAAGGAAATTCTTTTTTTAGTAACAGTGACCTTGACCTTGGACCTACAGGCATGGACATGGTACACAACTCACCACCTTGTCATGGTGAACATTTCTGCCAAGTTATTTTGAAATTACTCTATTCCTAACGTAGTTACAACCCTGACAAGAAAATTCTATTTTAGTAACAGTGACCTTGACCTTGGACCTACAGGCATGGGCGTGGTATGGGACACACCATGTTGTCATGATGAACATTTGTGTCAAGTTATTTTGAAATCAATCTATTCCTAACAAAGTTACAGCCCGGACGAGAGAATTCTATTTTTAGTAACAGTGACCTTGACCTACAGGCATGGGCATGATACGCGATACACCGCCCTGTCATGGTTAACACTTGTGTCAAGTTATTTTAAAATCCCTCCATTTATAATGAAGTTACAGCCCAGACAAGAAAATTCTATTTTTAGTAACAGTGACCTTGACCTTGGACCTTCAGGCTTGGGTATTGTGCGGACACACTGCCTTGCCATAGTGAACATTTGAACAAAGTTATTTTGAAATCCCTCCATTCATAACAAAGTAACAGCCCGGACAAGAGAATTCTATTTTTAGTAACATTGACCTTGACCTTTGACCGACAGGCATGGGCATGGTACGCGACACATCGCCCTGTCATGGTTAACATTTGTGCCAAGTTATTTTGAAATCCCTCCATTCATAACAAAGTAACAGCCCGGACAAAAAAATTCTATTTTTAGTAACAGTGACCTTGACCTTCCACCTAATGGCTTGGGCATGTACGTGACATACCGTCTTGATATGGTGAACAATTATACCAAGTTATTCAAAAATCCAATAAGAAATAACAAAGTTACAGAGCGGACAAGATTTTGCAAGAAAATTCTATTTTTAGTAACAATGACCTTGACCTTGGACCTACCGGCATGGGTATTGTCACGACACACCGCCTTGTTATGGTGAACATTTATGCCAAGTTATTTTGAAATCCCTCCATTCCAAACAAAGTTAAGGGCAAAGTGTATATTTTTCTTAACACAAAATGTAAGTGAAAAAGGGGCATAATTTGAAAAAATATTGGAAGCAGGGTTATGGGTCTTGTTGGTTATGATGTAGATTGTGATGGTGAAAATATATTTCAAGTTTCAAGGCAGTATCTCAAGTAGTTTTAAAGTTATGGGCAAAATGCATATTTTGCTTAACACAAAATATAAGAAACAAGATATATTCCTATTAAAACTAATGTAAATGGAAGTATCAAAGGGCCATAACTTCTGAACGGAACATGTAAGAGCAAAACCCCACCTCTATGCACAACAACATATCAGGCCAAGCATTGCGGTAAAGTTTCATCAAATTCCCAGCAGAGGTGTAGGAGGAGTTGCATTCATGAAATATACTCCTATTAAAACTAATGTAAATGGAAGTATCAAAGGGCCATAACTTCTGAACGGAACATGTAAGAGCGAAGCCCCACCTACATGCACAACAACATATCAGGCCAAGCATACATGTGGTCAAGTTTCATTGAATTCCCACCAGTAGTGTAGGAGGAGTTGCGTTCACGAGATATACTCCTATTAAAACTAATGTAAATGGAAGTATCAAAGGGCCATAACTTCTGAACGGAACATGTAAGAGCGAAACCCCACCTTCATGCACAACTACATATCAGGCCAAGCATTGTGGTCAAGTTTCATTGAATTCCCACCAGTAGTGGAGGAGTTGCGTTCACGACATATACTCCTATTAAAACTAATGTAAATGGAAGTATCAAAGGGCCATATCTTCTGAACGGAACATGTAAGAGCGAAACCCCACCTTTATGCACAACAACATATCAGGCCAAGCATTGTGGTTAAGTTTCATTAAATTCCCACCAGTAGTGTAGGAGGAGTTGCGTTCACGAGATATACTCCTATTAAAACTAATGTAAATGGAAGTATCAAAGGGCCATAACTTCTGAACGGAACATGTAAGAGCGAAACCCACCTTCATGCACAACTACATATCAGGCCAAGCATTGTGGTCAAGTTTCATTAAATTCCCGCCAGTAGTGTAGGAGTTGCGTTCACGAGAATATCGGACGGACGGACGGACGGAGAGACGGACGGACGGACAGGAGCAACTCTTAATGCCCGTCGCCATTTCATGGCGGGGGCATAAAAAAGACGAGAGCCACCGTCCAAGAACAGAAAATACAGACACAGACAAAATCACAAGAAATACAAGCACAACAACACAACAGCAACAACAAAACGCACTAGAACAACAAAAACACAAAACAAACAGAAAAACAAGACACAATACAACAACACCCACACCCACAGCAGAAGCCATTACAACCCTAGGATCTACCCTAGGCATCCAGGTCAGCCACACCAGCACCACATGAGGTGGCATGTCAATGGTTACTTCCCACACCCACACCACTTCTACAACATAAGACACTTCAACAATAACTACCCTCCACTGAGAAGGTTCTAAAATCTCTCAAAAATGGTCAAACTTATAAAACAAAACACCCACTGATATAAGTTTAAATGATTAAGATAGGCACTGCAGGCACACCACCAACAACCACACCACATACAAATTGCCTCAGCGTCCTATCCTGGAATATCGCGTCAATGAAAACAAATTTTAGTATTAAATGCAGTGAACTCCAGTTATTTTTGGACCAAACAAACGACAAAATAGATATTATATGTTTACAAGAAACTCGCTTAAAATCAGGACAAAAACCATTTAGTTCGGAAAATTCCAGGACCCCATTAATATCATTAGACCTAACAACAAAAAAGGAGGGGGAGTATGTATCTATGTAAGATCTGGGCTTCAATTTATAGAAAAGTAATATATGCATATCAGGAATCGCCACACTCAAAATACACAGCCTCCCCACGCAGCGAAAAAGAAGAGAGGAAGAGAGAGAGCGCATGTTTTATATACGTATGTCAATTAAAATAGGACGCCACAAACAATTAACGAAGAAGAGAACCTTTGGGGATACCGCCTTGGAACGGTCAGTGGCAAAACAAATTGCCACTGGGGGTTTAAACCAGGTTCTAGGGTGCACCAACCTCACACTTGCCCCAACAGGTTCTCGTATCACAAAACAAGTACAAATTGTCTTGGTGAAATAACTCCAACCCACCTATCAGCTCAACAATGTTGCATGCAAAAGCATACAAACATAAAGAAAAACTCAAAATCAAAAGCCAATTAGAAATTGCTGCAGTAAAAATTTTAGGAATTAACAACAACATAACAATATACAGTTATTATGCTCCAAATAATGAAATTAACACTAGAGAAAATTTAACAGAATTTTTAGACTAAATTAACCCAAATTCAGTCATTGTCGGTGACTTCAATCTAAAACATGTACTCTGGAACCCAGAAAATGATTTCAGATGTGACGCTGAGGCTAACACTCTCATAGAACTCTTACACAACTACAATCTAAGTTGCATAAATGACGGACAAGTTACCAGACAGTCGACTGACGAAAATGCCAGCGACTCAGCCCTTGACCTGTCAATAATCTCAACTAAATTTCACCCTATGTCTGAATTTAATGTGGTAGACAATACTATGGGGAGTGACCCCCTCCCAATTATTACCAAAATAGACTTTAAGGCTAAAAAAATGGACATCAAAATAGAAAGTAAGTGGAATCTTAAAAAAGCATCCCAACAGCAGTGGTTAGAATTTAAACAGCTCTGTTTTCAAGAACTTAACTATGATATTACTGAAAATGATATACAAACTAATTTTGATTACTATTTGGACAAACTAAATAACATTTTAGACCGAACCATACCAAAAACAAGAGCAAAAACAATCAAAAACAAAAAAACAGTTAATTGGTGGACCGAGGAATGTGAACTAGCTATCAAAAAAAGAGAAAATGCCCGCAGGAAATACAAACAAAATCGCACTGATTATTTAAGAAACATTTGGAAAGAAACTCGTTACCAAGCAAAAATTATATTTAGAGAAACAAAAAACAAAAATTGGGAAAAATTCTGCTCAAACATCACTTATAAGACTACCTCAAAGGAACTATGGGATTTTGTCAAAAGGGTAAAGGGATAAAGTGCAAGCTCCTCTCCAGCCTTCCTGGTAAATAACCAAATCATTTCTGAACCAGCAGATAAAGCCTCATCCCTAGTAAAACATTATGAAAATATCAGCAGCAATGATGGATATGAAGAAACAAAAGAGTCGCCAAATAAGACTGCCTTCCTATTTGCCATATTGTGGAAATAATAATTTATAAATTTATAAAATTTATAACACCTCTAGCATCTCTCGCGAATCCGCGCCTACGCAAAACAGGATTGACCTAATTATCTAATGAAGCAGTCAGGGTGTTAAGCCAAGCGTAACAGTATTAACATGACAGACCAAGCGGCCTATCCACTATAAACAACAATAGGTTATAAAAACATCTGTATACGTATATACTTACTTTTTGATACAGATTACCTAAACAAACAATGACATTCACTGAGTCGTGCCCAAATCAGTTATTAATTTAGAACTAAATGGCAATGTGTTTATGATGGTCTAGGGCAGCCCCGTCAAATATATAAGCCACCTAGGCCAGGCCCTCAAAACTAGGCCCCACTATGAACCTAGACCAACGAAACACATGGAACTCGGGGTGCAGGACCGGGCCACAAATGTTAATGCATGCTTCCCCTACCCCCGAGTCAACGAACTCAAACGTAGTCTTACCCCATATGAGCCTGAACCACGAGTTCCATGCCTAAACAAAAAATATAGCAAGAAAATGATACAAAGAAAATCTTTTCTACATTTACCCGCAAATAAAAAGAAATCCACAGAAAAATCAAAATTAACAAGGAGCACGACCCGCGAATATTGTAATATAAAATGGCCCGTTTTTATCTTACATCCGTACACTGATGCTGTTTATAAATGTGCTTTATTTTATCTTTATCTGTACTTTTTAGTTTTAAAAACAAAATATAAAAAGGGTTCGCCCAACAAAAAAAAAGAAATGTAAATAAAACACGCTACACTTTCACTATAATATATATAAATGTGCTTTTATTACTTTATTATCTTTTACTTTATTGCTAACAAAAATAGAAAAAGGGTCCGCCCACCAAAAAAACTAATATAATAAAAAATCCAAAAAAGGGCCGTTGCTTCCAACCCAAACAAGAGCTCCGACACCATGGCCTGCAGGCGATCTCTCTCTCTCTCTGTCTCACCCTGTCTATCTATAAAACCATCTGTCTTTTTTTTCTGAAAAAAGAATAAATAACGTTAATTTTTGATTCACATAAATTTTTCGTATAATTATTTTGAATTTAAACTATTTTTCGATCAGATAAATTTATTCTTAATATTTTTGCAATACTATAAGTAAATTTTTACAAAATCAATTTAAAAGAATCTTTAAGTAAATTTTTACAAAATCAATTTAAAGAATTTCGGACCTTTATTAAATTTTTGCATTATTTCAAAATTCAAAACACCCCCTACTATCTGACCAAAGCCTCTTCGACCAACAAGCCGGGTGCATTTTCAACAAGTGCCCCAGGGGACATCATTATCCGATACCCTCAAGGTGTCGGGTATGGTCCTCTGGTGGCTGAAGATTTCTACAAGACAACAGTGCACCCGGTCCTCATCTCGATGGATAGACAACTCCCTTTTCGGCTCCAGACTCTTCAAGGTGGAAATATCATTTTGGTTGAATTAACCACGATATTTCTACATTATTTGGCATCAAAATTGGACTGTTAGGCTAAGACGATACACCCCGTATCGTTTCTCTTTCGGCATTCAAATTCAACTTTTAACGGACCACACCATAATGTCCTCGGCCAGAGGCGGGAGGGTCCATAAACTGGGAATAAACAACAACAACAACAATGAAATCTTTCAGCTTGCTGAAGTCAACCGAAAGGTTAGCTAATCTCAAAGCTTTGTTTTACCTACTTACTTTGCTCAATTATTTTTTATTTAATTCTTTTTATCTTGTAATTTGTTCATAGATTTGAAATATTCAATATTATTTTTCTAAGTTTCATTAGTTGTAGTTTTTCACGCGTTAGGTAGTTTGTCTTAAAGTCATTTTATATTGTGTGTGTTTATCTGCATTTATTCATTTCTTAAATTCATATTTCATTTAAATTCATTTTTTCATTAATTTGTTATTTGTTCATAAGTTTGAAATATTCATTATTCAAATTTGTATTTGCTTTAGTTTTCCACGTGTTAGGTAGTTTAATTGCTGTATAGTGTATATAATTATGTGTGTATATATATATCTGCATTTATCCATTTTTGAAATTCATATTTCATTTAAACACATTGTTTATTTACTTGTAATTTGTTCATAAATTTGAAATATTCATTTTTTCTAATTTTTTTATTTGTTTTAGTTTTTCACGTGTTAGGCTAGTTTAATTGTTGTACATGTATAGTCATTTTAAATTGTGTGTATATAAATATATCTGCATTTATTCATTTTTTAAATTCAAATTTCATTTAAATTCATATTTAAAAATTTAAATCTTTTTTCGGTGTTGCTGCTGTTGTATTTGTTTTAGTTTTTCAAATGTTAGGGTAGTTTTGTTGTATAGTCATTTTAAGTTGTGTGTATATATAAATATATCTGCATTTATTCATTTTTTAAATTCAAATTTCATTTAAATTCATATTAAAAACTTTAAATCTTTTTTCGGTTTTGCTGCTGTTTGTTGTTAATTGTTTCAGAATGTCGAGTCCTGTTCCAATTCCCAACGCTACTGACGATGCCGTAGTTCCAGCCCCGGCTCCTGAGGCTGTTCCCCGTGCCAATCATCATGCGGGTGCTCGCGCATACAGAAAGTGTATGTTGTGCATCCAAAGGAAGAGCAGAGGGGAATATGACGGGCAGACATCGTTTGCCAAGTTGTCGCAGCATCTAAATGTAGTCCAGGGAATGGGGGCGCAGGACCGCAAGGTGGAGACGTCAAGGCAGAGGGCCGGACATAAAGGAATAACATCGAAAACTAACCGAAAGATGTTTGTATGTAACATTAATGGGTAAGTCACTGGTACATTCTATAATTCTATAGCATTTATAAGCATTATATGTGTTATCATTAAATCGCTGGGACTAATTTTCGCGCATACTGCACAATTGGCATGTAAGCGCGGACATTAATTCGCGCAGCTGTATTGCTATTACATATCTATAATATAAATAAATAAATATGTATATATGATATTATAATATGTCGTTAATTTTCACTGGGCTATGAATTCGCGCACATCCCCTAGCGCGAAAAACGCGAAATATAATGATTCCTTAAAATCAATCTGCTCATGTCTTTTTCAGATGTGGACTGATTGTTCCCACAAAGGGAGACACGTGACGTCGAGCCACCATCGACTAGAACAGGGTTCGGCTGAGTATCTCAGATGTTTGAGCGAGGACTTCAAGCCTTATCGCTATACTAAGAAAGCGGAGGGTGCACCCGGCTCAACAGCCGAGATCAGGGACGACCAGGCCCCTTTTTATGAGTCTGTGTCAGGGTTGGGGTTAGAGTCACCTGGCTCAGACTCGTCAGAGGAGAACTCAGACCCCGAACAACGAACGTCGGAAGCAGGGTCGTCGTCGGCGGACCGGTACATGTCGATGGAGGAGGAAAGGACGATCCAGAAAGGGAGAAAATTGATCTCACCGGGTTGCAAGCCTTGTAAATGCATATTCTTATTAATACTTTGGTATTATTAAATTTCGTGGAGACCAATTTTCGCGCACAACGCACAATTGGCCTTTTCACAGACATAAATTCGCGTAATTGTATTGATATCATAGGCTCTTATATCGTTAATTTTGACTGGGGTTTGATTTCGCGCGCATCCCCTAACGCGAAATACACGAAATTTAAACCGCATTATTCTTTTTCTAACGCAAAGCATGTTTAACCCTATTTTATGAGTGAGTAATCTGTTTTCTTAGTTCCTGTCTGCGTGGAATGGCACAAATTCAGGACCACTCCGGCAGGGGCAACAGGAAGCCGGAGCAGCATAGGGAGGACATGGGGTATGTCAACCGTTGGGAATCAGTAACCCCGGAAGCTGTCCTTGAACATGACGAGCTACTGATGAAGACGTATGCCGTCGGAACGGTAGGCAGGGAGCTACATTCCATCATCGATTTCTGAGAATGGGCCCGCCAAGCCAGCTACGTACGACGACGGCAGTTCGACAAGGTGATAACATACCTCAAAGGGTGCTGTGCATCAAACAAAAAGCAAATAGATGTAAGTTTTTCATTCACATTTTGTAAAAAAAAAATACTGTTTGTATACGTTAAAATAGGTATTGTCGTTTATAATTTTACAAACCTACTGAATGTTCTTTTTTAATTCATTGTTTAGGTACGTGAAACTGAGAGGTTCGTGGAGCAACAGAGGACACTTCCGTCCCCAGACATCTATAATTGCTTCGTGAAGTCCTCGTACGTGACGAAGACTAGAAGACGGTTTAGGACCAATCCGACGGAAGTGTTCTATGACATGGCGTGCATTTTGATGTTTTTATTGAGTTTATTTCAATGGACCTAGGGCATCAGTTTTCACGAACATGAAGGTAAGTATTTTTCTTATCGTACTTTAGTATTTATTTAAATTTCTCTGGGATCAAATTTCGCGCTAAGGGCGTTTTCACGTGGACATATACAATATTTGAAGGTCTTATTTGGTTAGATTTTGATTTCGCGAACTTAAAAGGCAAAAAAAATAACATCAAAGAACTATTCTGACTTCACA
Organism: Corbicula japonica; assembly: GCA_038501625.1. NCBI lineage: Eukaryota > Metazoa > Mollusca > Bivalvia > Venerida > Cyrenidae > Corbicula > Corbicula japonica. The sequence goes on from JAZAYU010000024.1 coordinate 613,375, forward strand.
TTAGTTATTTGTTACAGTTTATTAATTCTGTAATTATCCTATGTGCTGATGTGTATTTTTTGTAGATTTCAGACGTGAATAATGCGACAGAGCAAGAGGATCGGAAGGACTACTTAACCATCACAGTAGGAAAACACAAGACATCGACAACATCACAGGCGGCTTACGTACATCTAAAGGGAGGACTGCTGAAAGAAGTGAAACACTACATCACTATCCTTAAACAACTGATGCCAACTACTAAAGACACCGATGTAGTATTTCAGGGACAGGAACCTTAAAGTACCGGGAGTAAGCAGGATCAACAAGATGATACAGTTTGCGAAGAAAATGGCAGGTATAAAGGAAGAATTGAACCTAACGATCAACAGAAATCTGGTTACCGTTGTCGGACGAAACAAAGATCCATCAAAGTCCGATTCGATGGCTAGGCAACTCAACCACTCAAGGAGAACAGCGGATCGATTTTACAATATTCAAGATGACAGAAGACAGACATCGAAGACATTCAACTTCATTCAATCGGCCTTTGATGATTACAACACGGAACCAAAGGTAAGTATACCAAGACGTATGCAGAAGCCGTGGCGACGCCTAAGCGACAAGACAAGGAAGAAGAAAGAAGCAGCCTGATGAATAGCGACATGACCCCAACCCAAGAAGAGAATTCACAGGAAACGGTAAGTATCCACACCAAAGGACCGAGTGAAAGCACAAGGATTCCGGGGGGGGGGGGGGGGCTACAGAGAGCGACACTGACAGCGAATGCTCAGCTAATATTCCGCCTACTTCACCGGGTGAGTATGAATATGTAGCTTTTCCGCTGCAGGTGAAGCCAGGACAGAGTCAGCCAAAACCGAGCGATGAGAGTGAAGCTGAGGAAAAGGAAAGAAAGAGGAAGGCAATGGCATTTTACAATTTTTCCAGTGATGTCGAAGGTGAAACCGCCAAACAGGGAATGGCAGCAAAGTTTTTGGACGATGGCGCAGAGTCCCTGACCCTCACCTACAGTGCTTCTGAGGACGAAGCGGGCCTGCAAGAGATGTCCTTAACAAGCAAGGAATCATTTTGGGCTAAGGAATACCCTTAAGTCAAGAAGGAACAAAGAAACGCAAATTCATTGATGACAAGACCACAAGAGACATAACACAGGCCTATGAGGAAGTCATCCTGGAATACGCCTATACATGGCGGTAAGAATTTTTTATAGCATATGCAATCAAATAACGCGAAATTGTTCTGAATTCGCGCATTTAAATAAAGTAGCTTACAATAAATACCTGTCTTTTATTTACAATCTTTTACAATGTCATAATCTTTATCTTTCAGAACTGATCCCATTCAGAAAATACGAGAAGGTCGCCAAGATCGCTGGCCTGAGCTTTCAGATGGGCAACTCCGCGACATTGTCCGCAATCTCATCAAACGGGGAAAAAGCGAGGCAGCGAGCGATGGAGTCGAGCAGCGACAACGACGAGGGGTAGTATGGTAACATTTTTTAAAATTTAGTCTGCAATTCCAAGTGATGTTGTTGGCACAGGTATCAGTATTTATTGCACAGGTATAAGTATTTATGCAAGTCATTTAGTTAAACAACTATTTTGCATTTATTTCTAATGGCATTTAAACATAAATAAATTGCGCACATTGTTTTCTATTTTTAGGCGAACCCTTTTTATTTCTTGGGGATCATATGCCGCTGATCATGGAATGGTATATACCGCATTGAAGAATCTATAATCACCGTCATATGCTTTCCATTGTTTAAAATAGTTTACTAGTTACATGGTTTTCAGAGGTTTTATAATTTTCTGTTTTATATAAAAAACAAAACAAACGCAAAATAGTCTTTAACACCCCTCCTTTCAGACTAGACGGACAACCAGACATGACAAGTTGGTATTTTGTTTTTATAATGCAAGACGACAACAAAATAATATACTGCTGCATATCTTGCAGCTTCTGAGTTGCATAAGGAATCAAAACCCAGACACAGCCCGAGCACCAAATTGACACACGACATCTATCACGTTCCAACAGAAAACGAATGAAGAACAGCACGAATCTACAAGCAATGATGTCTGGTAACACTGTCGAGTATAGGCAGTGCCTTCTGAACAGATTTGCCACAGACATAAGCAAAAGGTGCCATGCAGAGCTTGTTACCACCTACAAAGAAGAAGCTGGACACTACAATACCATATCTGACCGCATTAACCTGGCAATTTGTGCATAAAAAGGTGTAATAGAGGGACCCATAGGCGATGTAAAAAGGTTCTGTGTTTGCAATAGTAATAGTGATCACCTTATCAATTCGACATTGGTATTGAGGACAACCTTCTCTCATTATTTTCTGTATGCCAACAGTTGGGTTTGTCTACCTAAGGTGAAGTAACACAGACCAGTGGAAGTGCTGTCACAATACACCAAGCATGCACATGTGGATTTAACAGGAAATGGGACTCGTAGCCAAAAATTTAAACAAGAGGGCCATGATGGCTCTGAATCGCTCAAGTAATTAACCAGAAACTGAAATTTTTTAGCAATAGTACCTTGACCTTGATCACAGACACCTGGGTAGCAATCCCAATTTGTCTCTTGATATAAGCTACCCATATACCAAGTTTGGAGTCAATATGCCAAAGCAAACACAAGTTATTAAGTGGAAATTGAATTTCTGTTTTTAGTAACAGTGACCTTGACCTTAATCACAGACACCAGGGTAGCAACCCCAAGCTGCCTTTTGATATAAGCTACCCATACACCACGTTTGGAGTCAATAGGCCTAAGCAAACTCAAGTAATTGAGCAAAGACTGAATTTCTAGTTTTAGCACCAGTGACCTTGACATTGATCACAGACACCTGGGTAGCAACCCCAAGCTGCCTTTTGATATAAGCTACCCATACACCAACTTTGGAGTCAATAGGCCTAAGCATACTCAAGAAATTGAGCAAAGACTTAATTTTCTATTTTTAGCAGCAGTGACCTTGACCTTGATCCTGTGGTCATTGTTTGAACAACTTTTGTAGGTATCTGTGCCAGGATGCTTCAGGACAAATTTGGTTAAAATCTATCCAGTGGTTTCAGAGGAGATGTTGTTAAAAGGAAATTGTTGACGGACGACGGACGAAGACCGGTCACAACAGCCCACCATGAGCCTAAGGCTCAGGTGAGCTAAAAAAAAGATCCAAGCAGGAAATTTACTTTCGAGTGTTGAAGTACTGTTTGCCGGATGTTGTTAAACGAAAGTGTTTCGTATGTAAAACTTCTTCAATAAAGTGACTCATACAGACATTGCGGTCACTAATCTACAATGTTACATATGCAGTCGTTGGGGAAAATCAAAGTAGCTGGAATGGTAGAGCCGACAGTCCAGCGCATTTAGCTAACAATGGATGCTATCCATTAATAGATCTAGAGAGTGGAACAGTAAAAGAGATTCAACTTATACAGGTATTTATCTGTATTTTTATGTTATAGAAACACAAAAGCAGATTGCATCTGGCCGTAGTTTCAGCTCAAGTCAAGCGACAACAACGACTACTTTGTTGACCGGACATTGACCTTGGCAGCCAGAACCTTAGCGACGAGACCTTGCTAGAGATTGGAAACGGGCTGTTTCTAATGATATAACTTGTAGCCCAACCCATTTGCTATTTTATTTTAAATTTACATTGTGTCATGTATATAAAAAGAGCAATAAAATATGTTTAAACAACTAAGATTAGAAACAATAGCTGTAATACAGGAAACTGCCGGCCACCTTGTCTAAAGAAAGTTTCCGGATCTTTTCGGCTCAACCAACTTTGAAACACAACTTTTGCTTTACACGCACGTGGCGTTGGCATTAGCTCACCATATGACGTCATTATTCTTATCCCTCTCGGAAGAATAACAACATGTGCCCGGGTGAAGATCGTATAGCTGTGCGCGTATCAACAGATTGTAAAAAAATACTCAGAAGATGCTCGATTGTTTGATTTTTTCTTACGCAGAAACAGCGTAGTAAGTAATATGTATGTAATTATCATGCAACTGAACTGGCCTTGTATCGGTAGGCGGATATAGTGCTACGTTTGCTTTTCTTAAATTGTTATGCCGCGAAAAAAAATTTAATCTCGGAATACACAAAATGAAATTTACATCAGAATATGCCGTCCAATGATGAACTCTTGAAACTAAAACGTGCAAAAATTATGTACATACTTTGTATTGGAGATATTTCTTATATAAAAAAAAAAAAAAAAAAAAAAAAAAAAAAAAAACAGCAGAAATAAACAACTACCGTCGATTTCATTATTATTGAAAATATTCATGAAGTTCTATAATTTTTGTTTATGGAGAATTTTCACTGAATTGAGAGGCATAGTTGATTAAGATAAATGACTAAATCATAAACCCATGTCTCCAGATGCTAATTTTGTGTTTCAAAAAAGCTCAAATGCACTTAAGAAATGGCTTCCCAATGGTTTATAAATTGCTATCTTCCAGAAGCTTCGGGGGGCTTCGACCCCCTTGTCCCCCCCCCCCCCCCACCAGGGCTTTGCTCTGGACCTAACGGGAGCCCTGGCGGCCCCTGGACCCCAAGCAAATTTTCAGGATTTCAATTTTTTCAACTTTCACCCATGAAAGATGCAAACATTTCTGTGTACTCTGACAAAGCAGTATTGCGGGGGTATTACTCACCTTCAGTGATAGCTCTAGTTGCACTTGCAGTTTAAAAGATGCACTCGGAACACTTTTGCTATTTGCAATATCAGTTAGCCGGTGAATTTAAGTACCGGAAATGCTATTATCGTATGATTAAACAAAGAAAACAAGTTCTTTGACATTTATTTTTACTACATTTGTACGGTTTCGGTAAGGTCATACTTTTGGTTCAGAATCTGCACTAAAATCTTCCTATCGTTCTACATGCCTCAGCCAAACAGCCAAATTACTTTCACAGCCGTAATTCTGTGCTATAAAAGGGAAACTTGGCACATAGGTAGTGCTTATCAATGGTCAGGTTTCTGCTAAATTTCGTAGACTCGCCTTTTGAAATGTTAAATCATCAGTTGAAAAGCGTGTTTGCTTTACAGGTGTTAATGAGCAAAAAACTTTATCCGACAGAAATTTAACTATTCCTAACTGCTTGAAAGTGAAAATTTGCTAGTTTGTTGTAAAAGTGCTTACATTATGCTTGATTTAATTAACCTACTGTCAGCGGCTGTACAGTTTTTGGGTTGTTACAGTCACAATTTGGGTTAGAGAACCACCATAAAGAAAAAGGCAATCACAGAATCCCGGTCTATTCTGCCAAAGACGGAGAGTTAACCAGCTCTGATTTGACAGTTTTCACACTAGGCCAGTGGAAAATATCAACATCCCATGCAGTAGGATGCATTATGTTTAACATAAATGTAAATATCATTCACACAAAAACAATATTTTGATATGCTGAAATATAGATAGAAAATATATTAAGGACAAACTTTTCTACCTGGCAGGAAGCATAGTTTGTCCTTGTACATATTAAAAATGAGAGAAGTGTATCATTGAAATAACAATCTCGTGCCAGAACATGTACATAAAAATAATTTAACATAAAAATCAAGAACAGTAGCGTACATGTATACGGAACAAAAAAAGAAAGCGGCCAGAAGAGACAGCAATTCGATTTTCGATTCATTTGAAATAAATGCAATTTGAAGATCTATGACCAAACATCCATCTGCAATCATGGCAAATAAGTAAATGATATAGTAGGAAATTAGTTTTAAAATACAAATATATTTTAATGTACCATAATACATGAATATATGATCTAAAAATATCTGGTGCTTGTAAACTCAATTTCGCCCACCAGACTTTTACAGGAGGCCATTTGATTTCTCGTCATTCGCTGTTTGACGCATTCCACCATCTAAAACGAATAAGGCTTATCCCGAATGACAATCAAGGAAAGAATGCAAGATATTTTAAGTTTACAATGAAACACCTGGCTCATATGGAGTAAAATGTTAATTACTGTTACATTTCATGTAGTTGCACAACTATTGATTAATTAGAAAGTACAATCCATGGTAGGATGTAAATATATAAATCTCTGGCTGCAGTGCAGTTCACGTTTGACTTAATAGATATTAAATTGAAGATTGTAATCCTGCAACAAAGAAAACCACGTCAGAAGGAACATTAAAGATAAAAAAAAAGAGTTAAAGACGAGAGCTTCAACAAAAGCGTATCCTGTAATTACAATCATTGTGGGCGCTGTGGTCGTGTTACGGGGAATAACTCTTCCTCCGACTAAATATAAAGCCTTTACATATGGAGTAAAAGGTTAATTAATTTAATATTTAATGTATTTGTCCATTCTTTTTCAGATCTCAATGAGGTTGAGGTACCCGCTCCTTTCGACTGTGAGGCCGAGTTTGTTTGGGACAAGAAGATCGGAGCTTCTCTGGTAGGTGACTGGTCTGTTGACTTTTCTGCTAAATGGTCTATTTGTGATGCTGTCCTTGAGACATATCCACTTTTTCTGGTCCAAGTCCACTGGCAGCTGATATTGCCGATGCAGCTGTGGCTGCCGATGGTTTGGATTTGTCTGTTGGCTTTATGTCTCTGCACCCCCCCCCCCCTCCCACTAAAGACATTAGACGAGTATTATATAAATTGTTGGCTGCAGTTCGACTTTAAGGGTATTGTTGGTGATGAGGTCCTTAAGACCTATCCACTTTTTTCTGGTCCAAGTCCACTGACAGCTGATGTTGCCGATGCAGCAGAGGTTGCTGATGGTTCGGATTTGTCTGTTGGCCATAGGTCTCTGCCAGAGGAGATTCTTCAGAGTCTTTAATGTATCTTAGCTTATTTGCAATGATTTTGTTACGCCTGGTGTGTACTTTATATTCTTATAATATGATTTGTTTATGCTTTTATGTGCTAATAATCCTTTCCTTATAACAAGGTTTGATTAAAAATTAGGTCAGGGGAAATAATATCCAACATCTGAAAACAAAGGATAAGGATAAAGACCAGTTACCCGTCGTTCGGCCGACAATCATCTTGAGCGGTGTGGCCAGGGTACAGGGAGTAACGCTGTGCGAGTTGGCCAGGAAAGACCGAGCTTTAAAACAATAGAAAGATGTTGAAGTAAAGCCTACCGCAATCGCAATTTAACAAAGAAAATATAAAAAAGATACATATAACAAGTGAAGCTAGAAAGCCAGTTTGCTATGACGTTAAAAATTGGCCGAAAGAATGCCTCTGCACTTTTCACTTAAGACTTTAGACGAGTGTTATATAAATTGTTGGCTGCAGTTCGACGTTAAGGGTATTGTTGGTGATGAGGTCCTTAAGACCTATCCACTTTTTTCTGGTCCAAGTCCACTGACAGCTGATGTTGCCGATGCAGCAGAGGTTGCTGATGGTTCGGATTTGTCTGTTGGCCATAGGTCTCTGCCAGAGGAGATTCTTCAGAGTCTTTAATGTATCTTAGCTTATTTGCAATGATTTTGTTACGCCTGGTGTGTACTTTATATTCTTATAATATGATTTGTTTATGCTTTTATGTGCTAATAATCCTTTCCTTATAACAAGGTTTGATTAAAAATTAGGTCAGGGGAAATAATATCCAACATTTGAAAACAAAGGATAAGGATAAAGACCAGTTACCCGTCGTTAGGCCGACAATCATCTTGAGCGGTGTGGCCAGGGTACAGGGAGTAACGCTGTGCGAGTTGGCCAGGAAAGACCGAGCTTTAAAACAATAGAAAGATGTTGAAGTAAAGCCTACCGCAATCGCAATTTAACAAAGCAAATATAAAAAAGATACATATAACAAGTGAAGCTAGAAAGCCAGTTTGCTATGACGTTAAAAATTGGCCGAAAGAATGCCTCTGCACTTTTCACTTAAGACATTAGACGAGTGTTATATAAATTGTTGGCTGCAGTTCGACTTTAAGGGTATTGTTGGTGATGAGGTCCTTAAGACCTATCCACTTTTTTCTGGTCCAAGTCCACTGACAGCTGATGTTGCCGATGCAGCAGAGGTTGCTGATGGTTCGGATTTGTCTGTTGGCCATAGGTCTCTGCCAGAGGAGATTCTTCAGAGTCTTTAATGTATCTTAGCTTATTTGCAATGATTTTGTTACGCCTGGTATGTACTTATATTCTTATAATATGATTTGTTTATGCTTTTATGTGCTAATAATCCTTTCCTTATAACAAGGTTTGATTAAAAATTAGGTCAGGGGAAATAATATCCAACATCTGAAAACAAAGGATAAGGATAAAGACCAGTTACCCGTCGTTAGGCCGACAATCATCTTGAGCGGTGTGGCCAGGGTACAGGGAGTAACGCTGTGCGAGTTGGCCAGGAAAGACCGAGCTTTAAAACAATAGAAAGATGTTGAAGTAAAGCCTACCGCAATCGCAATTTAACAAAGAAAATATAAAAAAGATACATATAACAAGTGAAGCTAGAAAGCCAGTTTGCTATGACGTTAAAAATTGGCCGAAAGAATGCCTCTGCACTTTTCACTTAAGACATTAGACGAGTGTTATATAAATTGTTGGCTGCAGTTCGACTTTAAGGGTATTGTTGGTGATGAGGTCCTTAAGACCTATCCACTTTTTTCTGGTCCAAGTCCACTGACAGCTGATGTTGCCGATGCAGCAGAGGTTGCTGATGGTTCGGATTTGTCTGTTGGCCATAGGTCTCTGCCAGAGGAGATTCTTCGGAGTCTTTAATGTATCTTAGCTTATTTGCAATGATTTTGTTACGCCTGGTATGTACTTATATTCTTATAATATGTTTTGTTTATGCGTTTATGTGCTAATAATCCTTTCCTTATAACAAGGTTTGATTAAAAATTAGGTCAGGGGAAATAATATCCAACATCTGAAAACAAAGGATAAGGATAAAGACCAGTAACCCGTCGTTAGGCCGACAATCATCTTGAGCGGTGTGGCCAGGGTACAGGGAGTAACGCTGTACGAGTTGGCCAGGAAAGACCGAGCTTTAAAACAATAGAAAGATGTTGAAGTAAAGCCTACCGCAATCGCAATTTAACAAAGAAAATATAAAAAAGATACATATAACAAGTGAAGCTAGAAAGCCAGTTTGCTATGACGTTAAAAATTTGCCGAAAGAATGCCTCTGCACTTTTCACTTAAGACATTAGACGAGTGTTATATAAATTGTTGGCTGCAGTTCGACTTAAAGGGTTTTGTTGGTGATGAGGTCCTTAAGACCTTTCCACTTTTTTCTGGTCCAAGTCCACTGGCAACTAATGTTGCCGATGCAGAAGTGGCTGCTGATGGTTTGGATTTGTCTGTTGGCTATAGGTCTCTGTTAGAGGAGATTCTTCAGGGTCTTTAATGTATCTTACCTTCTTGGCAATGATTTTGTTAAGCCTGGTATGTACTTTATAATCTTATTTTATAATATGATTTGTTTACGCTTTTATTTGCTATTAATCCTTTCAACCATGAATCCGCCTTATAGTTTAGGAGGATTTGATGCCACAAGATTTGTGGACGTACGTACGTATTTTCGTACGTACGGACGAGTGCAACTCTATATGCCTCCCACTTTGTGGGGGCATAAAAAATACGAAGCTGTTGAAGTAAAATCTACCGCAATCGTAATTTAACAAAGAAAATAAAAAATATACAATATAATAAGTGAATCTAGAAAATCACTTTGCTATTGCTTTAAGAAATAGGCCGACATTTCATTGGAAGAGAAGCGTTAGACGCTTAAGATTTTCTTCCAAAGGGCCAAACTGTATCAATGATAAAGTACTAAATTGGATTTATTTTGATATTTCTATTTACGAAAAATTAACATTGCTAAGCCTCTTTAATCCGGTTGAAAGTCATCTGCTTTGAACTAAGAATTGTATTGGCGAATTATTAATTTCTGTGGGGAAAAAACATTCAGACATTTGTGTTATTTTATATCATTACTTTATTGGCATCGTTTGTATTTTTATTCTACCTGTTCTTATAAATATGGACACAGTGCCAAGCGTTCCCCAATATACATGTCACTGCTCCTAAATTAAACACTGCAACGGTTGAATACAATATCTACACAATCGAACCTAAACCTTGCATAGACTTACTATGTAACCATACTATTGTTAGAGAAAAAAAGTTTTTGTGATGTTTAGTTATACTGGAAACGTCATTTATCCGCAACGAATTAACTATCAATAATACAAAGTCTCTTAAATTCGCAATCATAAACCAAATTTACTTCCGAATACAAAAATTACCACTATGTATACGCAGAAGTTTGCACATTTAACCAATAAAAATGCTTTATTTAAATATCTTGACCTAATCAGCCAATAAGTAGTAATAAAACATCTATAATACCTATTTATAGAATATCACTTATTGACGTGTTGTTAACAATACCAATGTGCTATACTATACCTATTTATAGAATATCTCTTACTGATGTGTTAAAGAAATTTCCGGTTCCGGTCTAGCAAACACGTGAAATTCAAAGCTGTAAAATTCAAATTATTTTTTCCGAACGTGTGAAACCTGAGCCATTTTATAACCACGCTAACATTCTAACTGTATACTACGGAATTCCTGGGGGGACATGCGACTTGCGACTTTCGACTTACAACTTATGACTTACGATGTGTTATTTGCTACTTACAACTTACGATTTATCACTTGCTACAACTTGCCGATTTTGAAGTTATACTGCAAGCCAGCAGATCTTTGTCTTTCAACTGAAGCGTTATATAAGTATTAACTCACAATGATGTGTATCCTTTGACTTAATGTCATGAAAGTGTTATATACTTTAATACACGTACATGCACTTTAAATATTAAGGTTTTAATGGAGCACTTTTTTCATCTCTCTTTTGTTTTTTATACCTATAAACAATTAAACGGTAATATCTAGGTTTTACGCAATATTTTATAATAATAAAAAGAAGAAAATTTTGAATGAAATGTGGATTCCTTTCTTGTCCCTTTACTTATTCAAAGATGACAGTTTGTTGAGAATGTATTTCAACAGAGGGCTAAAGTACGGGGAGATCAGAGAATTACTGGAAAGAAACCACCAAGTTTTGTTATCGTAAGTGCCATTCCAATTCTCTTTTACACATCACCATATACGTCAATTTTGATTATGACCGCATTTCTTTAATCTAAAAAATCTGTATATTTTCAAAATGAATGTTTATCGTTTCCGGATTCTAAAGCCTAGCCAAAAACTCTTCCTTTCCATCTATACAGACCTACATTTTTTTTGCAGCCAGCGCCAAATAAAAAGACACTTGCACAGACTAAACCTAAAGAGAAGACTGCCAGAAAGTCCCACTGATAATATAATAACAGCAATAATAAAAGAGGTCGAAGGTTCTGGACGCTCGAGTGGGATTCGAATTATTCACCAACGCCTCAGGCTGCATCATAAACTGGTGGTGAAACGGTAAAAAAGTCAAAATTAAGGATGAAAGAAATGTTCACAAAACCTTAGTGATCAACATGCACAGTAGTTCTAAGTTTCCAGATACTAACTCCATAATTAACGGAATGATATGTCTGGAAATTTTTCTTATGCCATTTGAAAAGTACTGCATATCTGAAAGCTTTTTGTGTGTGTACATAACTTTTCGCATTATTTTTAATATGTATCTAAAATAATATATTTAAGCCTTTGCCCTTCACTAATTTGAATGAAATTGTATTTATTTTGTTATCATTTTATATTTTCATTATTTTTTAACTATTAATATCATAAAATTCATAATTTGAACATCATCGTGGAAGAAGCTTGGGGTTTTTTCTTGACAATTTGTGCAGACTATAATATTTCGTAGGGAGTTTAAATAAACGCTCAAATAGCTTTGCATTATTGAATCAAATTAGTTCTGTTTATACTGGAATAAGTACATGTATTTTTTTCTAGGAAAACTGTGAGAGATGTCCTGGACATTTTGATGCCTGGTGTCTTGAAAGAACGACGAAGAAATCGGTTAAGCCGTCGGGTTTATAGCAGCCAGGGACCAAATTATCTGATTCATGTTGACCAATATGACAAACTAGCTAAATATGGATTTTATATTCATGGTGCTATTGATGGTTACAGCCGAAAACTCCTATGGTTAAAACTTGGCAGCACCAACCGGAAAAGTTCTACTGTTGCTGGATTTTTTCTAGAGTATGCATCTGGTATAGCTGGCTTACCACAGTTGATAAGAGTTGACGGGGGTACAGAAAATGTCCTAATACTTAAGATTCAAAAGATATTGCGAGAAAATGGCAGAGATAGGCATGCCAGGATGCCCTATTTCGTTGGCCGGTCAGTTCATAATCAGCGCATAGAAAGTTTTTGGGCTCACCTTAGAGGACATTTTACATCATTTTGGATGGGTTTTTTTCAAGGAATGATGGACTTCCATCTGTATGATCCAAACAATCCTGTTCATTGTCAAGTTCTGCAGTTTTGTTTTACTGAATTGCTGAGAAATGAAGTGGAAGATATATTTTTTGACTGGAATAATCATCGAATTAGAAAAATGAGAAATGCCAATTGTCCATCTGGAGTACCAGAAATAATCTATAATTATCCTGAATTATTCGGTTCTCATGAATGCAAACAAGAAGTTAACATAGAAGTCTTAAATTATGCAACCAGTATTTTAACTGAGCCATTAAATCAATATGGGTGTTCTGACAGTTTTGCTGAAATTTGTTTAGAATTGATGGATTTCCATGGATATGCCAATATGCCAAGCACATGGGAAGAAGCTTTAGAACTATACAATTGGCTTACATACAAAATTTCAAACATATTGGATGATATCAATATCTGACTCTGCAGACATTTAAGAGTGGTATTCTAATTTTAGTATGTGCAGGATTGTTTGGATGACTACATTTGCTAGTCCTGTCAGTCCAGCTGTCTGTTCTTGCCCTGATTAGAAGATTTGTCATGCTCTAGCTTTCTAGAATTATTCCCTTTTATAAACACATACACACACACACACACACACACACACACACAGATTTTCCCACTTATTTTGTTTTAGATTTTGTTGCACATACCTTCCAATTTATTACTTTAATAGATTTTTATCTATGAGAGCCATACCTCATATTACAGATGCAAAAGTATGTATGGGGAGAAAAAAATGTCTCCCATATTTCTTGGTAATGTGAGTGTATGTGTGGGGAAGGAGCATAAATATGCAAATGCAGTCTATTAAAATATACATGATGTTTTGTTCGTTTTATATAGTGTTTAATTTTGCTATTTAAGATGAAAGGATAACAATGCAGCTGGTAAAAAGTACCCACTATTTGACCAATGACCAAATATTGTGACCTTAATTTTAGCCAGGCCCTTAAATGGTCTGCTTTAATATTTAATTTACTTGTTTGGAGGCCAGAAAGCTTGGATCAGTGTGTGGCTGTCAATTCTTCAAATATCTATAAAACTAAAGTTGAAAATAATAAACTCAAGACAATTTGATTTATCTTTTATTACATAACAACAACAATAAAAAAAGTTGAAATAAGTACTCCCCTAACCTTAAATCTTTTTACCATTTACTTGGTAAGAAAAATTACCACACTGAAGGCAAAATCATTTTGATGTAACTGACATTTAGTCATTATTTTTTTTTTAAAAAAAGCAAAGAATATGACCATGAATATTAAAGGTTGAGTCTCAAGTCTGTTGTGAGGGCAAATGCCATGATTGTGATATACATGAGTTTCTTGACAAGTTACTTTAAGTTGAAAACTTGCCCTTAACTATGACATACAACCTTATTATACACGTCCCAGATGCCTGAATAAATGAAAGGATAACATCAGCATACACCTATCTTTGAAAAAATCTAATGATCAATTACTATGTACAGCAAGTGAAATTATAAGCTCTATGATTTAAAGAAAAAATATTTACCTTTAATCATGTAAAAGTAACTACAGGTATAACCAAAACCTTGTGAATAAAAAATAAACAATAAAACCTTTAATTATGCTGCAGCATAACATTGACACAAAAAACTACTGGTGAGAACTTCACCATTGTTAGTTACAAACCGTTTCATAAAGATTCTACTGTACATATGATAAACAAGAGCTAAGGTGAATCATACCCCAATAAACAAGAGCTACCACTTAGGCGATTCATATCCCTTCATAGGACCTTTGACACAAAAGTTCAAGCATTGCTGCACGTGAAAAATATATCTTGTATATCTGCACACCACACTCATCGTGTGTGGTATAAAGTTTCATTAAGATCAATTAATGCATGAGGTAGAAGTTTGCATTACGAGTTTTAAATCAATTTTATTTTATATTTAAAGGGGAGATAACTCCACACAGCAGGTGTTGATGTACATGAAAAATATGTCTTGCACACCACGCCGATCATTTGTGGTGAGTTTCAGGAATATCCATTCATCAGAAACAAGTAAATTGGACTGAAATTCTAGGAGAAGCCCAGAATGTCCAAAAAGTTATTTTAAGTCTGATCAGGAGCAATTACTCCATGATGCTTGGTAAAATTAACAAAATTAGTAACTAACCTATTTTATTGAAAAAAAAATAACTTCAGAGTTGACATCTCTTGACAAAATTAGTAAAAAACATCAATGAAACTAAAAAATTAACTTCAGAGTTGACATCTCTTGACAAAACTAGTATCAAAACATCAATGAAACTAAAAAATTAACTTCAGAGTTGACATCTCTTGACAAAACTAGTATCAAAACATCAATGAAACTAAAAAATTAACTTCAGAGTTGACATCTCTTGACAAAACTAGTATCAAAACATCAATGAAACTAAAAAAGTAACTTCGGAGTTGACATCTCTTGCCAAAAACATTGAAAAATGCATAGAACCCGATCCTTCCACAATGGTGATAAACACACAAAAAGATATTGGCCAGTGTCTTTAAAAACTATATCAGTCTGAGAATGAAAGCATGCTCAAGCCCCAGAACTGTCATAACTGATTTTGACATAGTTAAATTTTGATGATTCAGGAGCTTTAGTATATCAACATTCTAAACTCATGCCAAATTTCGCATGTCTCACTCAAAGTACTGTTGAGAAAATACCTGAGAATGAAACCATTTTCAGACTAAAAACTATTTATAGGCTCAGACCCTGATCTTGCAACCAGTATAGACACGGTGACAGACAAAGGTTTTTGTCATCTTGCAAACAGTGCAGACCCATATGAAAGTGCTCTTGTATGGATCCCTCCTATCGGGGACTTCACTGCTTGCTATACAGAAAATATTTTTGAAATTTAAAAAAAGTGTATGCAACATATGTAACAAATGAAATATTCAGTTTGTCATTTTATAAATGAATGGGTTAAGACCTTTTAAATTTACCTGTGCTTGCTGCATAAAGCACAATATACAATTTGAGGAGACAGCATGCTATATAGCATTAAAGTACATTTTCTTAATGTTTTGGGGATAGTGGGCTAGAAAAAATAACAAAATTAAACATTATCCAATACAAACACAACTCTAAAGTTTCCACACCTCCTCATATAAGTAAAAAAAGGTTTTATGTCACTATGAAGAATTGTTACATGATGTCAGCGCTGAACAATCAATGAGAAGAAAAGGTTAATAAGGAGAAAACCTTATAAATTTTCAAAGTTGTAAGATCTCTCTGTCAATAATGTTTACCAACACAAGCCATTTCAAACCTGAGCTGTGAATAGTGTAAAAGATAAAAGTCAGAGAAGAAAAGAACTAAGGGATTTTTTTTAAATATTTGTAGAGTTTTGTCACTTGGCCACTGCACTTCCTCTAATTAAACTTGTTAATAAACTCATTGTCATGCCTTTTTGTTTCTCTATAAAAGCCCCTTTTGAAGCTATTGTGATAAAAAAAAGCATTTTCTCCATGAGCAAATGTTCTTTTCATCATAATGGCTTCAAAAATTAAATTAAGGAATCTTAAAATTACAATTTCAACAATAGATACTTCGTTTCAGCAATTAAATTTGCTGAGGTTTTGTCTAAAAATACCCTCCTGAATTTGTTAAATAAAAAATTATGAGGAAATTTCAAAGACCTTTTTATATTATGGATTTAACCTGGACAAAACACAAAAACGAAAGGTAAATTACAAAGATTCTTGACATTTTGCATTATGAATCTAAGTATGGGAGAAGATAAGTTTTGGTGTCAACAGTTTTCTGGATTGATCAATGTAAATGCTTGAATTCTTGTATGCTTACTATCTAAGTATATATATTTTTTTGGTTATTTTCATAAATTTATACCAAACAATGTTGAAAAGATGTCATACATGTACTCACAGGGAAAGTTTGTTTAATCTCAAAGTGAATCTGCACAAATTTTGATTACCCTTTATTATACCATTTTGTATAAAAAGATGAGTTTATAATATAAA
Organism: Corbicula japonica; assembly: GCA_038501625.1. Classification (NCBI taxonomy): domain Eukaryota; kingdom Metazoa; phylum Mollusca; class Bivalvia; order Venerida; family Cyrenidae; genus Corbicula; species Corbicula japonica. The sequence continues at coordinate 629,796 of JAZAYU010000024.1, forward strand.
CCATTAACCCTAAGAAGCTGGTTTTGTGTCAAGATGAGTGATATTGAGATATAATCTTAATATGCTGCCTGGGGTAATAGGCTAAAACATGGGATTTTTCCAATAAATATTAAATTTTGGCAAACAGTGCAGATCCTGATCAGAGGGCTCCTTCAATAAACTCGGTTCTAGCATTTAAGGGGGTTAATTTAAATCTATAGTGTTCAAAGTTCTTCCTCCCAGGAGGAAGCTGGAAACAAAGTAAAGGCCCTTGAACACTAAGGATTAAACAATTTCTTTTTAAGACAATTTTTTACAGTTGTTCATCTTCAACTGATTTATACCAGACCTTGTATTCATTGTACAATTGTTCTGATACTTTTACAACTTTGTTTGAAATAACCTCTAGGTTTATTGGATTAGTTTTGGTTACCTTTAGAAAATATAAAAGAGGAATGTTTATGTACAGCAGGTTAGTTTTATCAAATGATTCAGTGAACTTGATGAACTCGTCAAAGTCATTTTCTGGAATAAGAGCAAAGTCAGACCCAGTTATTTCAGTGATAATTCCTATTTCTTCTTTCATGTCAATGTATCGCTGAACTGCCACATTTCTCGCAAAGACTGTCACAAACCCTTCTCTTTTCTCAACCGCATGAGAATCTCTAAATTTTCCTGATTCAATGTACTGAATCACATCCCTCATGGCTATCATTTCTAGGCTGAAAGTTGCTTTCTGTGGCGTAAGCACTGGTGGTTGTGGTGACATCACAAGTGGTTGCTGCACAGGTTTCGGCGGAGATTCCAAAGTCGAAGGTAAAACAGGTGAACACTGCTTAGGTGGGGGCGGTGGAGACTGACAAGCCTTGGTTCTGAAAAAATATGAGTTATTATTGGGTTTCTTGTATTTTCCGGTTTAACAGTATTTCAGTCAGTATCTCAAAGGCACCCAAGTAGAACCACAGACCTTGCCCATGCCAGCTAGAAGGCTTTCCTCAATAAAAGTATGAATCCACACTTGAAGCCTGTGGGATTTGAACCCACAAACACCTTAACCACTGGACCACGCAGTCCCCACAGACCCTAGACAGACATCCCTGTCTTAGCTGTCTGGGTCAGGGCTTTTTATTTAAAAAAAATAAATTCAAGACATGTATGAAATAACAAGATATTTTCAGTTATTATTATTTGAAACAGGAAACCAGATCAAGTTGTCAATAATTTGCCAATAAATGTTTATACTTACAGCTTCTCAAATCCTAGGTATAGCCTGGTGGCACCCATATACTTATGCGAGTATTCCTCCAGAGAAAAGGTATCATCAAGTACCTCATTAGATTGTCCTAGAAGGACTGCCGTCTCTGGATATTGGTCTGGTAGTGGTTTGAACTCCATCAATAGAAGTTCAATTACTTCTTGGTATTTATAATGGCGGGGAATGCTTATTTTACGGGTGCCACCTCCACCTGGATGTTTCACTTGAACATATTGTCCACATCGTTTTTCTTTTATCCCAACTTGGCAAATAAGAAGGGCTTTGACTTTTGTCTGTAGAAACAAAAATTAGTACATGTACCATACCATACCATACTTAATACATACATACATACATAAATGAAAAATGGAAGGCTAAAAAAGAAACCTTTTCAATTTAAATTGATGCTCTATTAAAGCAAATGTTATCCCTGTCTGATGTGTCAGTATGAAAAATTGTGTACCATTATAGCCACACATCATTCATAATAAATATGGTTAAAACTTAATCCATTTAAATGTTTGTTGATAAAGGCAATATACTTTTTAATTTGTCACACCATTTTAAAAGATTTTGTTCTGAAAAATCTAGCTTAAATCAATAGCTATAAAGATATGCAAATCTGTGTTTTTATATGATTCTTTTATACAGCATCTTTGAGCTGCCAATCTTTAAAGTTTCATGCACCTAACAAAATTAAGTATTTGAGTTATGCTCTTGTAACATATTAACCTGTCTTGTGCTAGGCACCTCAGATTTCATCTGCAGCAGTCTCCTTTTTACATCTGACACGAAATCCTGAAAATGATAAAAAATATATATATGCATGATATTATATTTAAATTCCTTGGGTCTTTTAAGGGATCACATAACATACAACTTGTGTGCATTCAATAAATCATAATGATCTTGGTTTCTCAATTAGACTGTTTTTCAGCTTGCTGGTATGTTCAAATGTTGTATCAAAAAGAACCATTTTAAATTGAATATTTCAGAAATGTATTCTCCATTCAATATCTTTGTATTTAGCATTAAAATATTTGACAAACTGCATTTTCAAAGCCTGTAATTACAAATAAGAATAGGTTGTAGTTTTTTACTTAAAATTAAGTTTGTTGGTCAGAATGAATAACAGGAATTGTCATTTAAATATTTCCTTATATAGAACATATAGTAAAATTAATAGATCTTAGTCCTGATATCATCAAATTTCATTATAGATCTACATAAAATTCAATATTTACCTTATCGTTTGTTGCACTTGCAGACTCCTTTCCAATTTCGGTATCAGTGACTCTCTTCCTTTGATTTTTGCCGCACGCGGGACAAAACAAGTACTCTTTTTTAATATTTTGCCCGCAGTTGTTACATTTGGGCTGCACTTCATCGCCGCAATTAAAGCAAAATTTAAAATTCGCTGAGAATGCAGTTTTGCACCTGCGGCACGAATCCATGATTGGCGGTTTTTTTCACGGTGCGTTGTAAGAACCGCACACATGCCAAAGTAATTTATCAGTAGTAAGTAGCAAGTCATTAGTTGTAAGTCGTAAATCGTAAGTTGTAAGAAGCAAGTCGCATGTTTTAAATCATAAGTTGTAAGTCGCAAGTCGCATGTCCCCCCAGGAATTCCGTAGTATACTAACTTGGTTGACCTTCCAACTTACATGCCAGCAACGGAACACAAGAATTATCTTGGTGCCAAATGTCAAGGTCATCATAAAGATATTTATGACATGATAGCCAACAAGAATTCCCGCACTCCCTTCTAAAGAACAGACATTTTTTAAAGAAGAACTTTTGGAAATGTTCAACTACTAACTAGAATAAATTAAAGATGTCTTCAAATAGAGCAGTCATATGGGAAGACCTTAAAGGTTGAACGGGCTGCTAAAGCTAGTAATGGCGGTACCAAATGAAATTTTAAGGATACTTCCTTGTTTGATCATGAGGAGAAGCGCATTGAAGTAATTGTTAAGATTTTTTTATGCAGACGGATCGATTGACGAGAAACACATTAACTTGCTTAAAGATCATTTCGATCATTCTTGAAAGAGCTTGAGCTTATGATCGCAATGACAAATGGCCTCTCTTCCATATGTAAACTGATGGAAGCGTTTGCATCCAAATAATATCGTTAAGAGCTCCTTTTCTATCTGCGCGTATAGAATCTCAGATTTTGATAGGCTTTTCGATGTATAAGCCAGCGGCCGACCGTCCTGCATTGTGCAGCATCCTATCCCGCTTTTGCTAGCGTCTATTTCTAGGACGAGAGGTTTGTTGGGGTCAAAGTAACCTAAAACTGGAGCGTTTGTGATTATTGTTTTGACCTTTTGGAATGCTCTAGTCTGAGTTTCGTCCCAAAAGAACTCTGTGTCCTTTTTTAGAAGGGCACGAAGTGGGGCGGTAGTTTCCGCGAGATTTGGCGCGAATTTTGACATATAATTAACTAGGCCTAAAACAGTCTCTAGTTTTGCGCGGCTGTCGGGTATAGGAAGCTTTGTGATGGCTTCAATCTTGCTAGGATCAGGCTTCAGACCATTTTCGCCTATGATGTGTCCGAAAAAGGTACCTCGGTCACACCTATAATGCATTTTTCAAGATTGAACCCGATTCCTTTTTCCTGAGCACGAATCAACGCGTTTCGGAGATGCTGGTCATGCACCTGCCTGCTGTCTCCGTAAATAAGGATGTCATCTACCAGATTTTTTATGCCTGGTAGCCCTTCAAATATTTCATTGCATTTTTGTTGAAAAATGTCACCTGATGAAGAAATGCCGAAGGGCAGTCGGAAATAACGGTATCTACCAAACGGTGTGCTGAATGTAGTAAGAAAGGAAGATTGCTCATCCAGCTTTACACTCCAGTACGCATGAGTGATGTCTAAAATGCTAAAGACCTTTGCTCCGGCCAGCTGCGACGTTATGTCATCCAAAGTCGGCATTTGGAAGTGTGGCCTGCAAATAGATTCATTGAGCGCCTTAGGGTCCAAGCATATTCTCAGCTTGCCAGTTTTGGGCTTTTCAATAACAACTATCGAATTAACCCAATCGGTCGGTTCGGATACCGGTGTTATTATCTGATCCCTTTCCATGTTATTACGTTCAGCCCTAAGTCTTAATTTGAGAGCTTCCGGTATTCTACGCGGAGGGTTTACAACGGGGATTGCATCGGGTTTAGATGTAAATGGCATGTCCCTGGAATTACCCCTATTCCTTTAAACAGCTCTCCAAATTCATTGAGGACTGACTCTTTGCTCATGGGATATGTATGCCTCGGCTGTTTTTGACAGTATTCGTAGTTTTGGACTATTTGTATGGCTTTGTCCATTGTGAGGTTTTCGCCCTCATTGATAAGTTTCTCTCGGACCTTTGAGCTTGAGCAACCGAAGACTATCCGGTCTCTAATCATATATTCTGATATGTCAACTTCGCCGATCCGGAAATTGCAATCACGTGCTTTAATCTTCAGACGAGTAACGAATGCATCAATGCTGTCTGAGCCTTGCACTTCGTTGTTAAAACAATATCTCCCAAATATTGGATTGAGTTTTGGCTGCACATGTTTCTTGAATTTGTCATAATACGTCTTCAGTTTTTTGGACTCGTCACTTGTGAGTGTCCACGTTGTGTAGATTTGTCGGCCAGTTTCACCGACCCATAGCAATAGATTTGCTTTTCAGTGGCCCACTAAAGATAAGTTCCACATGAGTTTGAAATCTGTCCCACTCTTCTGGTAGGTTTGACGTGTCCCAATTTATGTGCGGTGGAGGAATTCCACATAATTCCATGGTAATTTTATCAACGGTTAAACAATGTTGATAAATCAATAAAATTATTATACCGTTATTTACATGCAAAGTTAATTTCTGACACCATGTTGAATTGTTGTTGATAGGGTATGGCAATCACTAATGTGATTATTGAGATGAACACAAGCGTGTTTCTACATTGAGTTTTATTATAAGACTGAATCTTTAACAAACAACTTAAAGTGGCAAATATATAAGCATGCGCAGTAAAGTATATTCTATTTCAAACAATACAATATACAACAATTCTATCACACTATTCACAGACTTCCCGAGAGTTGAAAAAAGTGCCAGACATTCGGTCAGACAATCTGTCTGACCGAAACAAATTAAGTCTGACCGAATAAAATAACAATAAAATAAGCAAAACACAGTATTAAGGGTGATTTTATTTTTCTTTTAACCATTTTATTTAGCATAATAGAGAATATTTTTTTACCAGTATAAGATGGACTATATTTCCATTTTTATTTCACTTAGAAAATTTTATGATTCACTGGAGAGCATAAATAATCAGTTTTTCAAAATTCAAAAGTTCATCTTGGAAGTCATTTTCTTTGTCGAAATGTAACCATTCACGATCTTTCATCCATTTTGTATTAATGTATGAACCGTGTTGTTTTTCGTATTCTTTTTTCTTTTGCAGCTTTTCCTCAGTTGTTACTCCTCCCTTTTTCACCGGGCATTGCTCCAGGGAATGTTTTTAAAGACGCCATTTGGACCTTGTTTTGTACGGAATGGAAATAGGTGAAAATGTGCGAAAATGTAGGCAACAGTAGATTCTTGCCCAGTCACAATCACTCGTTTTCTGGCTGCTGAAGAATGGTCATGCGCAGCGAAACAGTCATAGAAAACGACAGTGGTACGAACTGTCATGAAGACAAATATGTAAATTATTGCATTCTGATATCCTCACTCATTTCCCTCGGATCAGTCTCAAATCAAAACAGCGAGTAAAACTGTAATTTAGCGAATAAAATTGGAATATGCAGATCAAATTTTTGCCGGACATTCGATTCGACAACATAGGAAATCACGTCGAACCGGTATAGCGTAATTTTAACACGGCCGTAATAATAACACGTTTTCTAAGGTTTTGATGGTCTCATTTAAAACTTAATTGTTTGATTACGGGAAAGTAAATTTGCACGAAAATTCGTCTATGACAACATTAAATATTGATTAAATGTTTACACAATTCTATTGCATTCGAAATAATTGTTCCTATGAAATATCTGGTTGTCAAATTCGGGATAATGTATTTTCTACTCTAATTTAAAATATTAATCTTGAATTCGGAACAGGGACGGGGGAACTCACCAAAACACGTCTTGTTCTTGCTGTAGCTGGAAGCCAACACCGGCCTTGTCTAATCCCTAATCATTTCCCGCCACCGTTGTCGTCACAAAACCCCCTACTGTACTATATGGGTATCTACTGTATAGATCGTAACACTGTATCGATCACAACACTCCTCCCAACTTTATTTTGAAGGTCTTGGACGGGTCTTTACTGAAGTTACTGGAGTTAGGCGGGAAATCACTAGCTGGTACATATGACTGAAAGCCATATGTAAAACCTATCTTTAGTGTGGCTGAAAGCCCTTAAGTGTGGCTGCAAGCCACTGAAAACTGACATCTTAAACATAATACGGCTGTATTTTAACTTCAATGTTTAAGACGAATGGATGGCCAAAGTGTTTCTGCAAGAAACATTAAGACTTCTTTAAAAGTTTTATATAAAACTGTAGATCTTTTTTTAAAAATACTATAAACTTTAAAACAGCTTAAAAACTGTAAACTTTATTTCATAAACTTTAAAACTGTATTTAAAAGCTGTAAACTTTAAAACTGTAATGACTGAAAGTCAGACTAAAATGTTCTCACTGGACTGACTGAAAGTCATTGAGATCTTTACTATGCCAGACTGAAAGTCCTTAATGCTAAAGTAAAGTCTGTCCCACCTAACCGTGAAACACGTTTTCTGAATTTATTATGCATCGTTTTAAAAAAAGAATACCACCAATCGACGCAGAAAAAAAATCCATGGGGGTGGTCTTTCCTTAGATTTTTGATATTTTGTTCAGTTACGAAGATATTTGTGTTTGTTTCCACCCTATGGGAAATTTACATTGTTTATTTTGGTTGCCATTCGAAAATTCTCTTTGTCGGAGGTTTGCCGGTGTAGCGTGAAATCGCTCAGCCCGTGAGATCTGTCAGACATCCGGTTCCGGCTGATGAATTTCACGCCGCGACTGGTGATAAACGTCAGCCGTGAAAAATGTAAGACATTTCACATTTTAACTGGTTAAATGTGAATAAATGTTTTTTAATTATGTGTTTTTTGTTATAAATTAAGCTATTAGGCCTACACCTTTAATTGGTATTAGAATGAACAATGGTTAATATAAATTTACGACGACATTTGGTTCAGATGGTCTATTCGGGTATCGTTAATTCGCCGGTTTCGAGTCCTTAATAAGCTACAGTACGAAGAAACATGTCTTTACATCAATTTCATAAAGGTTAAGGTTTATTTTGGGTTGTATTATTGTTTTTGTTGACTAGATCAATCGATATATTCGGAGCTGACCATGATTCGGAACTACCTACGGATGTGTAAGACTTGAAATCCGGATCTGGCTGATCATTGAAATCGACTTGACCGACGATGTGTGTATTTAAATGATGTAGTTACTCTTAACATAACATAATCATATAGATCATACAGAAACACAGTGGTTTAAAAAATGTATTTCTTATCTAGTTATTACAAAATTAAAATGCCTGACAGAATTGATCAGACTTGAAATGTGGACTGTGAAATCAGAGTCAATCAATAGACCCTGGTGGAATACATAGCTGTTTTTGTTTTGGTGTTTATCATCAAATTTAAAATGATAATTTTATATCGACTTCCGACTTTTTTATTTTTTGCTCTAATAGGGATGAAGAAATGAACATGTTGTACTGTTTCTCTTCTATCAATTTATAGTTGAGCTCCTAACTTATATCTAACTAACTAGTTTATTCTAAGACAAATATGAAAATAGCTTCATGTATCATGTATGTCAATTGGAATTTAAAGTGTTTTTTTGTACGAATTTAGATTTCTTGTTTTATTAAATTAATAAAAATGTAGCTAAATCTTCTAAATATTTTTTACGGGAACATGGATAATAAGGTATCAACTTACTTAAATTCAGCTTACCTCCACATATTATTAGCATTCCATACATTACATATAGATTGAAAACACATTTGACAAGGCTTAATAGTTTCAATTGAGTGTTTTATTTGTTTCTAAAACTTGAGGTGCAACTTAATTACAAATGTACCCCTTTACTCCATGTATACATGTTTTATCGCATGTGCAACAGTGTAGATCCAGATCAGCAGGCACATCTGGCCAGGATCTATACCGATGCTTTTAGATTTATAAGGATTCACCTCATCAAAGTGCAAACAGTCCAGATCATGATCAGACCGCATGGATTTGCTGGCTGATCTAGATTAACACAGGTTGCAAATTGATAAAAAATAGGGTTAATGAATTTAAATAAATGAACTATATCACTCAATTATCAATTATTGTGTGCATAATTTAAATTATTATCGCTTTCAAAAATAAAATTATGACATTGGATCAATGAAAACATTGTCTACATTTGTTTTTCTTTACTAGACCCACAGATTTTGGGTTTGACATAGATATTATTCTTGAATGTCACCTTTTCAGGCTTTTGCCCTATCATTTTAATTGAATTCATGATCTGCAAAATATAATTATCTAGTATCATGCACCGGTCAAGGAAGTTTTTTTTTAATTTTTAAGTTGTATAAAGATGGCTTTCGATGGTTACCTTTGTATTCTGGTCAGGCCTCAAATGATTCTTGCATGTGAAAAACACTGGAGTAACCAAAATGTAAGATAAAGTATAAATAATTATAATAAACCATAAATCATTAATATAGGGCTGAAGCATTGTCTTTTACTTGTATATAGCCATGGTTTGTGGACACCCATTCCTATTTCATACAGTTACTGCTTAACTCTATTTATATGTGGACAGTTATAGATCTTGATACTAGATATGTTAGGCATATTGCATTACTAGTTGAACTTCAAAACCCGAAGCATGACTTGAGATAAGGTCTTGTTTCTTGGAAACAACATCCAATCTCTCCAGTAACATTACAACACTGTAATAGGTTGACAGGAAAAAGTCAGATTTGAACCAGACAGAAAAGAACCACAAAAAATGGACTTGACTCCTTTAGGTCAAGGACATAACTTGTGCTATGAAAAATACAACCAAGTAGATGCCTGTTGTTAACATGGTGAGCCGGCTTTCCCTTGACCTTTGGCCCCTAACTGTGACCTTGTCTTTTGAAATGGGAACCTGGGGTTTGTGTGTGACACCGTCTCATCGAGATTAACATTCATTCCAAATATAAACATGAACAAAAATTCTGTTATTTCTGACCAGGCAGGAAGAGGCCAGTGTAGATCCAGATAAGATGGCACAGATGTGCTGGCTGATCTGGATCTACACTTATGCGATAAAACCCAATAATATGGAGTGAAAGGTTAACTGTCACCTTCTTGCAAAAAAAGTTGAAATGTGGGTCTATGTTTTATCATATATGATAAAACGATGTAACAGACTTCTCGAAAGTTGAAAAAAAAGTGTCAGACAATTGGTCAGACAAGATGTGAAAATCTGTCTTACCGTAACAAATTCTGTCTGACCCAAACATGTTTTAAAGGAATTAGCAGTTCAAATTTTGCCCGACATTCGATCCGGTAACATAAGAAATCATGTCAGACCGGCCCATATTTTACAGGACAGGTCCGTTGGTCTTGCAATTTTCATGAAGTCTGATGTAATTCACATTGAATTGCAATACTACAAAATTACTAATTAAATGATCAATAATTGTCTTTATTTTATATTCCGGTTATAAGCAAAATTAAGTTTCAGGTTCTAATCATTCAAAGAAGCACAAAGAAGAAAACAGATATAATTTTTATTAAACAGATGACATCAAGTATTGTTTCACAAGAACAAATACTTTCCAAGTTATAAGCAATTAAGTTTCAGGTTATTTGAAAGGGGTATAACAAAAAAAAACATTGATCATGAGTAATCAATCGCGGTGTCACAGATGGCTCTGTTAATGCAAATGATGTATTTCAAATATGAGGTAATTAGGACATGACTGTACTTTCAATTTTATAGGCAACATAAAAAGCCATATTATTAATGTCCTTTAAAGGGGCATAACTCGAAAAATAGTAACATAAGAGTTATCATTCTTGTTGGATTTGTTCATAAAGATGATGAAGATGATATACTCCAATTATTAAGTAAATAGGACAAGGACTTAAAATCATAGGCAACATTAAGTTCCATATTTAAGTCATTTGAAAGGAACATGACTTAAAAAATAATAGGACAAGTACTTTTAAAGTTATATGCAACATTAAGTTTCATATAAAAGTGATTTGAAAGGGCCAGAACTCAAAACATAGTGAAACACGAAATATCAATTAAATACAATGGAAAGTTTTACAAACTAGCTTTCTACATTTTCATTCACTTCAGTACTGTGTAAGTGTCTTATCATTATTACATATATATGTATTTTATCTACACTATCAAGATAATATTTCAAACAGGTTTGACTGAGATATTTAACCATTTCCTCCGTATATAGGCATTTATCCCATGCCATCTGATCATGATCTTCACTGTTCGCTATTAGATTAATAAGTTAATTCTGACCAAAAAGCGGCCAGTCAGATCCTGATCAGACGGTACAGAAGTGGTTGCACATGCCTAAATATGTGTATTTATGAGGAAATGGTTAAAACAAGAGCATTATACACCATGTACAAAGCTCCATCATACTGGTTTCATCTAGCAAACATGTATCTCTTTCCTAAAAAGTTTCAGCTTGCCTTAGAACAACTGGCCAAGCTAAAGGTTTTAATAATATATTGATAGAGTGTGTAGTTGGTGAGCAGTTTCAGTTACTGCTAGGAAATCCTGGACTTTTGCATTGAAAGTACGGTATAAATAGTATACGAAAAGTTTTGTACATTCCAGTTTGAACTAGAATAGTTCATAGTTAACATGATTCTTTAAGTTGATTAGTCTTACTGGCACACACTAAATCTTTAGATAAGTAAGGATTGCACTGCTTTTTTAACAGGTGATTTCTGGAATATTCAAAGCCAATACAGTTGATAGACAATTTGAAACACAGATTTTTTTATTTGTGATCTAGATCACTGATACAATTCTTTTATTGCTACAACAAATTAATGAATTATGATATGTACACATAATAATACAGAAAATTGTGAATATATGTATCGTAGTTTGCTTAAAAGATACAGTACAAGTTTACATGGCATCAAGAATTACAATGTATTATACTAAGGCAGTTAAAACTTGGTTTATGCAAACAGGATAACCTTATCAAACATTTGGAAACAAAATATTTTGAAGATATTAACTTGTGTAAATTGTGAATTATAAATAGCTTTTTGGTGAAAAAAACCCATACTCTTGCACCAATCCATGAATATAATAATTTAACAGTAAAATGACTATAGAGTATAAATTTACTTTTAACTGATTTATTTTTAGCATAAGGCAATAATTCAGTTACTGTGTACAATTCTATTCTTATTAACTACTTGGCAATAGGAAAATAATATTAAATTACACAAACAATACACCTGGTCATAGATCATGTGCAATGACTTGTATAATAAGATCATTACAATATTACACAAGTCTCAAATTCCTTTCTCATTTCATTTTTCTCAGTTTCCGTTATCGTTTTGCGAAGTTCATCATCCATTTTCTTTTTCTCACTCGCCATTAACGTTTTAAACAAAAATCCTGTTCCATTCGTTCAATCTTTCTTTTTGCTTCTACCCGTTCTAGCTGAGCTGATTAATCTATTGCCTGGCAATGTAAAACTGCAGCCCGCTCCAAGTTACTAATAAGTTCGTTATATGCTGCGTCTAACGACAAGCTGTTGTGCCTCCTTGACATCTTGGCTTTTTCACTGTAATGCGACTTAAACATATTTAACTGATGATCAAAACACAAAAGATGCTGTTGTATGTGGATTCAATTGCGTTTCGGGATACACTTCCCACAGGAATCACATCTTATGTGTCACATAATTGTCCAGCCAATTGCTGCGCTGCGGGTAGTCATAGGAAGACTCTGTTGGTTTTTATGCTAGCAGACACCAAGAACTGTTTCACATAATTTCTTTACGTGTTGAAGTGTACCTGACTCATCACCTGGACAGACTTCATGGTCGCCTCAGCATTCTGCAATTATAATATTAAAAGTATTTGGAGTTTCTGTTTTATATCTATAAATTTGAATATACCAATTCCTTTTAGTACAAAAGTACTTCCATTTCAATCAGACTTAGTATCACAGAATCAGTTAACATAAAGCAATATGTATTTTAAAGCATAACTCAAGTGAATACCATCTAAATATAGTGACTGTGATTATCATTCATAATATATGTAAGAAAGATATTATAAAATGCTGGAATGTATATAAAATATTTGAATTTTGTATCCCTACACAACCTTGATAGTTATCCCAATCAGGGTATTTTTTATGTCATTACATCCTATAAAATTTTATAATCTTAACTGAAAATAACAAGTTTTCATAAAGAAGTGTAATTTTTATTCAATTTACTTAAGCTATAACACTGTTCCAGTATCCCTCCCCAGTGCATCCCGGTTTTGACACAGGGATCAACTGGGACCACAACTGCAGGGAAGGTGGGAAGAACCAAACTGAATCCTGCTTAACCTGCGATTACTAAAGAGTGGCCCTGGTGGTGTTTAAAATCTTGATACAACCGGGTCACAACGCAGAACGAAAACAACACTGGCTTATTCCAGGGAGTTCTGGGACATTACCAAAGCTCTTCCGGCATGATTTGTCTCTCCACCATAAGACCAACAGGTGAAACCATAGTAAAGTGGCACGGGCTGTGGAGAAATAGAGACTCCCTGTTTGGTCAGTATGTCATAGAGGAGAGCCCATTGTGTCACTCAAACTACAGTTTGGCAATATAGCAGCTGAGAAATGTCAGTAACCTGGTAATGGAACCTCAATATGGCTATCCTTCAAGCCAGTGGTTGACGATTTAATCACTGAAACCATATTTAAACAAAACATTTAAATTTAAAATATCAGTTCATCCCAATTCGATGTGTGCCGTGCATCCTGGCATCGCTCAATTGTGTTCCAAGTAAGCTCTAATGTCAAAACAATACAAAATACACCTGCGAGATCTGTCAGACAAACATTCTGACTCCTTTACCACTGCTGTGTGTATCAGAATACATAATAATGATCACCAACATTCAAAATAAACCCCCTTGATCACTGCTGTGTGTATAAAAATACATTATACTTATCACCAACATTCAAAATACAGCCATAAGACCTGTCAGACAGACATTCTGAACCCCTTGACCACTTCTGTGTTAAAGAATAAATTACACCAACATTCAAAATACAGCCATGAGATCTGTCAGACATACATTGTGACCCCTTGAAAACTGCTGTGTGTAGAAGAATACATAATAACGATCACCAACATTCAAAATACACCAGTGATATCTGTAACGCAGACATTCTGACACCCACAATCATTGCTGTGAGTATAAGAATACATTATAATCATCACCAACATTTAAAATACAGCCATGAGACCTGTCAGACAGACATTCTGTCTCCCTTGATCAATGCTGTGTGTAAAAAAATACATTATAATGATAACCAACATTCAAAATACAGCCATTAGACCTGTCAGACAAGACATTCTAACCCCCTACAGCACTGCTGTGTGTATAAGAATACATTATAATGATCACCAACATTCAAAATACAACCATGAGATCTGTCAGACAGACATTCTGACCCCCTTGAACACTGCTGTGAGTATAAGAACACATTATAATGATCACTAGCATTCAAAATACAGCCATGAGATCTGTCAGACAGACATTCTGACCCCCTTGACCACTGCTGTGTGTATAGGAATACATTATAATCATCACCGACATTCAAAATAGAGCCATGAGATCTGTCAGACAGACATTCTGACCCCCTTGACCACTGCTGTGAGTATAAGAACACATTATAATGATCACTAGCATTCAAAATACAGCCATGAGATCTGTCAGACAGACATTCTGACCCCCTTGACCACTGCTGTGTGTATAGGAATACATTATAATCATCACCGACATTCAAAATAGAGCCATGAGATCTGTCAGACAGACATTCTGACCCCCTTGACCACTGCTGCGAGTATAAGAACACATTATTTTGATCACCAGCATTCAAAATACAGCCATGAGATCTGTCAGACAGACATTCTGACCCCCTTGACCACTGCTGTGAGTATAAGAACACATTATAATCATCATGATATTCAAAATACAGCCATGAGATCTGTCAGACAGACATTCTGACCCCCTTGACCACTGCTGTGTGTATAAGAACACGTTATAATGATCACTAGCATTCAAAATACAGCCATGAGACCTGTCAGACAGACATTTTGACCCCCTTGACCACTGCTGTGAGTATAAGAACACATTATACCGGTAATCCTCACCAACATTCAAAATACAGCCATGAGATCTGTCAGACAGACATTCTGACCCCCTTGACCACTGCTGTGAGTATAACAACACATTATAATCATCACCAGCATTCAAAATACAGCCATGAGATCTGTCTGACAGACATTCTGACCCCCTTGACCACTGCTGTGAGTATAAGAACACATTATAGTCATCACTATCATTCAATATACAGCCAGGCATGAGATCTGTCAGACAGACATTCTGACTCCATTGATCACTGCTGTGTGTATAAGAACACATTATAATTATAACTAGCATTCAAAATACAGCCATAAGATCTGTCAGACAGACATTCTGACACCCCTTGACCAACACCGTGAGTATAAGAACACATTATAATGATCACCAGCATTCAAAATACAGCCATGAGATCTGTCAGACAGACATTCTGACCCCATTGATCACTGCTGTGTGTATAAGAACACATTATAATGATCACTAGCATTCAAAATACAGCCATGAGATCTGTCAGACAGACATTCTGACCCCCCGTGACCACTGCCTTGAGTATAAGAACACATTTTAATCATCACCGACATTCAAAATACAGCCATGAGATCTGTCAGACCGACATTCTGACCCCCTTGACCACTGCTGTGAGTATATCTCACATTATAATCATCATGATATTCAAAAAAACAGCCATGAGATCTGTCAGACAGACATTCTGGACCCCTTGACCACTGCTGTGAGTATAAGAACACATTAAAATGATCACCAGCATTCAAAATACAGCCATGAGATCTGTCAAACAGAAATTCTGACCCCCCTTGACCACTGCTGTGTGCATAAGAACACATTATAATCATCACCAGCATTCAAAATACAGCCATGAGATCTGTCAGACAGACATTCTGACCCCCTTGACCACTGCTGTGTGCATAAGAACACATTATAATCATCACCAGCATTCAAAATACAGTCATGAGATCTGTGGGACAGACATTCTGACCCCCTTGACCACTGCTGTGTGCATAAGAACACATTATAATCATCACCAGCATTCAAAATACAACCATGAGATCTGTGGGACAGACATTCTGACCACCTTGACCACTGCTGTGTGCATAACAACACATAATAATCATCACCAGCATTCAAAATACAACCATGAGATCTGTCAGACAGACATTCTGATCCCACTTGACCACATCTGTGAGTACAAGAACACATTATAATGATCACCAGCATTTAAAATACAGCCATGAGATCTGTCAGACAGACATTCTGACCCCCTTGACCACTGCTGTGAGTATAAGAACACATTATAATCATCATTGATATTCAAAAAACAGCCATGAGATCTGTCAGACAGATATTCTGAACCCCTTGACCACTGCTGTGAGTATAAGAACACATTAAAATGATCACCAGCATTCAAAATACAGCCATGAGATCTGTCAGAAAGACATTCTGACCCCCTTGACCACTGCTGTGTGCATAAGAACACATTATAATCATCACCAGCATTCAAAATACAGCCATGAGATCTGTCAGACAGACATTCTGACCCCCTTGACCACCGCTATGTGCATAAGAACACATTATAATCATCACCAGCATTCAAAATACAACCATGAGATCTGTCAGACATTCTGACCCCCTTGACCACTGCTGTGAGTATAAGAACACATTATAATCATCACCGACATTCAAAATACAGCCATGAGATCTGTCAGACTGACATTCTGACCCCCTTGACCACTGCTGTGAGTATAAGAACACATTATAATCATCATGATATTCAAAATACAGCCATGAGATTTGTCAGACAGACATTCTGACCCCCTTGACCACTGCTGTGAGTATAAGAACACATTATAATCATCACCGACATTCAAAATACAGCCATGAGATCTGTGGGACAGACATTCTGACCCCCTTGACCACTGCAGCTGTGAGTATAAGAACACATTATAATCATCACCAGCATTCAAAATACAGCCATGAGATCTGTGGGACAGACATTCTGACCCCCTTGACCACTGCTGTGTGCATAAGAACACATTATAATCATCACCAGCATTCAAAATACAACCATGAGATCTGTCAGACAGACATTCTGACCCCATTGTTCACTGCTGTGTGTATAAGAACACATTATAATCATCACCAGCATTCAAAATACAGCCATGAGATCTGTCAGACAGACATTCTGACCCCTTTGACCACATCTGTGAGTATAAGAACACATTATAATGATCACCAACATTTAAAATACAGCCATGAGATCTGTCAGACAGACATTCTGACCCCATTGATCACTGCAGCTGTGAGTATAAGAACACATTATAATCATCACCGATATTCAAAATACAGCCATGAGATCTGTCAGACAGACATTCTGAACCCCTTGACCACTGCTGCGAGTATAAGAACACATTAAAATGATCACCAGCATTCAAAATACAGCCATGAGATCTGTCAAACAGACATTCTGACCCCCCTTGACCACTGCTGTGTGCATAAGAACACATTATAATCATCACCAGCATTCAAAATACAGCCATGAGATCTGTCAGACAGACATTCTGACCCCCTTGACCACTGCTGTGTGCATAAGAACACATTATAATCATCACCAGCATTCAAAATACAACCATGAGATCTGTCAGACAGACATTCTGACCCCCTTGACCACTGCTGTGAGTTTAAGAACACATTATAATCATCACCGACATTCAAAATACAGCCATGAGATCTGTGGGACAGACATTCTGACCACCTTGACCACTGCTGTGTGCATAAGAACACATTATAATCATCACCAGCATTCAAAATACAGCCATGAGATCTGTCAGACAGACATTCTGACCCCCTTGACCACTGCAGCTGTGAGTATAAGAACACATTATAATCATCACCAGCATTCAAAATACAGCCATGAGATCTGTGGGACAGACATTCTGACCCCCTTGACCACTGCTGTGTGCATAAGAACACATTATTATCATCACCAGCAATCAAAATACAACCACGAGATCTGTCAGACAGACATTCTGACCCCATTGTCCACATCTTTGAGTATAAGAACACATTATAATCATCACCAGCATTCAAAATACAGCCATGAGATCTGTCAGACAGACATTCTGACCCCTTTGACCACATCTGTGAGTATAAGAACACATTATAATGATCACCAGCATTTAAAATACAGCCATGAGATCTGTCAGACAGACATTCTGACCCCCTTGACCACTGCAGCTGTGAGTATAAGAACACATTAAAATCATCACCGATATTCAAAATACAGCCATGAGATCTGTCAGACAGACATTCTGAACCCCTTGACCACTGCTGCGAGTATAAGAACACATTAAAATGATCACCAGCATTCAAAATACAGCCATGAGATCTGTCAAACAGACATTCTGACCCCCCTTGACCACTACTGTGTGCATAAGAACACATAATAATCATCACCAGCATTCAAGATACAGCCATGAGATCTGTCAGACAGACATTCTGACCCCCTTGACCACTGCTGTGTGCATAAGAACACATTATAATCATCACCAGCATTCAAAATACAACCATGAGATCTGTCAGACAGACATTCTGACCCCCTTGACCATTGCTGTGAGTTTAAGAACACATTATAATCATCACCGACATTCAAAATACAGCCATGAGATCTGTGGGACAGACATTCTGACCCCCTTGACCACCGCTGTGTGCATAAGAACACATTATAATCATCACCAGCATTCAAAATACAACCATGAGATCTGTCAGACAGACATTCTGACCCCATTGTTCACTGCTGTGTGTATAAGAACACATTATAATCATCACCAGCATTCAAAATACAGCCATGAGATCTGTCAGACAGACATTCTGACCCCTTTGACCACATCTTTGAGTATAAGAACACATTATAATGATCACCAGCATTTAAAATACAGCCATGAGATCTGTCAGACAGACATTCTGACCCCCTTGACCACTGCAGCTGTGAGTATAAGAACACATTATAATCATCACCGATATTCAAAATACAGCCATGAGATCTGTCAGACAGACATTCGGAACCCCTTGACCACTGCTGTGAGTATAAGAACACATTAAAATGATCACCAGCATTCAAAATACAGCCATGAGATCTGTCAAACAGACATTCTGACCCCCCTTGACCACTGCTGTGTGCATAAGAACACATTATAATCATCACCAGCATTCAAAATACAGCCATGAGATCTGTCAGACAGACATTCTGACCCCCTTGACCACTGCTGTGTGTATAAGAACACATTATAATGATCACCAGCATTTAAAATACAACCATGAGATCTGTCAGACAGACATTCTGACCCCCTTGACCACTGCTGTGAGTATAAGAACACATTATAATCATCACCGACATTCAAAATACAGCCATGAGATCTGTCAGACAGACATTCTTACCCCCTTGACCGCTTCTGTGTGCATAAGAACACATTATAATCATCACCAGCATTCAAAATACAGCCATGAGATCTGTCAGACAGACATTCTGACCCCCTTGACCACTGCTATTTGTATAAGAACACATTATAATCATCACCGACATTCAAAATACAGCCATGAGATCTGTCAGACAGACATTCTGACCCCCTTGACCACTGCTGTGAGTATAAGAACACATTATAATCATCACCAGCATTCAAAATACAGCCATGAGATCTGTGGGACAGACATTCTGACCCCCTTGACCACTGCTGTGTGCATAAGAACACATTATAATCATCACCAGCATTCAAAATACAACCATGAGATCTGTCAGACAGACATTCTGACCCCATTGTTCACTGCTGTGTGTATAAGAACACATTATAATGATCACTAGCATTCAAAATACAGCCATGAGATCTGTCAGACAGACATTCTGACCCCCCTTGACCACATCTGTGAGTATAAGAACACATTATAATGATCACCAGCATTTAAAATACAGCCATGAGATCTGTCAGACAGACATTCTGACCCCCTTGACCACTGCAGCTGTGAGTATAAGAACACATTATAATCATCACAGATATTCAAAATACAGCCATGAGATCTGTCAGACAGACATTCTGAACCCCTTGACCACTGCTGTGAGTATAAGAACACATTAAAATGATCACCAGCATTCAAAATACAGCCATGAGATCTGTCAAACAGACATTCTGACCCCCCTTGACCACTGCTGTGTGCATAAGAACACATTATAATCATCACCAGCATTCAAAATACAGCCATGAGATCTGTCAGACAGACATTCTGACCCCCTTGACCACTGCTGTGTGCATAAGAACACATTATAATCTTCACCAGCATTCAAAATACAGCCATGAGATCTGTCAGACAGACATTCTGACCCCCTTGACCACTGCTGTGAGTATAAGAACACATTATAATCATCATGATATTCAAAATACAGCCATGAGATCTGTCAGACAGACATTCTGACCCCCTTGACCACTGCTGTGAGTATAAGAACACATTATAATCATCACCGACATTCAAAATACAGCCATGAGATCTGTCAGACAGACATTCTGACCCCCTTGACCACTGCTGTGTGTATAAGAACACATTCTAATGATCAACAGCATTCAAAATACAGCCATGAGATCTGTTAGACAGACATTCTGACCCCCCTGACCACTGCTGTGTGTATAAGAACACATTATAATCATCACCGACATTCAAAATACAGCCATGAGATCTGTCAGACAGACATTCTGACCCCCTTGACCACTGCTGTGAGCATAAGAACACATTATAATCATCATGATATTCAAAATACAGCCATGAGATCTGTCAGACAGACATTCTGACCCCCTTGACCACTGCTGTGAGTATAAGAACACATTATAATCATCACCGACATTCAAAATACAGCCATGAGATCTGTCAGACAGACATTCTGACCCCCTTGACCACTGCTGTGTGTATAAGAACACATTCTAATGATCACCAGCATTCAAAATACAGCCATGAGATCTGTGGGACAGACATTCTGACCCCCTTGACCACTGCATTGTGTATAAGAACACATTATAATGATCACCAGCATTCAAAATACAGCCATGAGATCTGTCAGACAGACATTCTGACCCCTTGACCACTGCTGTGAGTAACCTTGATATAGACAACCTTCCTGTGACTGTAGTTTAATACTATAGTGGATAATTTGGAAGTTTGGACTCCCGGCAATAAGGCTACACTCAGTGAGAGAAATTGTTTCATATTTCTAATTTTTTATAATTCCTGATTGACCTGTAACATTTATATGCCATGTAATTGATATGTGAAGTATTAAGAAGATATTTAATTATTAAATAACACGAAATTTTATGAAAATAGGAAACCACACTCCCCCAAACTTTAAAAGTATAGTGACAAATGATACCACCTTAAATTGTAATTGTAATTGAACCTAGGTACATGTATGCCTAGATTAGTTCTTCCTCCCATGTACCACTTAAGTTTTATGACAGGATGTAAAGGTACAAACTACTTGAACATTTTATCTGACATTGTTTTTAAAAGCATTTTCTAGATAAGGCTTTTCCTCCTATGTACCATGTGAAACATTGTTTTAACAAGATTGCTTTCACACATTCCTTGTTTTTACAAGTATTTCTTTGATAAGGCTTTTCCTCCCATGTACCCTTAAAGTTTTATGACAGGATGTTAACATACCAACCAGCTGTGAATTGCAATTTGACATTGTTTTTAAAAGCATTGTTCTAATGGACCTATGGTACAATAAAATCCAAAGTTATATCAGAAAAAAAGATAAATCCAGAGCAGTATAGAATGGCATTGCTAAATAGAAGATCACATGATGTTCACACTTATTTTACAAATTAGTTGAACATAAATTATAATACTAATATTTTTATGATTCCACTCTGAAATTTTCTACTTGAAAGTATGATATTCACCTAATTCTCAATGATTGAAGTCTGACAGTCATTCTGATAGTTATCTTTAAAGCTTGTGTATCAACTTAACCCTT
Source organism: Corbicula japonica (assembly GCA_038501625.1). Taxonomy (NCBI): domain Eukaryota; kingdom Metazoa; phylum Mollusca; class Bivalvia; order Venerida; family Cyrenidae; genus Corbicula; species Corbicula japonica. The sequence continues at coordinate 651,546 of JAZAYU010000024.1, forward strand.
TACTCTATATACACAAATTATATAGCATATGTTTACAGTGTAGATCCAGATCAGCTGGCACATCCATGGTCAGAAGTAACAAAATAAATCTAAAAGCAAACAGTGTAGAACCTGATCAGATGTTCCTGTTGATCTGGATATCGAGGGCTCAGCGCGAAACTATCGTATCTGCATTTTGTAAAATTGTTCAGGAGAAAGAAAAAACTGTTTTATTTAAATGTAAAATATTCCATTTTTTTGAAAATCTGTAATTGAGCATCAAGAACCAATCTGATCACAAGACTGATTCGTAAAATACAATTAAAAAATTTGTTCTCATTAAATTTGAAAATATGTCAGATACAATAGTTTCACGCTGAAATTGCCATAAATTGAACAAAACCCTCAGCGTGAAACTATTGTATCTGCAATTATTTTTTTTCTTTTTACAAATAAAGATCATTTTCTGAATATATTTAGAATGTATATATTGTTTTTGTTAAAAGTAGATAAATATTTGCTATTTATTTTGTCATAAATTAATCTTTTATTGTGCTCAGCGCGAAACTATCGTATCTGCATATTTTTTTCCAAATGTTAATTTCATTATTGATTTCACTCCCAATCAATATTTCATGGCAGAATTCAAATATTTATGTTGTAATTGCTTGTTTTGTGTGAATCTTAAGAGATAAATCATGAATAGACTTTGAGACAGAATTAATGTTTTAAATTATTTGAAGCCCACAATGTATTTGCTCACTAACTTAAAGACAATTGCTACAGCTTAAAAAAAGTTTTAACTTTTTATATTTAAATGAAACTTCAGCATATTGTGAGATACATATAAAAACTATAAGAATCTTTTATTTCATCAACTGAAAAGAATACTATGATTTTCAAATCTGAGTTGAGCCTGTTCTGGGCACACCTTTTTTATTAAAAAACAACAACAACTAAATAACACTTACATAATCTGAAAATCCCTTGTTATCATTAAAACAGCTTTGCAACTTAACCATAAACCATTCATTTATTTGTAATCATCAGGTCTGTTTATTAAAATTATAAAACCATGTTTTCTTCGGTAAATAAATGACTATAAGGCTTTAATTTTTACAAGTTGAAACATTTATCTGGTTTGCAAAATAGTTTTTTTTATATTTTTTAAACAACTAGCACTGTTTCCAAACGGGCATGGTAACATATGCTTTGCTGATCTATTTTAAAATAATGTTAAATGAGTATCTGAGTAAATTTTAGACAAATTCTATTGTTCAAAAAGACAGATTTCTTAAATTTCATGTAGAAATGCACTTATTTAAAACAACAACATTTACCCTGAAACATTTCTTGAAGTGAAAACAGATTGTTTTGCAAAAATTTTCTGAATTTACAAATCATGTTGTACTTAATTTAATGTATACAAAATACAGTGTTAACTTAAGATTAATTGTCACTTTAATGAGGTTCCTTTTTAACCGGGTGTTCCTACTCCATGCAGTGAATGTCTCAAACTTAATAGCTCAATAAAATTTTAACAATCTCGGTTATATGCCTTTTTTTGGTTTAATTTTTTTTAATATACAACAGAATATCCTTCAATGCTGAACAAATCAAAGTCTATTGGAATAAAAAAAAGACAAAACTGTAGCAATCGTATTTAAATTAGTAAACATAATTAACCATTGGCAAACAGTGTTGATCCAGATCAGCCTTCCCATCCATGCAGGATCATCACTTCGGCTTGTCACTTTTTGATTCATTTTAGTTTTTTGGACCAAGAAAATACCAGTATAGAATAATTATGTTTTAAAAGTTCAGTGTTGAATATTGTGATTGTTAAATAAAATTGTTTCTACATAGTTGCAAAGTAAAAAACTTGTTGCTAAATAAATAACTGCCATTTAACTATGAACTTCATGAATCCTATTGCAGTCCAATCAGGATCTATACAACACAATATAATTAATAAAAAAAACAATAAGCCTAAGTCTATATCTTAATCTAACTGCATGGATGTGATGGCTTATCTGGATCTATACTGGTTGTTAATGGTCTATTATGTTCACTGATTTCAGTCAAGTTAGTGTGCAGATACGATAGTTTCACGCTGAGCACAATAAAAGATGAACTTTTAACAAAATTAATAGCAAATATTCCTCTACCTTTACCAAAAATCATTCATACATTCCAAATATATTCAAAATATCTCCATAAAATGATCATTCTGTGTGTAAAGAAAAAAAATAATTGCAGATACGATAGTTTCGCGCTGAGCAAAAACCCCTATTGCAGATACGATATTTTTCACTTTTTTAAATTTTGAAAAGAAGATATTAGATTTAATCTATACTTTTTTGTCAGATTATGGGGACTATTAAAACATGTCAAAATATGAAATAAAACCATTTTTGATAAAAAGTGCAGATACGATAGTTTCGCGCTGAGCCCTCGATATACACTATTGGCCCATGCAATAAAGGTGTATATATGGAGGAAAGGGTTAAGTTCACGACAGGAGACCCCATGAGATGTACAGTTACCCTGATAACCTTTAGAGCTTCCACATCTCCACCCCAGCCCCGGACTCTCTCTCTAAAAATGATTTAGAAAAAAGACCCTGGGGAGGGGGTCCTGCTGAACGTAGCCCCTAGGTTGGGGCACTTTCTCCTAGTTTGAACAATTTTGGTAGAGAACCAAATAAGGACCTTACAAGTCATGTGAAATATCATGCCTTAGATAATTAAGTTTCAGAGAAGAAATTGTTGGTGTTTTGAAAAAATCCTATATAGCAGCAGGGCAGAGGAACGTTCTGAACAATGAGAGGTTTAATTTTTATGATCAAAAGGGAAACAATTCAATCAAAAGTATGGCACATTACACACCATCCAGTTATATGATGATGAACAAGTACACACAATTCTGAATCTGTCTAACTTATTTTAATGGTATAAATATAAGGTGATTGCATACAAAATTTAACGATAAATTCCAGAGACCAAAAATCCAAAGACCTACATTAACATACTTAATATTCAGCCTAAAAAGGGTATCTTACTGTTATTTTACTGATATTTAACGTATATTTTGCATTTTATTTTTACTGCGCCCAAAATGACCTCAGATGTCGACGGGCCGTAAAATCCCATTCATTCATTCATTCAGCCTAAAAAGGAAAAAATGTTTTCATTGCTATGTTTGGTTTCAAAAAAAATTGCAATTATAATTACCCTTTAAAAGATACAGTATAACAAAATTTTAATGTTTCACCCTTTATTCCGTATATACACCTCTTTATGCATGTCAATCAGTGTAGATCCAAATCAGCTAGCACATCCTTGCCAGTTGAATTTCCTGAGCTGTTGCACAGAGATACATCTTAGAACAAGAGATTTGTGATATACAGATGGAAAGATTTACAGACGGGTAAAGAGATCACTGTTATGTACCCCACTTCCACAATTGTGAATGTTAAAACATTTTACCACCTATTTCACAATTAAACAAATTCACAAAAAAATGTTCTTACACCAAACTACAATAATGGAACATTAATATTGCCTTTAGATGTGTATTGTCAACTCAAAGAAACAAGAGGGCCATGATGGCCCTATATTGCTCACCTGAGTACAAAAGTACTCGCAGCTTTACCCAAGGGCCTACATTTAAATAATGCTGGTAAAGGTTCTCTTCACAATACTCAAAACGAAATATCTAAGGTCTAGTCTCATTAGTTTCAGAGAAAAATGATTATTTATGTTTTCCTATATAAATCAATGTAAACTAAGAGAACCCTGGGGCATTGCCAATTTTGGCCCAGGGGCCATAATTTGAACAAACTTGGTAAGTATCCACTAGACAATGCTACATACCAAATATCTTAGCTTAAGGCATTGAGGTTTCCAGTAAGAAGATTTTTAAAAATTGCCTTTTTACATATTAAGGGCCCCTGGGGCGGGGCCAATATTGACCCCAGGGCCAACATTTAAACAATGTTGGTAAAGGGTCTCTTCACAATACTCAACACCAAATATCTAAGGTCTAGTCCTATTAGTTTTGGATAAAAATGATTTTTCATGCTTTCCTATATAAATCAATGTAAACTAAGAAAACCCTGGGGTGTCGCCAATTTCAGCCCAGGGGACATAATTTGAACAAACTTGGTAGACATCCACTAGACAATGCTACATACCAAATATGTAAGCTTAAGGCATTGAGGTTTCCAGTAGGAAGATTTTTAAAGTTTTCCTTTTTTACATATTTAGGGCCCCCAGGACAGGGCCAATTTTGACCCCAGGGACAACATTTAAACAATGTTGGTAAAGGGTCTCTTCAAAATACTCAACACCAAATATCTAAGGTCTAGTCCTATTAGTTTCGGAGAAAAATGATTTTCCATGTTTTTCCTATATAACTGTATGTAAACCAAGAGAACCCTAGGGCGTGGCAGATTTTGGCCCAGGGGACATAATTTGAACAAATTTAGTAGACATCCATTAGACAATGCTACTTACAAAATATCTAAGCTGTACACATTGTGGTTTGTGAGAAGAAGCTTTTTAAAGATTTCCTATATAAGTCTATGTAAAATGAAGAGACCCCTGGGGCAGGGCCAATTTTGACCCCAGGGAAATAATTTGAACAATCTTTCTAGAGTTCCACTAGAGGGTGCTAAATGCCAAATATCTAAGCTCTAGGCCTTGTGGTTTCAGATAAGAAGATTTTTAAAGTTTTTCCTATATAAGTCTATATAAAATGAAGTGACACCTGGAAGGGGGCCAATTTTGACCCCAGGGAAAAAATTTGAACAATCTGTGTAGAGTACCACTGAAGGATGCTAAATGCCAAATATCTAAGCTTTAGGCCTTGTGGTTTCAGACAAAAAGATTTTTAAAGTTTTTCCTATATAAGTCTATATAAAATGAAGTGACCCCTGGGGCGGGGCCAATTTTGACCCCAGGGAAATAATTTGAACAATCTTTGTAGAGTTCCACTAGAGGGTGCTAAATGCCAAATAACTAAGCTCTAGGCCTTGTGGTTTCAGACAAGAAGATTTTTAAAGTTTTTCCTATATAAGTCTATGTAAAATGAAGTGACCCCTGGGGCGGGGCCAATTTTGACCCCAGGGAAATCATTTGAACAAACTTTGTAGAGTTCCACTAGAGGATGCTTAATACCAAATATCTAAGCTCTAGGCCTTGTGGTTTCAGACAAGAAGATTTTTAAAGTTTTTCCTATATACATGTAAGTCTATATAAAATGAAGTGACCCCTGGGGCGGGGCCAATTTTGACCCCAGGGAAATAATTTGAACAATCTTTGTAGAGTTCTACTAGAGGATGCTAAATGCCAAATATCTAAGCTCTAGGCCTTGTGGTTTCAGACAAGAAGATTTTTAAAGTTTTTCCTATATAAGTCTATATAAAATGAAGTGACCCCTGGGGCGGGGCCAATTTTGACCCCAGGGAAATAATTTGAACAATCTTTGTAGAGTTCCACTAGAGGGTGCTAAATGCCAAATAACTAAGCTCTAGGCCTTGTGGTTTCAGACAAGAAGATTTTTAAAGTTTTTCCTATATAAGTCTATGTAAAATGAAGTGACCCCTGGGGCGGGGCCAATTTCGACCCCAGGGAAATAATTTGAACAATCTTTGTAGAGTTCCACTAGAGGGTGCTTAATACCAAATATCTAAGCTCTAGGCCTTGTGGTTTCAGACAAGAAGATTTTTAAAGTTTTTCCTATATAAGTCTATATAAAATGAAGTGACCCCTGGGGCGGGGCCAATTTTGACCCCAGGGAAATAATTTGAACAATCTTTGTAGAGTTCCACTAGAGGATGCTTAATGCCAAATATCTAAGCTCTAGGCCTTGTGGTTTCAGACAAGAAGATTTTTAAAGTTTTTCCTATATAAGTCTATATAAAATGAAGTGACCCCTGGGGCGGGGCCAATTTTGACCCCAGGGAAATAATTTGAACAATCTTTGTAGAGTTCCACTAGAGGATGCTAAATGCCAAATATCTAAGCTCTAGGCCTTGTGGTTTCAGACAAGAAGATTTTTAAAGTTTTTCCTATATAAGTCTATATAAAATGAAGTGACCCCTGGGGCGGGGCCAATTTTGACCCCAGGGAAATAATTTGAACAATCTTTGTAGAGTTCCACTAGAGGGTGCTAAATGCCAAATAACTAAGCTCTAGGCCTTGTGGTTTCAGACAAGAAGATTTTTAAAGTTTTTCCTATATAAGTCTATGTAAAATGAAGTGACCCCTGGGGCGGGGCCAATTTCGACCCCAGGGAAATAATTTCAACAATCTTTGTAGAGTTCCACTAGAGGGTGCTTAATACCAAATATCTAAGCTCTAGGCCTTGTGGTTTCAGACAAGAAGATTTTTAAAGTTTTTCCTATATAAGTCTATATAAAATGAAGTGACCCCTGGGGCGGGGCCAATTTTGACCCCAGGGAAATAATTTGAACAATCTTTGTAGAGTTCAACTAGAGGGTGCTAAATGCCAAATATCTAAGCTCTAGGCCTTGTGGTTTCAGACAAGAATATTTTTTAAGTTTTTCCTTTCGGTTGCCATGGCAACCAGAGTTCTGCATGGAATTGATTTCTTTGAACAACTTTGGAAGAGCTTCATGCAAGGAACATCCATGGCAAGTTTCATCAACTTTGGCCCAGGGGTTTAAGAGGAGATGTTGTTTAAAGCAAAAATTGACGACGCAAGACGCACGACGGACGACGCACGACGGACACAGGGCGATCCTAAAAGCTCACCATGAGCACAAGTGCTCAGGTGAGCTAAAAATAAGCTTCACAGTAAAAGACTATTTATGGTCAAGGCAAGGCAGTTATTGAATCTGCCACTAGGGGTAATATCATTTAAAGTCACTTTAAGACAGATTATTAATTTATCTATTCTATATCATCTGGGAATCTTCACAGCCCTGGTGGCATCTCATGCCTTACCTATGGATAGCTTGTAAGTTCTTTTTCAGTCTGCACTTGAGCATTTGTAATGATCATCTTTAATTTTCACTATATCCGATAGCAACTTCCGCCTCAAAAAAGAGTTTCTTTTGTTATTGGGGTAGTTACTTTATGATCGATAGCTAAAGGTATAAAAAATTGTGCAAACCACATGCAATAGGGACTTGCAGTAATCAAGGAAACTGCACCGCATAGCCAATTAATATTTTGGTGGAAATACTACTGCTGGCTTATATAGAGGGTGCAAATAAGGTTAAATGGTTTCACCCATCCTTTTAACCTTGAACAAGAATATATTAAATCATCAAAATAATAAGTGTGTCAAAGTATTTTATATATATAATTTTTACAATTTCTCTTGGAAATTTTGCCCCGGCAACCTCAGACTTCTAGGTCTATTTATATTAAAACACTGATCAAGAGGAATGTGTGCAGCCAAGAGTCAGTAAGATGATAGTCTTTACAGTATAGCCAGGGACTTCAATAGCTTTTTAAAACCAGGGATCATCTGACTGTTGTTGGGAAATTTCAGTCATAATCAGTTGGGTGGGAGTCATACCTTGTATTCTATATTAATTTTGGCTCATTTTAAGTTATAATGTTATCGTAATAACAACTCTACCTATATTCTCCTGCATCAAAATAACCACAAGCCCAGAATTAGGTGGGGTCAAAAGTGGAAAAAAATAAAGTTTGCATGCATCAAAATGTGAGAATCTGCAAAATTAAAATCCCAGTATAGCTTGTGTCAGTACCAGTAACATTTCCTCTGTATTAACTGCTGGCCACTATGGGTTCTACCCGGTAATAACATCAAATCTGCAAGGCACTAGAAAAGTTTTAGTAATACCTATAACATCAGGAAGGAATTTTTGCACCGTTCTATGACAGAAGGACAATAACGGGGAATTTTAACTCATATATGTATGTTTTGACTTTGAATTGTCACACTGACTCATAACACTGTTTTCTACCTCTGCTTATAATAACACTCAATATTTATCTTTTTTCTTGCAAATTTTGATCACTTTCAATACTGACTGTAGAAAAGCTATCATCAGCTTTACATTTTTTGGAATTTAAACTTGACTCTCCATAAAGTTTCGCACTCAAAAATGTTCGTGAAAATTTAAAAAAGTATAGTTTTAGTCCCTTTCATTTTTTTTTAATTTTCAAGGGGAATTTTTTCTAAGATAGGAGAAAAAACTACTATTTTGACAATGGAATGGGGCCCATAATCAGCCCCCAAAATGGTTAAGCAAGTGACAAGTTTTTCACTTTATCATGTGTATTCCCTTTATATACAGGACTGTTTACCTGTCTGTCAAAAAAAACACTTTTCAATCATCTATGTACCCATTCCAAATCACATACAAAGCCTACCATTCACTGAAAGCTTGTGTTTTCTGTTAGACCAAAAATGAAATATATATATTCACAGCAATCGGCACCATTACAGCAAGGGAAATAACTGTTGTCTACCAGGTCGGTAAGGCTAAAGATTGCACTCTCGTGCACAATCTTCACTGTGTTGGCAACTGTGTTTCAGCAAAATTATAAAATGTGATATTAACCGGTTGACTATAAGTTTATCTATAGATAAATATATCTGTTTTATGGACAAGGGTGGTTCAAAAAGATGACAATAATTTAAATCTGGGTTCTAAACCACACTGGAATAAAATTGAACAAGAGGGCCATGATGGCCCTAAAAGCGCTCACCTGAGTTTAGTCTCTTGCAACAGTGACCTAGTTTTTGGACCCAGATGACTCATATTCAAACTCAACTGAGATATCATTGCGACAAACATCCTGACTAAGTTTCATGACAATCTGAGCAAAAATGTGACCCCTAGTGTTAACAAGAAAAATTCTATTTTTAGTAACAATGACCTAGTTTTTGGACCCAGATGACTCATATTTGAACTTGTCAGAGAAATCATTGGGAAATACATTTTGACCAAGTTTCATGACAATCGCAGCAAAAATGTGACCCCTAGAGTGTTCACAAGAAAATTCTGTTTTTAGTAACAGTGACCTAGTTTTTGGACCCAGATTACCCATATTCAAACTTGTCCGAAAAATCATTGGGACAACTATTCTGACAAAAGTTTCATGACAATAGAAGGAAAAATGTGATCCCTAGAGTGTTAACAAGAAAATTCTATTTTTAGTATCAGTGACCTTGTTTTTGGACCTTGATGACCCATATTCAAACTCGTCTGAGAAATCATTGGAGCAAACATCCTGATGAACTCTCAGGACAATCAGAGCAAAAATGAGACCCTTGGAGTGTTAACAAGAAAATTATATTTTTAGTAACAGTGACCTTGTTTTTGGACCCAGATGACCCATATTCAAACTCCTCTGAGATATCATTCAGAAAAACATCCTTACCAAGTTTTATGACAATCGGAGAAAAAATGTGACAGCTAGAGTGTTCACAAGAAAATTCTATTTTTAGTAACAGTGAGCTAGTTTTTGGACCCAGATGACCCATATTCGAACTCATCCGAGAAATCATTGGGACAAACATCCTCACTAAGTTTCATGACAATCAAAGCAAAATTGTGTCCGCTAGGATGTTCACAAGAAAATTCTATTTTTAGTAACAGTGACCTAGTTTTTGGATGATCTGGATCTACACTGTTCGCCCATGCAACAAAATGTGTCCTGACTAAGTTTCATGACAATCGAAGCAAAATTGTGTCCGCTAGGGTGTTCACAAGAAAATTCTATTTTTAGTAACAGTGACCTAGTTTTTGGACGATCTGGATCTACACTGTTCGTCCATGCAACAAAATGTGTCCTGACTAAGTTTCATGACAATCGAAGCAAAATTGTGACCGCTAGGGTGATCACAAGAAAATTATATTTTTAGATACAGTGACATAGTTCTTGGACGATCTGGATCACACTGTTCGCCCATGCAAAAAATGTGTCAAATATAGTCTGAACATTTTGAGAACGTGCTAGAAATATGTTTTACAAACAGTGAATAAAATATTCAGAAAAGCCTGATTTGCAAAGAGCTATAAAGTAAGAAAGTTTATTTGGTCAATATCCATAGAAAATGACAACATTTACAGTATAAAATCTTCCAGAGCAAAGTTCTTAATATTGCATAACACAGATATAACACAGATCTAAATAGCAAAGTTCACTAGGTCATTGTCAAGCATCTAGAGCTATACTGTGGTACTGCAATATAATAACACCTTACATTGAACCTAAATATAGTTTAAGACTGGTAGAAATATTGGAATTTTGTCACTTGAAATTTTCACTCTGCTACTAAAATTTTTGTTTTTAATTTTATCACTGAACAACCAGTGTATGAATTGTTCAGGAAAAATTGAATTTTAAGATGGTATAAAGTTTGTGTCAAAATCTGGTTGATAACTGTAGAAAATCAAAGGTTAAAAACAGAATTTATAAGAAGAAAAACGAAAAACCCCAGGGCGGGGCCAATTTTGACCCCAGGAAAATAATTTGAACAATCTTTGTAGAGTTCCACTAGAGGGTGCTAAATGCCAAATATCTAAGCTCTAGGCCTTGTGGTTTCAGAGAAGAAGATTTTTAAAGTTTTTCCTTTCGGTTGCCATGGCAACCAGAGTTCTGCATGGAATTGATTTCTTTGAACAACTTTGGAAGAGCTTCATGCAAGGAACATTTGTGGCAAGTTTCATCAAGTTTGGCCCAGGGGTTTAAGAGGAGATGTTGTTTAAAGCAAAAATTGACGACGAACGACGCACGACGCACAACGCACAACGGACACAGAGTGATCCTAAAAGCTCACGATGAGCACAAGTGCTCAGGTGAGCTAATAAAAATGTATAAATAAATTAGCATTTTTTAATGTAAATAAATATAACTTTTTTTAAGGGATCATTATTATGTTCAGGTGATTATCAGTGTTCACGCCAGTTGTTTTAAAATAATAGCCACAAAATTTTTGAAAAATAAATTAATAGCCAAAGTTTCAGGCATTGTTTCCACATGCGTGGTAAATAGCACTATAATTATTTGGTTTGTTTTTTTAATTCTCATTGTTTTATCTAAGATTAATATCTATGTTATGAAGATTAACTGTTAAATATTACTTAATTAATTTAACATAGTCAATAAAAATATTTGGCTTTATAAAAAATTACTGATGATTCTTAATAATAAGTCATTTTTCACTTCACTATTGCAGACAAAATCAACTGAATCTACCACTATGTAAATTATTTGTATACCAAAAATGGTCTTTATACTTCAAGACAGTCTTAACCAAACCATGTAAAATTTTGCATTATAGTTTTGGGCAATAATTTAATAATAATTTAATTCACATCAATTTTCTGTTTTGAATGAGTTTAAATTTTAATGGGTAGTTGCAAAGACCATTCGAGACTAGATGGTATGTCAAAAATAGAAGTCGCAAAAATGGATGACAAATGAAATTACTAATAAACCAGTAGAAAATTTCAATGTGAAATAACATTTCAAAAGCAAAAAATTATGAAAGCAGCAGATTTAACACATTTTATGGGAAAATATATTATAATTTGGTAGTGATAAAAACATGTATTACAACGGTATTGGGAAACGGGTCTATTAAGCCTATTTGGATGTAAACATCTTCCTCAGGCATATTTGATTGAATAAAGGTTTATTTCGCCTTGTAAGCATTAAAAGAATTCAGTCAATTAATATCTATTCTCCAGGCCTGCCAAAACTTCTTCATTAAAAATCCGGAGATTTTGTCGATATATGTCAATGATTACGACAATGATGTTGTTTTATTGTCTTGTTTCTGCTGTTCACCATGACTGTGTCTTAACAAAAATGATGATGATGATGATGATGATGATGTTGTTGTTGATGATGATATTTTTCTCATATTCTTCTTTACAATTATATTCTTCAAAGAATTTAATAAATGAATTCTGCCAATTTTGTTAGAAATGGTAAAAGAACTTGTTTTTGTTTAGGTTTTTCCATTCAATTTTTTAACCGTTAAGGTATTTCATACCCCCAGTTAGTACAGTTGCACTAATGATGAGCTGTGAAAATTAAATTATCATTTTTTCAACAATTTCCAAACAAACTGTTATTATATTGTTACAAACAGATGAATATTGATAATAACAGGAGACAATTGTTGAAAAAAAAAGAATTTTGTTAGAAAAGTAATAAAATGTGGTACCTGCTATGTTGTCTAAAATAATTAATTACAATATCCAGTTTAATGTTCCATCTAGGGTCAACCAGTGTTACTTTTTCAAAATAACTTGAAAATATTGCTCTTATAAATCAAAATCCAAACACATCATCCTTTGTCCCACGAGGTCACTCACCCATGCAAAAAGCTTGCAAATCATGCCCACTTGTGTTTACCTGTAGGACAGTTTAATCTCTACATGTATAACAATGTAAATCTTGTGTGATGGTATTTGTGCAGTGTTTTGAAATTCATAATAGTCAATTTTTAAAAAGTTATTTTGAAAAAGTAACACTGGTTGGCCCTAGATGGAACATTGAACTGGATATTGTAATTAATTGTTTCGGATTTATTTCAGTGGAAAATGCTTTATTTTGACACCCGGATTAGACAACATAGCAGGTACCACATTTTATTACTTTTCTAACAAAATTCATCTTTTTCAACAATTGTCTGTTATAATCAATATTCATCTGTTTGTAACAATATAATAACGATTTGTCCGGAAATTGTTGAAAAAATGATAATTTAATTTTCACAGCTCATCATTAAGATAACTGTTCTGTCTGGGGTATGAATTACCTTAAGACCTGTTTTTTGACAATATTAGAATGAACATGCAACGTAAATATTATTAGATAAATCGAGGCCCTTGTTTAGTTTATGGCACGCGGTTATTTTACAGTTGTGCTAGTGGCATTGAGACTGCATGTCACTAACCACATCCTCATTATCTCGTAATAAACAGGAAATGTGCGGCTGCACAAGAATAACTATTACATTCAATGTACAACTTTTAAATTAGGTTTAATTACTCTATTATTTTTAAATTTCACTGATATCCTGAGATTTTGACTAGAAACCCGGAAATCTGGAGAAGTAACTTGAAATCCTGAGATTCAGGATAAAATCCGGAGATTTGGCAGGCTTGCTTCACGATTTAAAACCCCTTTTTTTGCTGTAATTTGTTTTACTTTTCACACATTTGTCTTACATTTTGTTTTGTTCATAAGATTAGAAGCAGGTTAATTCAACAACAATAATAAAAAACTCATCCGAAATGCAACAATATAATAAATCCATTTCCATCCCCCCCCCCCCCCCCCGTACCCAACTATTCTATATATCTATTCACTTTCACTTTCAGTATCCGTTGAATGAATGAATTTTTGCCTGCAATTTTCTGAAACCAAATAACTTGTCAGTGTAATATCATAACTTAGTCATGTTATACCTCATAAAATCTTACCATTTTGGCGTATAACGGCATTATCCTACAAAAATATTAAGTAAATAATCGGCAAATTCTGTTGCTGGTCTGACATTTCCCACGCCGGATATCAACATTGGTTTGCGCATGCGCGCTGAAGGATCTCATGGGGCTGACGGATTTCACGCTACACCGGCAAACGTCACGCGGATTACCAAGGAAATTAAAGTATGTAGCTGAGGGGATGTCTCACAGTCATTAATCCGCTTAGTTTTAATCAATAAATATTTGAAATAAAAATGAAGGTGTTTTTAAATAGATCTAAATCTATGAAGGAAATTCGTTGTTAGTCTACGATGCCGATTTGAACGAACATTAAATCATGACGAAAATTATTCTGATTATTGTCAATAAAAGCTTAAATTTAGACTCACATTCAATTTCAAGAAAGAGGCTGTTTACAACAAAATTTCCTACCTTAAACATCATGAATCCAAAAAAAATTATTCCGATAAAGAATTTTCACTTAAAATTATCACGAAGCTCATATGGTCAATAACGGCACCATACTGGGATGAAACATAACCTGCTTCAGTATGTTTCAAACATATGGCATCGGAGAAGCCATCTTTAGTTTACATCCTCATCCACGGCAATGTTTTTGAATATTATCCGCTCGCTAACTTACATGAAACCACGCCTCATTCCAAGAAAATAGTTGAAATTAGCCTGAAAAATCTAGCTAGAACCGGATTGCAGTCGCGCGCATACTGCGTAGTAGGTACCGAATCAGGGCAAGAAATAAATGTTCCGAGGTCCCCAACGGGGACTTCCAGAATAAATGTTTCGCGGGATATATGGAAAGGCTATGTTATTTTAAATGTGGCTATGGAGGATAAAAAAATAACTTTTTATATATTTTAGTTACGTTTACAGTAATGCGATTTTATTTAATTATTACTTGCAATACCATGCGCTATTTGGGTTTACGATCTAAAGTTACGATTATCAGAGGTAGAGCTAGAGGTTAATTTACGGCAGTTGTACAGGTTTCGCAAAAGGTCTAAATTTGTTAAAAGTCTACATTGTATAAAAAAGTCTACATTGTATAAATGTATTTCGTGATTGTAATTTTTACACATAGGACAATAATGACCTGTGTCCGACATATCATGGTGATGGTATGGGTGAACTTTGTAAAGCCTTGTGGGCAAGACATGTGGTTTTATAAAGATGCACACAATTAGACAACGGCATTTTGAACTAGCGGTTAATCTGATATTAGAAATAAACAATGTTTTCATGTGTTTGTTTGCCAATGATTTTTTAAAGTTTTCTGTTGATTTTATTAACGTAGGAGACTGAATACGACGAAATAGCCTTGACGGAGTCTTCATCAGTCAGATAAATCATCGTATTTCTTGTTTATGTGGTGCATGCGCTTACTTTCTATAAGATATAATGATAGCTGCAAACACCAAATTAATAAGAGTCTGGGAGCTGACTAATAGATCAGTAGGTAGCGAGTCTATCTCTGTGTCTAGGGATCCCCGATACATCAACTAAATATAGGAATTTTGAATCGTGGTCCAGTGTATAGAATCTATCCACCGTAATAAAAAATATATAGGGATAATAATTTAATTCCGCTGTATCTTCTCTAGCCTCCGAAAATCAAAAATGACTAATACTCTTCTGTAGCGATGATAAATAAATTTAAATGCACAAACGGTTTTTAGATCAATTATAGATACTCGCTTCGCCTTCTCAGTTTTCTGCCGATCACCATAATCAAACTTTATTTTATACATAAAGAACAACATACCAACATACATCATTGCGTCTATTCAATGTTGTCGAATTATTTGAACTTATAATCTACGGTGTTGTGTTTTTTTTTTCAAAAAGATCGCTCTACGGAACGTGACCTTTTAAAAGAATGTCGATATTTTTATTTACAGTTCACCCTACTTTTTCAGCCAATCACAACCCTTGCATTTTTGAATTTCTAGCTCGATTTATTTCATATATTGGGTTATTGGTGACACCAATAACTGACTTATTGAGTCAATATTGCGACTCAAGCTGTCAAATGTCAATCAAATCTGTCTGGCTCGCTCTCCGACATGAAAGGGGCGGGTGAACTGTAAGCAAGTTATAGTTCATATATTGTAATTGTATGCGAATTAAAACCTGCGTTCGCCTTCGGCTCACTTGGTTTTAATTTCGCATACAATTCCAATATATGAACTATAACCTACACTTACTTTATGATGAGATTGTGTCCTTTTCTCTATCTATTAAGGCCCGGTCACACAGAACTCCGCGTCTAAATCACGTACAAAAAGTCATGAAAATGTAGTGGACGTGGTCGTAAGTGGTAATTTTTGGTCAATTTTGGCTTGGCCGTGCTTTGAACGTGGTCTGGCTGTCAGCGGCTGTTCCACTGCTGAAACACTGCCTAAGCACGGCTTACCACTTCCAGCCACGTGTAAGGTTAAAAATAGGTTCGCGCGTGTTTAAACGTGGGAAAAAAAGCGTGTAGGTCCGTAGTCCGAACGCATCGTCACCTACCAGGAAGTAAGGTACATCCTGTGTGTCACCTGGCAGAGGATCTGGCTCTGGGAAGCCTGCGATGTCATTGTTCTGCAGACCCTCCTTGAACTCACTTTCATTGTAGATGTGGGCATCAGAGGAGGACCCCTTGCCGCTTACGTCTATCCACAGGAACTTGTAGTCAGAAGACACAACTGCTAGGAGGATAACACTGAAGAAGCCTTTATAGTTGAAGTAGTCGGACCCAGTGTTGGCAGGAGCTTTACACGCAATATGCTTCCCATCTATAGCCCCAATCACATGCGGAAAATTCCATCTGTGGTACCAATCATCAGCTAACTGGCCCCACTGGGCCTCACTGTCTGGCGGCGAGAGCATCTCATGAGCATACTCGTGGACGATGGCCTCACAGACTTCACGCACCACCAGACTTATGGTGTTGTGGGGGACCCTCCAGGCATATTGCATCTCACGGTACTTGGAGCCAGAAGCAAGGTGCCTCAGGGTCATAGCAACCTTGAGTCCTGGTGCAAGGGGTGCTCTCCAGTTGGAGGTCTCTTTGGTAAGGGCTGGTGTCAGTCTCTGCACAATTTCATCGTACATCGCAGGAGGCATCCTCATAAAGTTCTGAAAGGCTCTTGGATCTTCGTTACGCAACTCGACAATAAGACGGTCGTAAAGCCCCAGCTGAGGTCTCCTCGCAATCCAGTCACGCACCCAGATGTTCCGTACCACCCTCCTCCTCCTCCTCCTCCTTCTTCTTCTTCTCTCAGCAAGGATATGTTGGGCCTGTATCAGTTGGTTCTGTTGGTGCTGAAGCATAAAGATGAGGGCATCACGACGTTGAGGGTTCATTTTCACCCATTGACATCTAGACTGCAAGTGCTGAGGTCTCAGAAAATTGCGGTATTTATATGCCGCAAATCAGAAGTGATACAGAAGTGATTAGGCAGTGAACAATCGTATTTAGCACTTGTTCCAGACGTCGTTTAAACGGGCTTAGGTAGTGCTATGTACGCTGAAAAATCCACTTGTCAGTGATAAGCCTCAAAACACACGCTATTTCCCATGATACCAACGCGTAACACCCGTCCGATGACCGTGCTCTGCCAGTGACAGACCGCTAAACTTTCGCGTCTCACTGCGTCTCCCCAAGTTTTAATCACTGCCGGAACACGGATTATCACGTGTGTTTCACGTGTGTTGCACGTCTTTACCACGTGTGTCGCCCGTGGTTGTCCGCGGGCTAAAATTTTGAGCAGTTCAAAACTTTTTGCCGCGTCCGACGCCGTTTTGAATTCTCCCCGCGTCCTGCCACGTCCATAAATCGACTTTAGCTCGTCTTAAACTCGACACCAAGGCGAACAACATTGTCTGCTTCACGGGAGACCACTTTTTGACGGTTTTTTGCCGTGATTAAGCCGTAAATCGCTGTGTGACCGGGCCTTAGGACCATAAACGGACGAATATTGGTACTGATGCTAAATTAAGGCGCACTTTGGGCGCGCAATCTATAATGTACGCGTTGTAATGAACGTTTGAGATCGTGTCTAGTTCCATGATTAAATCAGACTTCTTCGGTGTTCCATGGGGTCATCGTTGTTTCGCCCTGTCGTCCTCTTGAACGAGACCATGAAAACTTGATACAGAAAGATCATGAAAACACTACGCAAAATCGCAAAAGCACGATGCGAGATCGCGAGATCATGATGGGAGAGCAAGATGTATCTTGTTCTTGCGATCTCGCCTCGTTGTCTAGCCATCTTGCATCCTGTTCTCTCTTTTTGTGATCTCATGAAAAAACGAGACCATGAGAAAACTAGTTGCGGGACCCTCTCATCGTGTTCTCGGGACCTCGCATTTTTTGAGACTTCGAATTGTGTTCTCGCGTTCTCGTCTACAGTTCAGCGGAACAGAACAGAACATCATCTTTATTTTCCCAGACGTGTAGTACATGTAACATTGGAACAGTCATTATGTAATATGATGGAGAGCAGATTATAGGTTCATTTTACATAAATATCAAGGTGCTTTTTGGTTGGTCAACAGCGAAAATAAAAGAAAGATAACCGTAATCACATTGTCCGGGGTATGGTGGATGATCTACATTTAGTGTTTTTCTCACAAGCCCCGATCATAATCTTTTTTCTATCTTTTTGTTTATGTTTTCCGTTTTCCCACTAAATCCATTTTAATGTTAACCTGTATGCCAAATGATATTCTGTTCTTTTCCACTGAATGTTCTTTTCCACTGAATTGTAAATGAGCAAAAAGAAAAAAAAACACTCTGAAAGAAAAAATCTATAAAAACAGAACAAAGGATTCCAAAGTCCAACCTTTAACTAAAGTTCAAAATAACAAAAATTTTGTGATTTTTCGTGTATGTTGACATTCAGTCGTAATTTATATTCAAAGCGATGCGTAATTGGAAAGCGGTCTCGTTTACCGATGTATAAACTCCTGGTTACGTCCCAGTAAAATTCCGATTACGTCATCAAACACTGTCATTATTTAGGTCAATGATTTTGTGCAAGTTCAAAGATGTCGGTGCGATCATAAATATTTAGAATGACGACATGACTATGACGAAAGAAAATACAAGTAAGTTGTAGATTTTTTTTTTACAGTTCACCCTACTTTTTCAGCCAATCACAACCCTTGCATTTTTTAATTTCTAGCTCGATTTATTTCATATATTGGGTTATTGGTGACACCAATAACTGACTTATTGAGTCAATATTGTGACTCAAGCTGTCAAATGTCAATCAAATCTGTCTGGCTCGCTCTCCGACATGAAAGGGGCGGGTGAACTGTAAGCAAGTTATAGTTCATATATTGTAATTGTATGCGAATTAAAACCTGCGTTCGCCTTCGGCTCACTTGGTTTTAATTTCGCATACAATTCCAATATATGAACTATAACCTACACTTATTTTACCCACTTTGTGTATAAAAATAACTCACTTTCCGCACAAACGTGTTTTAATCATTATTCATTACACATCTGTATTATTAACAGAGATGAAAATTTTAACACGACTTCGCCATAATAGTAAGTTAACAAGAACGTTGAAACCGCCCCTTCATGACGTTGTGAAATTGATCGCACGTGAGATATCGCGGCAATAAATGGACGTAAACAAATAACATTAGCGTCTATGGGGAAAATGAAACTTTTACAAATAACTATTTTATAGGTGTTTAAATACAAAAACTAAGGAAAGACCACCCCCATGGATTTTTTTTCTGCGTCGATTTGTGATATTCATTTTTCCAAACGATGCATAATAAATTCAGAAAACGTGTTTCACGGTTATGTGGGACAGACTTTAGTGTCTCTCTACTGTTTCAACTGGCATCTGTAAAGCTAAATCAACAACAAGATGGCTGATCAGATCCATCAGGCTCTGATACACTTCAAACAATGTCATACCATCACTGAAAGTGATGATATCAATTTTCTAAAATGCGGTCTTGAAAAGCCCATTCCTCAGCAGTGTTCCCTGTTTCCTTTTCCGGGAGTTGAGTTCAATAGTGTTCAATAATGTTCGTTCTCTTATTCAGTATCCAACATGGCTACCTAAGCTGAGCATGCCATAAGCGAGACTGTAGGACGCGACTGTCACAACACTTCTCCCCCCTGACTTTATAATGAAAGCCTTCAGTTCGGTCAGGAGAATTCTGTGAAAAACCTGAATCAGTTACTCTTTAATATTAAAACTGACTTCAGAAATCGACTTGTGGATGTGACCTAACTCACTATGATGTAACAAAAAGTCACCTGGATGTGATGTGACTGTAAGTCACCTTAATGGAACTAAATGCAACTGGAAGTTGCCTTTATGTGACTTGGAGTCACCCAAACACGACGAGAGTCGCCCTTATGTGACAAGAAGTCACCTGAATGGAACAACAAGTCTACCAGAGGCAATGGGAATGTATCCTTCACTTTGACATTGTTAAGTGCCCTGTAATCAATACACCACCTCACGGATCCATCTCGTCTTTGAATCAACACCGGAGAAGAGGCCCAGTCATATTGACTTCTGTATTACCCCAGCATCTAACATTATCTTGATGTTCTTTATAGCCTGCAAAACCAGCTGCCAGTTGGCGTCCGCCTCATCCTTTGCTTTATAGGCTAAGCATCCCGAGTTTGTTCTATGCCTTTGAAATTACCCCAGTCAAAGTCACTCTTTAATTACAGTCAATCTTAGATGCTCTGTTGAAAGGTAATATAACTCCCGAAGATGCTCCGGTATTGTATTTGATGGCATAGGACTGAAAGTCCCATCCTGCTGAAGCTCACCCTTTTGACTCTCTTTCTTTATGGAGCAACAGCTGACATCACCTCCTAGGTTACTGGAAGTAACCATATTCCCTTCTAGGTTACTGGAAGTAACCTCATCCCCAAGGATTTCTTTCACTTCTGTGGCTGTTATAATGATATTCCCTTTCTTTAACCGGATCTTTATCAGAAACACGCACACAACTCTCGACATCAGCAGTTTTAGTTCATCCACTGGCTTTATGTAGTTATTCCAAGACCATCGCTCACCTTACACCTTATGCGAACAACTGAACTTTCTATTTAGTCTTAATGTTTCTTGCAGAAACACTTTGGCCATCCATTCGTCTTAAACATTGAAGTTAAAATACAGCCGTATTATGTTTAAGATGTCAGTTTTCAGTGGCTTGCAGCCACACTTAAGGGCTTTCAGCCACACTAAAGATAGGTTTTACATATGGCTTTCAGTCATATGTACCAGCTAGTGATTTCCCGCCTAACTCCAGTAACTTCAGTAAAGACCCGTCCAAGACCTTCAAAATAAAGTTGGGAGGAGTGTTGTGATCGATACACTCTCTCTTCTTCATCACTCTCAGAGTCTGTTTCCTTATGATGTTTTCGGGATCTATGTTTATGTCTTGAACGATAAACATCATCTTTGTTTTTACTCTGTGAAAGCGAATTTCTTTCTTTCTTCTTTGTTTCTGGGCTAGAAGTTCGTAGTTTAGGACTGAAAGCCCTATGTTTTGGTCTAGCTCCACCGTATGCTGCATCCGATTTTTCAACTTTACGAGTGGGGACATCAGGTAGATCAGATACTGATATGTCCAGATCAGAAGTGTCTGATTCACGACATGTCTTCATCATTACTGCTATAAATGCAGCCCAGTCTGTTGGTGTCATCGTGATTGGTTGTGTTGGTAATCCCGATAGATTTGGTGTTGGAGATGGCTTTAGTACAGCAGATGGGCGTGATATAGGATCATGTTCAGAAGAAACTGTTTTCCCCGCAGTAGGTGTTAATACTGTCTCCCCTGGACTAGACGATGACGCTGAAAGCGTCTTTACATTGGTCTTTGTTGGAGTACTTGGTGGCTTGCCCACAACCGGATGAACACCTCCTGTTGGGACTGTAAAGTCAATCACCTTAAGTGTTTCTTCCTTTAGCTCCCCTGGGAAAATCATTGCCAGGGTTTCCTTTGTTATTACATGATATTTGTCTCTCCACATCATGATTTTCTCTGCTCTACTTTCTCCTATACCAGGAATGGCTTTTAACTCTTCCTTTGAAGCTCTATTTATGTTGATTACCATCTTTAATGTCATCAATGGTCAAGTATATAAATAATTTACTGAAAGCAAATTATTTTGAATATTGAAATTTACTGAAAGCAAATTACAATATTAAACTGGAACACTTTACTGAAAGTAAAGTTTTATTATTGCACTTTACTGAAAGCAAATTACAATAAAACTGAACAAAGTTTAACGTGTTTAAAGCAGCCTTTTCTGAATTATAACTTTAATGTTATCAAAATTTTAATATGCACTTTTTACTGAAAGTAATCTGCATTATAATTCTGATACTTTATAATGTAACTTCTGAAAATATATATAACCAAGCAAAATTCATTTTAAAGAAACACTATTGTTTACCGTATGTGTCACTCTTTAAACTGTAGGAATGTCTTGGTTCCCATACTGAACATATTTCTTTGGGATCTGAAACAGGCCTTGCTACCCTACAAAGAAGTTACTTTACCACTGAAAATGGTTTAGACTGCTAGTGACCTTACCACTGAAAATGGTGACAGGTCTGTAGTTCAACCACTGAAAATGGTTAAAAGCTGGTTGTTCCTTTTTCCAGTTCGAATCCTAATATTCTGGTCTCGAATCCCGAATACCCATGTAAACTGGTAAACTGTCATTTCTCCTTATTGCCAGACCGGCACATGACTTTTAGTCACACCAAATGAAATGAAATTTTCACCGTAAATTCAACAGGTGCTGAGCTCTTTCCAATTTTTCTCGTCGCCAATAATGTATTTTCTACTCTAATTTAAAATATTAATCTTGAATTCGGACCAGGGACGGGGGAACTCACCAAAACACGTCTTGTTCTTGCTGTAGCTGGAAGCCAACACCGGCCTTGTCTAATCCCTAATCATTTCCCGCCACCGTTGTCGTCACAAAACCCCCTACTGTACTATATGGGTATCTACTGTATAGATCGTAACACTGTATCGATCACAACAGGGAATATCCGCGATTTTGCGTTCAAAAATGGGCTTCGTAAAAAAACCTACCACGCATTGTTTGAGAAATAAATTCATAAAACAAAATGCGGAAAACTATAAAAACAAATCATTCTTCATAGTAAATCGGTGCTGATGCAAAATCATTCCTTTTAAACATATGTTTAAAGCTTAAAAATTGTCACATATTTTTCCGTAATGGCGTCATTTCCGTCCGTTCGGTATAATAACTGGAAGTTACATCGTTTAGACTTATTTAACATTCATTTACACTAAAAGGTCTTTTGGTTAAACAAATTAAAGTATAGGTATCAAAATATTACTACTAAATAAGATAAAAATAGGTGTCTGATGCCACTCAACAGTTTTCATAACGGTCATTTACACCTGCGGACATCGAAAGAAAATTCACTTCCGGGATTTTATTGTTTGTTTTTCTTATTTTCCTTTTTATTTTTAATCTGCTAATTTTACTCTGCTTAACTGTAAGAAGAACATTTAAATCAGAGATATGTTGATTTAAAACTATAAAATGTCAATATTTTTAATAATAACAATTTACACAAAAAAATGTTAAAGGTGGATAAACATGAATTTTCATAAATCATGAATTCATCAGAAACATGTTCAAATCTAGAAAAATCAAGAAAGATTGCAAGAATATTGCAATTGTACTTGTTGTTAAAATAAAACAAAAAATATCTGATAAAAAAGTTTTAAACTGTTATCTTGGTTGTTCATATATGTAAATATTTAATCGTCAGCTTTAGCTATAAAGTTGACCATGAGCAATGCAAGTTACAAGTTTATATTCAATGATGTTTTCGATAATGGGGCTGATATAAGATTTCTAGAATTGGGGATTGTTTGCAGTAGTTGAGGCTGGTTGCATGATAATTTCCAACTTTCGGACCAAAATCCGCATTAAAATTAAATATTGCTACCCACAATAGGGTCAGAGCAACCTGCTGAACCTCTTCAGGATCCACCGCTGAGACACAATAGGGTGTACATGTTTTTACAAAATCCCCTGGCACTTTAACAAACCAAGTTTTAACATTTAGCAATGATATGCTTGCTGATATTCATCCATTTGGGAGTGGGTGAGAACTATTGTCATTAGAGACATTTAAGAAGTATTTCTGAATTCTAGGGATCCAACTCATAACTTCATGACTGCCATGCCATGCCAAGGATTTTTTCACCACCATTGTGTTACCATAATTATGTAAAATTGCACTGAACAGAGCATGTACAACATTTAATGGTTATACATTAAACTATAGTTTATGGTGAACCACAGAAGTGTGCTTGGAAATATGATTTTAAAATTTATCCTCAGGGATTCATCTAGCTGCTGAATCTCTAGGGTTTTTTTGTTGTTTTTTTTTTCATTTTTATAGGGACCCGGATTTGGATTCTGTCAATCAATGGCCAACACAAACCTAATTCCTGGGAAAAAATGATACTTCAGTTAATATTGTAGTGGTCAAAATAGGCATTTAGGAAATTGTAAGAATCAAAGGGTCATCTCCCAGGTCAAATGGAACATCTGATTCTAAATAGAAAATAATTTTTTGGTCCCAGAAGTCATTCACGTTTAACCCTTTCCTGTATAGATACACCTTTATTGCCAGGGCGAACAGTTTAGATCAGATCAGCCGGCACATCCGTGCCATCTGATCAGGATCTAAACTGTTCGCTTATTGATTCATTAGGTTATTTCTGACCAAAATGCGACCAGTGCAGATCCTGATCAGACGGCACGGATGTGCCGGCTGATCTGAATCTACACTGGTCGCACACGCGTAAAAATGCGTATATATCCAGGAAAGGGTTAAGTTAATATATTTGCTTTTCCACTAGCCTAACTGCATGGACAGTGTCAGCAAATCAGTGATAAAATAAGTAATTTTTCATTTTAACTTTATTCTGATTAATTTTAGAGGATCAAGTGTGAACAGTTTTTTTTTAAATTCTGTTGCCTATCACTGAATGCAGTTAATAACCCAACAATACTGCTTTGTGAGAGTATACATAAAAAGATGTGTTGCAATCATTTTCAGTGATTCCTATGATGGGTATCTTCTTAATATTTAAGTCAGTTATCTACAAATGCATAGAATCACATTAAAACCACCAGAATTTTATGAATACTATACCTCTTCAACAAACAGTGTAATGAGCCAGTGTCATAGGCAGGATTTCCATAATGGAGCTTGTTAAATGGGCAGTCTTATGGTAGTTACATGATAATTTCTTACTTTAAGTCCTAAATTCTTTGGGAAAATTAATTATAAAATATTGCTGCCAACAAGAGGGTTGGTGCAACCCACTGAACCCCCTCTGGATCTGCCCTTGAATGTGCCACATAAAAATCTAGACTTGATGCCAAATATGTTTAATTTAAAATATCAATACATTTTATATTCAAAACTGTATCCTACATCAACATATATTAAACAGAGACTGAACCATATTAAATAAGAAGAATGGTCTATGGGTAAAGTGTTTTACTCAAGATCCTGCGGGTTTAACGCTACCATCAATGAGATATGTCTGCAGTTTCCCCAATCCACATTGGGCGCAAGTATTGGTTTGCAACCCAGGAAGCAATCATCGAGCATAATCAACGTTAAAAAATAAGTTTAAACTTAACCATATTAAACTTTGGTAAAAATATTCTACATTTGATTTTAAGCATATGTTGAAAGTTTCAAGTCATTATTTAGTAAACTGTTAAAGAAGACACTTGACAGCTTCAACATAAAAATTTTATAATGGACTCAGCAATATAAAAATTATGTCATGATCACCTAGAATACATGTTTGAAGTTTCAAGTAAATGTCTTTAATACTGTAGAAGAAACCCCCTTTCTACAAATAATGAACTGGGCAAAATGAAAAATATTTTTAATGTCACCAACATGTTTACACTTGATGTAGAACATAGGTTGAACCTTTATTTCCATGGGATTTGGCTGTTTTCCAATGGCCAAACAGTGTAGACCCATGTGTATCAAACACCTGAGTCAGTTAAAATGCAAAATGCACTTTAACTTAAATTCCACTGAAACCATTATTTACAACTATTGAATTACAGTACACATTGCATAGATTAACTCTGTAAGTGGAAAGTATCTTCATCAACGATGCAAATTTCAGTTTTCATAACATCATTAGAACACAATGTTAATTAACCCCGACAGACTTAATAATTATCACTGATTGTTCAACCCTTCACTTCATGGGATAAAGCTGATATCCCATGAGCAAACAGTGTAGATCCAGATCATATCACACAACTGTGCCATCTGAGCATGATCTACAATGTTCACTTTTCATTCATGAGATTATTTCTTACCAAGAAGCAAACAGTGTAGATCCTGGTCAGAATTGGCACATTTGATCTAGATCTACAATGTTTGCACATGTGATATGAAATTTACAAGGTTTTAGATTGTGATAAAATGGAATAAGAAGGAACATCTTAACAGATCCTGGCAAAAACATTAACCATTTCTTATGGGTGCTATAACTGTAAGTGCTGAGATCTGTGATAAGATCATTCCTAATCACTAAGATTTCTAAACTATTGAGAGAACAGGGCACCATTGCTAGGGGGATGCTGTGTGGCCAGTGATTAATGTATTTGGCTGACAATCACAGGTTTCTTACTGCTCAGGGTATAAGTCCTCCTGAAGTCAGAATCATTTGTTACAAGAGCTATCAGCTTTAGGTAATTCTTCCTTGGTCTATAATGCTGGAGGAATCTTGATTCTTCTTTAACCAGAATAACCTGGAATTCTACACCAAGATTTTCACTTGTAGGAGGCATGACAGATCTAATGTCATTAATCTTAGTATGGAAACAAAGCTCAGACCTCAGGTTGCGCACTGGGCTGAAGGTTATAAAGCTGAGTTTGGAAACCAGTCTCAAATCTCAAGCATCTGATTGGCTATAATGGCGACTGTTCGCCATTTCAGCCAATAAGATGCTTGAGATTTGAGACTGGTTTCCATGCTCAGTTTTATAACCTTGGGCACTGGTTAATTTTGAGATTTTACCAGTCAGATTGCTGAGATCTTAGACTAGTCTTCCATGCTAAGTTTTATATCTAAAAGCAATTAAATCAATGGGATGGCAATTCCTCATCAGCTTAGCTTAGGTGGGACTATACACTTTTGTACATCTTCCAAACAATTTGGAAAAAACTGTTGTTTTATCATTTAGTCCCCTTTTTAGTGCTTAGCACAGATACATTTGTCACATTTATGACCAGTATAGACCCTAGTCATCCTGTATATTTGTAGAGTCTAATCAGTTTACACTAATCAATATTCAGTTAAAAATTTTCAGTAAAATGCTATTATGAACAATAATTATTTAATGTACTTGGTTTGGACTGAAAATTCAATTTGTATTGAATTGCACCAGTTGTTTTCATTTGCATTTGCATTCTACTTATTAGAATGCGAAATGTGCAGAATGATTTAAAATTTAAGGCATTAGACGGAACATTTCAGTAACTTTTTGTTAGTTGTGTTGTGTACATTGATGTTAATCATACTTGACACGTTCTAGGATGTTATACTCATTGAAATAGTTTGATTCATATTTTATAATTGCACCTTTTTTCTCATTAATTAATAGCCTTCCTTAATGTATCTCAGGCTTTTTCTATTAATTATCTTAAAAGTTAAGGTCATTTTTCATTGAACTAAAGTCATAAGCCTGATTTCATAAAAAAATCAAATTTTTTCATGACCAATTCATTATACCCACATGTGTAAAATATATATTGAACAATTACCACCTACCTCCAAAAAATGTATCATTTTATTTTTAATTGTTTTTTATATGTTATGGTTACATTTCCTCCCATTTACCTATTTTAAATTTTAAGTGTAAATCCTGATCAGCTGGCACACCTGTGAATTTTCATTGTATACATTTTCTTTCCTTAAACCAACATTTTAAACAATCTGTAAACCATCAGATGTAGTTTTACTTAAATTTAAAAAAATACTCTATTGTCCAAGAAAGCTTTAATTAAACCAAACTTTTTGTGCAAGTTGATATAATAATATTATAGCAAATAACTATAGGTGCCCTTTCCAATTGTTATTTTTTATCTCTGCAGATACCTGATAAGTATCAGAATACACAGGTACAGTATGGTCCTTATCAGTGCCCTGCTGTGTTTATTTGTCACAGCAAGTATCCAAATACTGGTAATTCACCTGAGTGGTGTCAACAGAATTTTGAAAATGTACTGACATATTTAATTCACAAACTATTTTCTTTCTTTTAGAAGATTATGCTCATAAGACTTTAGTGTGAAATTCAATAAAAAAATCTACACTATAAGAAAAGGTAATTTAAACATTTTTATCACTGAGAATTTGTTGTATAATGTACCAATTTCTATAACTGCTTAATATGTTTTATCTATTCAAACTGGGAAATAAATTTTATCAAGCAATAAACACATTTGTAAATCTGCTATTGCAATGTATTTCTCCCAACAATATAGTGTTTGAATGGGCTATTTTTAATGAAACAACAGTTACTGCCATTTTTTGAAGTCTAGATAATCATTACATTAATGCATCTTAGTTTTTTTAATTAAAATATGGCTCTATACAGGAATTTATGAATAAAGAATTCTGGAAATAAAGTGCCCAACTTAAATGTCCAAAACTATAAAGTGAATTGAACAAATCTTTGCTGAGGAATTTAAGCATTAATGTCAATGGTAAGTGTAACTGATAACTAGACAGTCACACAAGAAAAGTTTTACAAATCTCATATTGTTTTTTTAGCTCACCTGTCACGTAGTGACAGGGTGAGCTTTTGTGAGGGGGGTTCGTCCGTCGTCCGTCGTCCGTCCGTCCGTCCGTCCGTCCGTTCACAATTGTTGTCCGCACTCTAGCGGACGGAATTTTGGTCCAATCTTCTTCAAACTTGGTCAGAATGTTTATCTCAATGATATCTAGGTCAAGTTCGAAACTGGGTCATGTGACCCTAAAATCAAGTTCACTAGGTCAAATTATAGAAAAAGCTTGTCCGCACTCTAGTGGTCGTAATTTTGGTCCGATCTTCTTCAAACTTGGTCAGAATGTTTATCCCAATGATATCTAGGTCAAGTTCGAAACTGGGTCATGTGACCTTGAAATCTAGGTCACCAGGTCAAATTATAGAAAAAGCTTGTCCGCACTCTAGGGGTCGTAATTTTTGTTAGATCTTCTTCAAACTTGGTCAGAATTTATTATCCCAATAATATCTAGGTCAAGTTCGAAACTGGGTCATGTGACCCTTCAAACTAGGTCACTAGGTCAAATTAAAGAAAAAGCTTGTCTGCACTCTAGCAGTTGTAATTTTGGTCCGTTCGTCTTTAAACTTGGTCAGAATGTTTATCTCAATGATATCTAGGTCAAGTTCGAAACTGGGTCATGTGACCCTAAAATCTAGGTCACTAGGTCAAATTATAGAAAAAGCTTGTCCGCACTCTAGTGGTTGTAATTTTGGTCCGATCTTCTTCAAACTTGGTCAGAATGTTTATCCTAATGATATCTAGGTCAAGTTCGAAACTGGGTCATGTGACCTTGAAATCTAGGTCACTAGGTCAAATTATAGAAAAAGCTTGTCCGCACTCTAGCAGTCTTAATTATAGTGCAATCTTCTTTAAACTTGAACAGAATGTTTATCTCAATGATATCTAGGTCAAGTTCGTAACTGGGTCATGTGACCCTTCAAACTAGGTCACTAGGTCAAATTAAAGAAAAAGCTTGTCTGCACTCTAGCAGTTGTAATTTTGGTCCGTTCTTCTTTAAACTTGGTCAGAATGCTTATCCCAATGATATCTAGGTCAAGTTCGAAACTGGGTCATGTGACCTTGAAATCTAGGTCACTAGGTCAAATTATAGAAAAAGCTTGTCCGCACTCTAGTGGTCGTAATTTTGGTCCGATCTTCTTCAAACTTGGTCAGAATGTTTATCCCAATGATATCTAGGTCAAGTTCGAAACTGGGTCATGTGACCTTGAAATCTAGGTCACCAGGTCAAATTATAGAAAAAGCTTGTCCGCACTCTAGTGGTCGTAATTTTTGTTAGATCTTCTTCAAACTTGGTCAGAATGTTTACCCAATAATATCTAGGTCAAGTATCTAGGTCAAGTTCGAAACTGGGTCATTTGACCCTTCAAACTAGGTCACTAGGTCAAAATAAAGAAAAATCTTGTCTGCACTCTAGCAGTTGTAATTTTGGTCCGTTCGTCTTTAAACTTGGTCAGAATGTTTATCCCAATTATATCTAGGTCTAGTTCGAAACTGGGTCATGTGACCCTAAAATCTAGGTCACTAGGTCAAATTATAGCAAAAGCTTGTCCGCACTCTAGTGGTCGTAAGTTTGGTCCGATCTTCTTCAAACTTGGTCAGAATGTTTATCCCAATGATATCTAGGTCAAGTTCGAAACTGGGTCATGTGACCTTGAAATCTAGGTCACCAGGTCAAATTATAGAAAAAGCTTGTCCGCACTCTAGCAGTCTTAATTATAGTGCAATCTTCTTTAAACTTGAACAGAATGTTTATCTTAATGATATCTAGGTCAAGTTCTTAACTGGGTCATGTGACCCTTCAAACTAGGTCACTAGGTCAAATTAAAGAAAAAGCTTGTCTGCACTCTAGCAGTTGTAATTTTGGTCTGTTCTTCTTTAAACTTGGTCAGAATGTTTATCCCAATAATATCTAGGTCTAGTTCGAAACTGGGTCATGTGACCTTGAAATCTAGGTCACTAGGTCAAATTATAGAAAAAGCTTGTCCGCACTCTAGTGGTCGTAATTTTGGTCCGATCTTCTTCAAACTTGGTCAGAATGTTTATCCCAATGATATCTAGGTCAAGTTCGAAACTGGGTCATGTGACCTTGAAATCTAGGTCACTAGGTCAAATTATAGAAAAAGCTTGTCCACACTCTAGTGGTCGTAATTTTGGTGCGATCTTCTTTAAACTGTCAGAATGTCTATCTCAATGATATCTAGGTCAAGTTCGAAACTGGGTCATATGACCTTGAAATCTAGGTCACTGGGTCAAATTATAGTAAAAGTTTGTCCACACTCTAGCAGTCTTAATTATAGTGCAATCTTCTTTAAACTTGAACAGAATGTTTATCTTAATGATATCTAGGTCAAGTTAATAACTGGGTCATGTGACCTTTCAAACTAGGTCACTAGGTCAAATTAAAGAAAAAGCTTGTCTGCACTCTAGCAGTTGTAATTTTGGTTCGTACTTCTTTAAACTTGGTCAGAATGTTTATCCCAATAATATCTAGGTCTAGTTCGAAACTGGGTCATGTGACGTTGAAATCTTGGTCACTAGGTCAAATTATAGAAAAAGCTTGTCCGCACTCTTGTGGTCGTAATTTTGATCCGATCTTCTTCAAACTTGGTCAGAATGATTATCCCAATGATATCTAGGCCAAGTTCGAAACTGGGTCATGTGACCTTGAAATCTAGGTCACTAGTAGGTCAAATTATAGAAAAAGCTTGTCCGCACTCTAGTGGTCGTAATTTTGGTTAGATCTTCTTCAAACTTGGTCAGAATGTTTATCCCAATAATATCTAGGTCAAGTTCGAAACTGGGTCATGTAACCTTGAAATTTAGGTCACTAGGTCAAATTATAGAAAAAGCTTGTCCGCACTCTAGCGGTCTTAATTTTGATGCGATATTCTTCAAACTTGGTCAGAATGTTTATCTCGATGATATCTTGGTCAAGTTCGAAACTGGGTCATGTGACCTTGAAATCTAGGTCACTAGGTCAAATTATAGAAAAAGCTTGTCCGCACTCTTGTGGTCTTAATTTTTGTCCGAACCATTGAACACATGTTCGCAGGTGAGCGACCCAGGGTCCCATGGACCCTCTTGTTTCTATTTATGAGTAACTATTACTGGTCTATTGTATTTGTTATAAGTAGGGATAAAACAAGGATCGATTATAATCCAAAATCGATCGTTTCTAGGAGAGATTTTCGATAATTGAGTACGAAGTTTAATAATCAATCATTGGTTTGCTGTTCTTTAAGAGGATCACAAGGGAGATCACTGTATCAGAGCAAAAACAGTGTTGGATGTAATTATGACAGTGTTGTTTTGGATTAAGCTTTTGATTATTCTCCCACTAAGTTATTCAAGAAAGAGACTCCTGTACCTGCAGCCTACACCCTATGCTAATATCAGATACAGTTACAAACTAGATGTTTTTTGTGAAAAACGCATGTCTCCCCCCCTTTCAGTTTACTAAGATTTCACAATATAAAACCAACATGCTTCCATTTAGATGATATTTAATTGTGCATAGCAGAATACTGTTATCATAGTAAACATGTATAATATTAATATAAGTAGTTTTTTCTTTACTATAAAACTATGATTATTTTCCAGGTGTATCTGTGAATTCATCACACAAGCTTAAAGTTCTTAAATTTTTAACAGGCATTCACACCATGGGGCCTTCCTAGTAGCACAAATCTGGATGGGTTTCAGTCGGGTTGTATTCCCTTAACCGTTTAGACTGTGCATGCATATATCTATTTTCAATTTTTTTCCATTCAAATCTAACTCTGCTGCACGCACACTAGTCCCTGTGAGTAAGCCATCCTGGGTTGGGTATTGGTCTGATTATAGAGATTTTCATATCCTGTGACATTAGGTGTTTCGAATGCAGTGCCAAGTCCAGCTCCCCAACAGTAGCAGGTTCAGCAACCAGTCTGTAATAGACAGTTAAATAAACTAAATACTATGAAATTCAAATGAAAAATTTTGATAAAATGTGTAAGTCAGGTGACCTATGGTACATACAGTACTGAAAATTATGAAATTGACAATTTTTCCGATCCGGTTCGATTCCGATCCGGTTCGCTTCCGATCCTAATGTCATCTATAACCGATCCGATTCCATTCCCATTGCGGTCCAATTCCAATTCGATTGCACTCCAATTTTTTTCACTCCAGACAATGCGCTCCAAACGATCTTTACGCTCAAACCGATTCTTCCGATTCCGATCTTTTCGCTCCCCATTTTCGTTGGTCATTAACTATAACGCCGGACAATGCGCTCCAAACGATCTTGACGCTCAAACCGATTCTTCTGATTCCGATCTTTACGCTCCCACTTTTCATTGGTCATTACTTAGAACGCATCTCGCGCTGAATTTACATTTCTGTGACATTTTTCTTATTTGCAGTTTTGTTTAATTTTATTGTTTAAACATGGTGGTTACTAACAAAGTAAATTGATCATTTAGATCTAATTTAAAAATGACGCCTTTCTAAATTTTAAATCAGTTTAATGTTAGCGTTTATTACATTGCAGTTTTAAAATATTAGCGTAAATTACACCCGATTCATGCGGGATTCATGTTAATTTGAGATGAGGAACCCAGCTGGTTTGGCGCAAATCAAGTCAGTAAATGCCTTTGGTGCGTATGCATCAATAAGCAGTTAATAAAACTTTTTAGCCTAAATTTACGCTATAGGAGGTAGCATAACATGCAGAATATGCCGTTGAAGAGCTAAACAATCTTTCAGCATAAATGTACGCTGATTGAAGTTTTGAAAGACTTAATAAGAATATTCGTTCCGTTTTGCGTTATTTATGCTGTAACATAGACGTAAAACTTGTGAAACATCGATAATAAACTTCTTTAAATGTGAATATCGTGTTTATTTCTTTGTTTTTCACCGCTGAAATCAAAAGGGAAAATAGTTTAATTCTCTTTTAGTTTTGGACAGCATTTATATCCTGGTTTGTCCTAGTTTCGTGACCCATAACACCGTTTTTTGCGCATGCGCGTGACGTCATTGATTTCCATAAGCAAAAATATAATCTAATTGACAAATCAACTTAAGTTTGAAATAATACTGCAATAAAAGAATAATTTTTAACAAAATAAACAAAAAAATAAATACCTTTTATGACATGTACATCACACCTCTGGATCAGCTGGACGCTTTCTCCTGGTTTCGTGACTCAACATGTTTATTAATAATGTCAAGGTTATCATGCCAATACACAATTTTTACAGGCCAGTTCATACACTGTGTCCATATAGAACTTCCAGGTACAGTCAAAGTTTCTGATTAAAACATTTTTATTGTGTCTTTCTGTATTATCAAGCAATCAGGTGTCAGTTAAATATAGAAAGGAAATAATTATAATTCACATATGGAAAAAAGTAACTTCTTCAACAAGGTAAATTTTTAATTTAACATATTTACAATTTGTTTTTTTCTTCATGTGGTTAATTAATTTTTAATTTTGTTTGCAGTGGGGACACAGAAACTGAGCATGCCTTCTTACAACATGCTCTGTGGTACAATATGTGAGATGCACCCAATGACCACATGAATCACAACTGGCCCATCCTATTATCTTGATGAAGTCATGTACTCTTGGGGGTGTCGATTTCCCACAAACACAGCATTTGTCATCATCATCATTTTCTGATAGTGAACTATCAGAGTCACTGTCTACAGGAATACCCGGTCCAGCAATGTTCTTCTGTAATCCACTGGTGGAGGGTTTTGGGCTCATTGGTTTGGTGTTGATCTTTGAAGACTTTGCTTTTTTGGTAGATTTTTTTGGACTGGAATTTTTTTTCTTTTCAAGGTAATTTGTCATGTCCGAGAAAAAGTTATCATCAGTTATTGCTTTTCCACTAGCATTTGGCTTTTCAGTAACACGTGGCTTCTTCTTACATGAACACTGGCAGCCAGTATTTTCCTGCTCTACCATTTTCAGAATCTGTTCCTCTTTCTCATTCAAGAATTTTTCCACAGCTTCTGGTCCGGCTTTGATCATTTTGACTTTTCTTACAGGTTCCTTTTCCCTGAAACTTTCACAAGGAAGCAGTTGCTCAGGTTGTATAACATTTGTGTTCAACGGGTAGATGCCTGTTTTGCGGAAACCGGACTGAATGTTGGCAGGAGTTAACGCTTTCAAGTAGGCTCTACAAGCAAGTGCACAAATGTTATATTTGGTAATGTTCTGTCCCATATGTCTGGACAAGAACTGTGCACACTCACTATAGTAATGTTTCTTGAAGGGCCCAAAAATAGCCACATCAAGAGGCTGCAGGAGATGTGAACTGTGAGCCGGCAGCACAAACAAAATGATGCCATGTTCTCTTGCCCATTTGATTGTTTCTGGGGTTTTGTGTGATGAATGGCCATCATATATCAACAGTATGGGCTGGTTACTAGCTGCAGAGGGTCTGACAAATGGCAGAAAGTGATGTTCCAGGTAATACCTGAATATCTCGCCGTTGGACCAGCCAGTTTCCGACATAGTGCCATTTGCACCTGTACAGGCCCCTTTCATAAGGTCAGGATTCCAGCGCTTTCCCTTAAATACAAAGAAGGGAGGAATTGAGTTGCCCAGGGCATTGGCACATCCAATAACAGTGGTAGTACTGGATTTAGGGGAGGTAATGGCTTGTGGCTTGTTATTTGGATCAGCAATAACATTGGATGGTTTATGTTCTGGTTGTATGCCAGTTTCATCTAAGTTATAGATATGCTGGGGTTTGCTAATCAATGCATTTTCCTCCATTACTGCTTTCAAATTTCTGAAATAGGTTTCTATTACCTCAGGTGTTGAGCTTTTTGCCCTTGATGTTTCTAATTGCCTAGGTTTTAATGAAGCAATATCATTTTTCCAGCGCTTTAAGAAAGCATAGAGCCACTTATTGCTCATTGAGGTATTTTTAGCCTTTTTTCCAAGTTCGTAGGCCATTTCTCCCGCTAATCTTTGGGTAAAAACATTGGTTAACCCATACCCTAGGTCTGCCCTTGCCTGCAAATGTTCTACAAGCTTTCTCTCCTCCTCTCTACTAAACAATGTTTCATTTCCATAATGAATTGGGTCAATTTTCCCTTTGACTCTGTCTCTCAATGTTTGCTGAGGTACGCCATATATCCTGGCTGCCCTTTTGACAGCAACACCCTTATCCTTAACAAGTTTGTATGCTTGTATTAGGGACTCGGGCGAGTAAGGTCGATATTTTCCAGTGATTTTGGATGGATTTGTCTGAAAAAGGGAATAATGATCTGTTAGAGAAACATAACACAAGAGTTATTCAGGGAATGAAATCGACTATGGGCTTAATTCATGCAAATTTGAAGTTATAAATCGGATATTCTAATGGGCAAAGTGCGTGGAACAGACTACGCGAACTTAACTGTTTTTCCACGGGAAATAACTACGGACGCCGTGTACAAAATTTATAAAGCGCTTCCATGACACCGATGAAAGGAATCGGTGATGGTTTTTTGTAAAATATTGAAAGAAAAGAGTAAATATTTGAGTAAATACCATGGAAACGGGAAAATAATGTAATTATTGGCTGTATTCGGGTAAGTTTACCTGCTTTTTGCGCATTTTCTTGCAGTATTTGCGTGACTTTTGTCTTAGTAAAAAAACTTGCACAGTATCCGGACGTTACCACAACCAGCACGAGCGTCAATTCCGAGTTTTGTTTACGTCACGAAACCAGTGCAAGGGCCGAATGTAGGAGAAACAAGCATAGTTTATATTTCATACTGGACTGAATAAATATTTATGTTCAAATATGTTTATAAGCATTAAATACATTTCAGTTGTGAATCTCCTTACTTAATAAAATAATGCTTTTACGCCATAATGTAGCACGGGTGGATGTACATGTTTGTTATTTCTTCCCTTGTGTAAGAAAAAATATTACGTATTTTCGCTTAAAGGGGAATTTTTACAAAAAGGTTCGGAACTAAATTTCAATAATATCACGCGCGTGAATGGCAAACGCACCATTTAATATTATATGTTTTCAGTTTTATTTGCACAATTATCGTTAAATAAGTTTTTTATTACTAGTGTTTGATTGCAGAAAACTCAATTAAATTATTGTCAAAAAAATGCTTTGTTTCAAGTCGTGAAAAGAATCGGAAGAAGTGATTCGGATCGCTACTATATATAACTGAAAAATTATAAATAGAAGCGATCCGATCCGGTCAAAATGCTCCGGTCTTTTCACTCCAAGCGATCCCAACGCTCAAAGCGATTCCGATCCGGTCAAAACTCTCCGGTCTTTTCACTCCAAGAGATCCAAACGTTCAAAGCAATTCCGATCCGGTCAAAATGCTCCGGTCTTTTCACTCCAAGCGATCCAAACGCTCAAAGCGATTTGCTTCGATTCCATTCTGTTTCCAATTCGATTGCGATTCCATTGCGCTCCTATCGGGATCGGTTTGCGGTCCGCTTCCGATCCGCTTCCGATCCGATTGTCAATTTCATGATTTTCAGTACATTTCAAAATTTTTCATTTGTTTGTGGATATTCCATGTCGCGGAAACTGAACATACTTTGATATTATCCCTGTTTCATACGTGTATGTGATGTTAAAGCTACCTTAATTGCACAACATGTAATTAAATAATAAAAATAAATTGTATCACGATACTCACCGCTTTTGAATGTTCAATCAATCACATCAGAAATAATTATTTAATTCCGTAAATTGCGTTCTGTTGACAGCTATGACGTCATAATCGTCTAAAAGCCTGTTGTTACGTTCCAGACGGATATTTCAGCTCACAGTTGTTAAACCACCGATACCGACATAATTTCTTGCACTGATAAAAAAAATTCAAAAATGCAAAACACAGATCCAAAAGCCTTTTTGACGAAGCTGAAGATGAACACTGACAAACATAAAATATAGGTATAATTATATATATTGTTCGAAAAATTTACATTATAACATATTTCTTCATTCTTCTTGACTGTGTGGGGAGGATGTTTTTTCTGTATGGGGCAATTCCTGATATGCATATTTCACCTTTTTGCAATCTTAAAACTACCTAAATAATACCAGTTATACATGTCAAAACACCTTTTAATGATACGTGTCAGCTTTAACCATAAAAAAATAATAACATGATTGAAATTCAATATAACTACCATTGATACCAATTCTGTTATAACACTATATAAATCACTGTAACCGATGTACGTACTTTCCTTATTTAGGCAGTTTTTGAACAATAAAAAATAGCTACGCATCTGCAATGTTAAAAGTACATGTATGGTAAATAGCGGGCATGTTGAAGCTTCATTTTGACACCAACAAATCGATTTTTAACAACAAACTTAATGCACCAGTGTGATTATCACGCCGTATTGAAACCTTATGGATATACAATGTACTATATTTTCCTTATTTTTACTTTTTTTTAACTAAATAAAAGAATAGCTTCGCATTTGCAATTTAAATAGCACTAATAATTAAAGGCGGGCATGTTTAAGCTTCAGTTAAACAACAACATACCGAAGTTTGGTACAAAACTGAATGTACTTGTGTGATTCTCGCGCGATATGTAAACCGTGCGAATTTCACGGCGCGGGGAAATAACGTTATCACTCATCAACTATATATAGACCGTTTTTACACACATGTTTATTCCAGATATGTTTCAATCGTATTAACACATGCGAGAAGATGATTGAAATCCAATATAGTTACCATTACTACTATTTCGTTTGTAAAACTCTAACTCCCTGTAAACGATGTTCGTATTTTCCTTATTGAGGCAGTTATAGAACAACAAAAATAGTTACGCGCCTGCAATGTTAAAAGTGCATATATGGTTGATAGCGGGCTTGTTAAAGCTTTATTTTGACACCAACAAATCGATGTTTAACAACAAACTTAATGCAACAGTGTGATTCTCATGCTGTATTAAAACCGTGTGAATATAATATATTTCCTTATTTTTGACTCAATAAAAGAATAGCTACGCACTTGCAATATAATGAGCACTTATAAAATAAAAAAGCGGACATGTTTAAGCATCAATTTAAAATCAACATATTGAATTTTGATACGAAACTGCATGCACTAGTGTGATTCTCACGGGGAATGTAAACCGTGTGAATATTACGGCCTAGAGAAATAAAGTTATTACTCATCATAAATAGGCTTATTCTACACACGTGTATGTTCCAGATATGTTTAAATCCTATTAAAAAATAATAAAAGGTGACTGAAATTCAATATTTTTATCATTGCTACCATTTCTGTAATAACACTTTAACTATCTGTAACCGACGTTCGTATTTTCCTTATTAAGACCGTTTTTTTAACAAAATAGAAATAGCTTCGCACCTGCAATGTTAAAAGCGCATGCATGGATGATAGCAGGTTTGATGAAGCTTCATTTTGCCACCTACAAATCGATGTTTTACAACAAACTAAATGCAACAGTGTGATTCTCACGCCGTATTAAACCGTGTGAAATAATATATTTCCTTATTTTTGGCAGTTTTTCAACTTAATAAAAGTAAGCTATGCACTTGCAATTTAATGAGCACTTATAAAATAAAAAAGCGGACATGTTTAAGCTTCAATTTGACATCAACATGTCGAATTTTGATACGAAACTGAATGCTCTAGAATGATTCTCACGGGGTATAACCGTGTGAAAATTACGGCCCAGAGAAATAAAGTTATTAATCATCAACACACTTGTATTCTTAAATCCTATTAAAAATAATAAGAAAAGATGATTGAAATTCATTATAGTTATCATTCCTTCCATTTCTGTAATAACACTTTAACTCGATGTAACTGACGTTCGTATTTTCCTTATTAAGGTCGTTTTTGAACCAATTAGAAATAGCTACGCACCTGCAATGTTAAAAGTGCATATATGGTTGATTGCGGGCTTGTTAGTATAAGAAAACTTGTGTTTTTCAATATCTTATATTTTCTGTTTTTATTCAATAATATGATGTTTGCAATATATCTACCAAGTTTCAGTTTTCAGTTAGCAAAAATGAACTCAATATGAGGAATTTTCCAACACCACCTATTCTGGTACACGTTTGCGGCCAAGCGGCTAAACCTAAGAATTCATTTCTTGCTAATAAAAATTGAAAATTATCAAATTTCTCAAAAACATGGTTATGAATAATAGTAAAACATCTCAACTAATAAAAGCAGCTTACTTTTTGAGCTGACACATGCAAAATGGGCCACACAGGGTATCAATTGTGGCATTTTTAAGGCAAAAACAGTTTAAAATGACCCCAAATCTAATTAAAACCTAAGTTTGCCTCCTGTAACACAGTTATACTGATTTTTGACTTTCAAATTTGCTTTAAATTGGTCAGCACACAATTTTAGTGGAAAATAACATTGCAGACAATATAAATATTCAAATGCTGCCCTCCACTTCTACTTCTTATAGGTGTAAGACCTGTAAATAGACTTCCCTATATAAACTTTAGTAAACATGACATGTTTCAAAAGGCTGGCAATCATAGCTGGTACCATTTTAATAAGGGCTAACTTACATGCTTTTAAAGCTAATTGTTTCTACTGTCCATTTCCAGCAAGAAAAGTAGGGGTCATGTATCAATTAACAGAGATTTGACACCTTGAAACCGGTGGTCTGTTTTTTTCACTTCTGTGTGAACTTCAAAACTGTTTTACATATGCCGTCCTAAAACCAGGGCCTTTTTTCATATACTGCATTTCCAAACATAAATTTGCTATCAGTGTGTCAGTAAAAGCATCTCATTTACTTAACATGTTCCTTTCAGGCCATACTAGCCATTCAATGCCCCCAAAAGGCAAAAAAATTGGGACTATTTAGTGTCAGCCATTGTCTGACTAGCCCGAGTAGGAACATCCGCTGGACTATTTACAAGTAATTAGCCTAGAGTTTAATTTTTTAACAAAATAGAAAATGCTTCGCTCCTACAATGTCAAAAGCGCATGCATGGATGATAGCGGGATTGTTGAAGCTTCATTTTGACAACAAACTAAATGCAACAGTGTGAAACCGTGTGAAAATAATATATTTCGTTGTTTTCGGCAGTTTTTCAACTAAATAAAAGAATAGCTACGCACTTGCAATATAATGAGCGCTGATAAAATAAAAAGCGGACATGTTTAAGAGTCAATTTGACATCAACATGTCGAATTTTGATACGAAACTACATGCACTAGTGTGATTCTCACGGGGTATAACCGTGTGAAAATTACGGCCCAGAGAAATAAAGTTATTAATCATCAAATGTATAGGCTTCTTATACACACTTGTATTCTCGAGATATGTTTAAATCCTATTAAAAATAATAAGAAATGATGCTTGTAATTCAATAAAGTTATCATTGCTTCCATTTCTGTAATAACACTAACTGCCTGTAACCGACGTTCGTATTTTCCTTATTAAGGTCGTTTTTGAACCAATTAGAACCAATTAGAAATAGCTACGCACCTGAAATGTTAAAAGTGCATATATGGTTGATAGCGGGCTTGTAAAAGCTTCATTTTGACACCAACAAATCGATGTTTAACAACAAATTTAATGCAACAGTGTGATTCTCACGCCGTATTAAAACCGTGTGAAAAAATATATTTCCTTATTTTTGGCAGTTTTTCAACTAAATAAATTAGCTACACACTTGTAATATAATGAGCACTTATAAAATAAAAAGCGGACATGTTTAAGCTTCAATTTGACTTCAACATATTGAAGTTTGATACGAAACTGAATGCACTAGTCTGATTCTCACGCGGTATGTAAACCGTGTGAATAGTACGGCCCAGAGAAATAAAGTTATTACTCATCAAATATAGGCCTCTTCTACACACTTGTATTCTCGAGATATGTTTAAATCCTATTCAAAATAAGAAAAGATGATTTGAATTTAATATAGTTACCACTGCTACCATTTCTGTTATAACACTATATCTCACTGTAACAGCATTACATATTTTCCTAATATATACAGGTTTTTAACAATATAAAAATAGCTACCCACCTGCAATATTTGAAGTACATGTGTGGTTGATAGCGGCCATGTTACAGCTTCATTTTGACACCAACAAATCGATGTTTAACAACAAACTTTATGCCCTAGTGTGATTCTCACGCCGCATATAAACCGTGTGAAAATAATATATTTTTCTTATTTTTATCTGTTTTTCAACTAAATAAAAGAATAGCTACGCACTAGCAATATCAATGGCATTTATACCATTAAAAGCGGACATGTTTAAGCTTTAATTTGACACCAATATATTGAATTTTGATACAAAACTGAATGCACAAGTGTGATTCTCACGCAGTATATCAACCGTGTGAATATTACGGCACCCGCGTAATAATCACACGCGTGGTAATATTACCACGCGTGTGAAAATTACGCGACACCGGCATTAATTTTACCGGACAGGTCCGACGGTCCGGCAACTTTCGGGAAGTCTGCGATTCAGAAAACAAGATATTAGTGTGTGTCATGCTGTTAACTCTTAACTCTAGTAAACCACAGTCTATTGTAAGGTTCAGCTCAAGGATGCAAATCGGGCTTTTGTTTTTTCATTGAAAGGTCTCCTCAACTGTAGTGCCACATGAGCGGGTGTATTCATCACTGAAGATTTAATTCCACTGCGTATGAAACTGCTCAACTATGTGAAGGGAAACAAGAGATTTCAAAAGTCTTTACCAGGGACGGTAACATACATAGTACTTTTAAGCAGAAGCAGTTTATGATCTCTTCTCCAGAAGATATGTTTTAAAGTTGAAATGAAGATTGACTCTGATCAAATTGGGTTGCTAGCATACGCCTAGGGGAACGGAGAGGCGCAGTCAGCTACAAAAGAAACAAGTGGTTGTGACAATGATATTTTAGATGTTTTAAATGTTCTTAATTCTAGTTCTATTAATACTAACTACGTTAACAATGATCATTCTACTGTTCTAATCAGCATATCCAATAACTTTCGTTGTTGCTCACTCAATGTTAGTGGCCTCAAGTCAATGTTTGTGGCCTAAAGTCAAAGTTTTAAAACCCAGACTTTGTTG
The DNA here is from genome assembly GCA_038501625.1 of Corbicula japonica. Classification (NCBI taxonomy): domain Eukaryota; kingdom Metazoa; phylum Mollusca; class Bivalvia; order Venerida; family Cyrenidae; genus Corbicula; species Corbicula japonica. The sequence continues at coordinate 693,942 of JAZAYU010000024.1, forward strand.
CATTTGTCTTGAATTATGATATTTTATTTCTTAATGAAACCAAACTTGATGCATATGACTAAGTCATAACTATGATTTCATTCAGGTTTAGGGAGAACAGACAAGAAGACAGAATCTATTCTCAATCAGTATTCGATTTCCGCAAGATCATACTGTAACATAAAATTAACATGAAATAAATAAGTGATCATGTGCTTAGCATTATGATCAATTCTCAATTCACATAACGGATTATATTGTCAATGCATGTAACATAACAGGTTTATCTATCTATCGGATAAATGTAAACAATGTCTAAAATCAACTAAGACATGAAAATTAGACAAAGTAATGAATGAGAAAAGTTACATAATATATAAATCAACTGAAAAATGTAGTTACCTGCAGGTATAAGTAAATATAGCCCACAAAAATGGATTGATTGATTGATTTATTCGTGCATATATATGTCATATCGATTAAAATTTTATAGAAATTACATACACATTCAGATATCACAGATTAGTATCAACATTTAAGATTTTAACATCACTAGATGCTATTTAACCAAAAAAATAATAAATTTGATCTCGAGACATATATACAACACAGGATGACCCATGAAAGTTTTTCAACTTATTTCCAATGGGGTCCCTTTGAATAAATGTCAAGGTTCAAAATGATGGTCACATTCGCAGACTAGATTTTAAAAATATTAAAATTGAGAATGTGTAGTATTCTTGAGATCAAATCAAAGCACATATTATTGTCACAAAAGCTATTTTTGACAAATATCACAGTATTCTGACTATTAATGCAATAGAGACTAACGGCAATACAGACATATATATTGCAAAACCAATCATATAAATAAGTTTTAAAACTTAGACAATTAATAAAAAATAAAATCAGCTTCTTCCTTAAATTTCATATTTTCTACAAGTACAGATTTTACCTTACTTTTAAATTCATACTTATTTCTCACATTCTTAACACATGGTGGAAGACTATTCCAGTCCTGAATTGCTTGATAATAAAAAGTATCTATAGTAAAACTGTTCACTGACTGTACATAGAAATTGGACTTACTATATCTGCTATTATGAGAATGAATGTCAGAGACTAACTGAAAATTGTCATACATATAAGATGGACATTTTTTTATTATAAATCTTGTGAACATGATTGAGTCTCAACTGCTTGACTCTATTTTCAACATTTAACCAACCAATGCTTTTAAAATCATTTACAGTTAATGAAGTCATATAGTCATATCCATGAATAAACCTAATAACTTTATTCTGAGCAGCTTGTAATCTCTGTTTTAATTGTTTAGTAATACCACTGTACCATGAAGAACTGGCATAATCAAAATAGCACTGTATCAAAGAATTACACAATAACTTTTTCATGTCAATATTTAAACAATGTTTCTGTCTGTACAAAAATCTTACTCTAGAATTAACCTTTTTCACAATATTATTAACAATAGATGTAGCTGAGAGATCATTGTCTAATATAGAACCAAGATACTTAACAGATGGTTGTGAATTAATAGTTTGATTATTGCACTCCGCATTAAAATTTTTGATTTTCGACAATTTCCTTTTAGAACTGAATAATATACATTCTGTTTTTCCAAGGTGTAAAGATAGCTTGTTATCAACTAACCACTTACTACAATTTTCTAATTCATTGCCTAGAACAGTACTAATAACATTAGGGTCCTTGTGCGAGAAAAGTATAGCACTATCATCTGCATAGAGAATGAGTTTACATTTCTTGCTAATACTGATGCTCATGTCATTGATATAACATAAAAACAAAAGTGGTCCCAGAATACTACCTTGAGGCACACCACATGTGATTTTCATAGACTCGGACATGGCATTATTAACACTAACCATTTGGTTTCGATCTGTTAAATAAGATTGAAACCATTCTACTGACTCAACACCCATCATATTTAGTTTTTGACATAAAATACCATGGTCCACAGTGTCAAACGCCTTCTGTAGATCTAGCATAATCATTCCGGTATACAATCCTTTTGAAGTTTGACTTTTTATGTGGTCAGTGAGGTGTATGAGACAAGAATCAGTAGAATAGTTACATCTAAAACCACTTTGAAATTCATATAAAAGTCCCTCTTTGATTAAAAAAGACTCCAACTGATTATAAACAGCTCTTTCTAAAATTTTGGAAACAATGGATAGAATACTAACAGGCCTATAGTTTGAAACATCAGATCTATTATTCTTTTTAAACAGTGGTTTGACCTTAGCACATTTAAGATCCCTAGGAACTGTATTTGAAGTAATAGAACTGTTAACTAAAAATGTAATATGTATCTTTATAAAGGGAGCAGCATCCTTCAAGTATTTGGCAGGAATATCATCTAATCCTGTACTTTTAGAACAATTCAATTTACAAAGTTCCTTATATATGTACTCTTCACTAACAGTATGAATCTTAAATTTACTATCATTAGGATTTCTTTCCTTATAGAACTGTCTAAAAAGGTCAGATTGTACATTGAAAATATTAAAAGGAACAGGTAGCCACCAAAACAGATGGTACTGTTGTAAAAAAAGTATTGAAATGGCTAGCAATTTTAGATGGTTCCAAACAGTTCTCATTATCAATGCTCAATACAACATTGGGCGAAGATTTTGTTTTATTACTATACCCTAGATCCTTTAACTGAGACCATAGTCTTTTAGAATTAAACTTATTTTCCTCTAACTGATGAGAAATATACTCTGACTTAGCTTTTTTTACCTGTCTTTGTACTAAGTTTCTATAAAAACAATATTTAATATACATTTCTTTTTTTTATACTTCTTATACTTGTACAGATAGGAATCTCTAATACTTATATGTTCCAAAATAGTGGAATTTAACCAAGGCTTACTCCTCTGCTTTAGTCTGATTTGTTTATTGCAATGAAATTGGCTTTACCAAGATGTTTTCAAATCATGTCTGCCCAGTGCAGGTGAAACATGCCATTGGTTAAAAACAGTCACGTAAGTTATGTAATGGTGTAAAGCTTAAGGATGTTCGCTACTTTAATAACTTCTACAACTAAGTCTTAAAAATGCTACTTCACTACTTTTCGTCGAACAAAACACAACAAACAAACATTACATCATAAAACATTTTTATTCAGTAAAAACATTCTATACATTCAATCGAGTTTACCTTATGACAGCTCCATAGCCACACAATTTAAATTATTAGAATGTAGTACTGAAAATTTTATGTTTCTGTATTGACTCAAATATTATCTTGGTGAATGTTTATATTCCTCCTGAAGGTTCCCAATATAGCTCAATAGATCTATTTGATAAACTTGAAAATTGTATTCTTGAATTTAACGTCAAACTTACTGACTGTTTATTCTGTTTAGCAGGTGACTAATGCTAGTTCTGGTACATTACATGTTACCTTTGACGATATGACTGCACAACAAGTTTTAGTAAGCACTATTGATGAGTTGGGCTTTCCTGTAGAACGTTTTTCTAAAGATTGTAAATTTATATAATAATTTTGGTCTAAGAATCACAGAACTATGTAAAAATGTTGACATTTTCATTGCCAGTGGTAGATGTGGTGCTGGCGCTTATATTGGTAAAATACCTTTATTAAAGGTAGTGGTAGTCTAATTGACAATTTGCTTATATCAGCAAAATTGTTTCCATGTATAACAAGGTTTGATGTTTTACAATTTGATCAAATTTTATCTGAAGTTCACTGTGTAAATTATACAATTTCGTTGTAAAATTAATGCTAAGAAAAATAATGTTGATATTTTTAATGTTCACTCAAATGTAAATGTTGTTAAAAACCAATATGGAAACCTGATGCCATGGAAGATTTTAGAGATAAATTTGATCCAAATGTTATTTCAAATATGTTAGAACAGCTCAGAACTGTTATTGAAACTTAAATTATAGTGATAATATTATTAATCAGTTAAAAGAAAATGTTGCCTTTATTTTGACCAGGGCAGCGAATGAGTGTGGTCTAATGAAAAAAAAAGAAAATTAAATAAAGTATAGTAATAAAAGGAAAAATAAATCAAGGATTTGGTTTGATAATGAGTGTAAAAATGCACAAACTGACTATCACCGCGGGGAATCAAAAGTATAATAGTGATATAAATATTTATATGTATTATTTTATTTTCTAAAAACATGTGCACGGAATGCGCGTTAATGAAAGCTTTCGATCGGTACCTTTGTTGCTGCTGAGAATGGTGTAGTAAAATACCTGAGTCAAAAAAGTGTTTTTGTGCGGACAAATTTTACGAGTACTAGTCACGAACAACACTTATTTTGCTTGTTTTTTATCATAAAAGTGAGCATTTTATTAACCACGCTCTTTTTCTCTTCTTGGCTGTGTGATCCTGTCTTCTTTATATGATATGCATATTTCTTTTTCCCTTCCCGTGTCCGTTATCAAGGTCACTGTTGCAAAAATACAAATTCAGTTTCCGTTAAATAAGTAAGTTTGCTGTGACCTATTTACACCAACCTGATTTGTGGTTAGATGCTACATCCAGATGCTACCAAGGGTTCTTACCCAGGTGTCTGTTATCAAGGTCAAGATGATTGTTGATAGAAATAAAAATTCAGGTTCCACGTTTTACTTGAGTTAGCCGTGACCTATAGACACCAAACTTTGTGATTGGGTAGATTATATCAGGATGCAACTCAGGATTTATACCTAGATGTCGGTGATCAAAGTAGTAGGCCTCCCCCTCACCAGCCCTCAACTAACTACAATCCCAGAACACGAACAACGTCTTCTTGATGAAATCATGTCCGGATTCTAAAGAGTACGGCCCAACTCGTCTGCACATGCTTAACAAGTCTATTTTCCTATCTATTATTCTGGGAGTGTGAGATAACGAGGCTTAGCTCGCTACTGATATAACCTTACTCCCCACGTTACCATAACTGGCAAGGTGCTTATTTCTCTTCTTTATATCACCACAGCGGAAGTCTCACGGTATGCACTGGAATGGAAAATTGACCTGTGATACATGCGTCTTGTAAAAATTCAAAACTAATCTTCTCGTGCCTCGTGACAGACGATGCACTCGTATGCCCTCCGACAATTGTTGTTGCACCTTACAATATTTCAAATCTTAAACAAATTGCTATATGGTGCTGTTATCAGATTAAAATTTTATAAGCTGCTAAAAAATTAAACGAAATTTAAAGCAAAAGCATGCGTTCGGCAATATCTAATGTACACAGTAAATCTAGGTAGACAGAACCGAAGGTTAATCTTATTTAAATGTCCTATTATAAAATAATAATATAATTTATATAGTGCTGCTGTCAAAATACAAATAGATAATATATTATCGTCAGTATTTAAGATCTACACAAAAAATCAAGAATGTATAATAAAAACAAATTTTATATAGGAACTAAATACAATTCATCTTGGAATGTGATGTATACTCAAGGTGATGCCGGATACCTTCATGTGCTGCAACCTAATTAAAAACGATTATGATAAATGATCACCTAGATCACATGTAGCCAGCTTTTTTTCTGTCTTAACACTGCATTATGATTGTTCACTTTTTTGTTGCAAGGGTGATTTTAAACTGCACCTTTATAATTGAGTTAAATCTAGATACCAGCAATAAAACTTGCAAAAGGTTTTCCTTAAGGCAGGGGTTATGTTTAATGCAGTTAAACGCCAACAATACAGTGTGAATCAATGCCCAGGAAAAAGTCGACTTCAATCATTTCCGGTCTGTCTTGGCCAAGTAGGGCTGGAAAAGTGAGTACGGGTCTTGTAATATAGTATGTCTGTGGTGGTTTGTAAGATACTCGAGGACAGGTACAGTAACACCGTCTTTTCGATGAGCTACTAGACTGTACAGGATTTTCCCTAGGATTTTTTATTTGGGGGACACGATGTCCCTTTAGTTCGTATTTTAAGGGACATATTCAAGATTTTGGGGGACATTTTCAATACTGTTGATAATACTTAACTGTAAGTGAACATGATATTGAATAAAACATAGTGAAAACAAATAATGTTTATATTTTATTGTTTTAAACACTAAAACATTAAATGAAACAATTCAAAGCCATACTTCTCCCTTTCAAAAGCTATACTAAAACCTGGACAATTGAATAATAAATCATGATACAGGCAAACCAGGCTGATACATGCCTGTGGTATCATGATACAGGCAAACCAGGCTGATACATGCCTGTGGTACTACTTTCTACGCTCTTTCATGTTTCCAAAAGCCCTACAGACTCCAAGGAAATCCATGTCTTGTAGCCTAGGCCCAACAAGACGAAGCATCAACATTCTATCTAGACGCTCAGGATTTAATCTGTTCCTGACTTTAGACTTCAACACATTTTGGTGTGAAAAAACCTCTTTCACATGGTGCACTAGACACAGGGATGATTGCACCTATGGTTGCCAACTTTACCAGATCCTCATACACATGACTATAATCTGCAAGCAATACTGCTACAAACTGCTCAAAATTATATATCAATCAAAAGGATTGTGCCAAGTGTTTAAACTGTAAAAATGTTGCAATTCACCGATCTTTGTTAACTACAGTAGAGAAATGATTACATAGAGTTTCTAGGTGTTCATTGCCATAATCCCTTAAAGCAGCTTTGTTTTCTGGGTACCTTTTAGGATTTAGTGTATTGTCAAAAGATTCCAGAATATCAAGTTCATCTCTTGGAAATCTAGAATTTAAATTCTCAATTAAATTGTCAATGAATTTAGACCTCACACTTTCAAATCTCCTTCTAAGATTTTGATTGTCCTGTATTTGAACATTCATATAGGTAGATGTAGCATCACCTTGGGCACCTGGTTGCCCAAGCTCTCTAAGAACAGTATCAACAGTATCAGATCCCTGTCTCGTACCCTGCAATGTTGTTATAGTTGTATTAACATTTGTCCTAATAGAACCTATATTTACACTGTCTTTCTGAAAGGTAAGACTTAGAATACCAATGTTTGTCAAGATGTCTACCAACAAAGCTGTAATCAATATGAATAATGATGTTGACAAAAAAAGCCATATTCCCTTGGCTTTTCCAGTACTGTCCTTGTCATCCTCCAGCGAGAGAATAATCGAATCATAAAACTTGTAAATCATTCGCACTGCAGCCTCAACAGATAACCATCGGACAGATGTGCCTTCTGGAATCTGCCTAACCTCACCATGAAGCAATGACTGAAGTTCTCGGATATTATCATAACGTGGCTGAAATAAAATAAAATAAAGTTATTTACAAAAACTAAAATTTTTTTTTTTCTGTAAATTATCATTTGTTTATTTTATTAATATTAGTGAGTTATTAATTTATATTGTGTTTTACAGGATATTGCATTTAAGATATTTTTTTACATTACTGTGATATTTGTCTGTGATACAAGATCTTTTCAGTTTGAATGACACACCTTAGTGACACCTAGGTAACTGTGATATCATACAACAGTTTAATGATATTTTATTTAATTTTACGTGTAAAATAAAGTAATATTTTTTCTAAGAATATTGTTTATATTAATTATTTAATTTTGCTATTATGTTAACGCATATCAAACATTATTTAACATTTGAACGTCTCACCTGTGAGTCAGCATAAAAGTCATGAAGTAGCTTGATGTATCTCTTATAATCCTCAAGATAATCAACTCCCCTACTCGCCTGTGAAGCTGCCAGATTCAATCTGTGTGCAATGCAGTGAACCTAAAATTGGAAAAACATATTTTTAACTCATTTGAAATTATGTAAATAATTAATTTCTTAAACTTGCACATGAATGCGACATATCATTTAAAAAAAGGTTTCATTAGCTCCCTTGCTAATTAAAAAGTACAGTACCACAGGGAATAAAGTAAAGCCTGGTAGTTAAGCATTGTTATTGGATACCTTTGTTTGTTGTCTGTTAAAAATATGCTTCGTCTTTATAATTTATTTTAACTTATATTTTAAAAAATTATCATTAAGATAGCAATCTCGTGACATTCCATCATTTACAGATATGTCGGAGGGAAAATTTTTGCAATAAATTTTGATTTAAATTTGATACCTATTTTTATTTTTTAGTAGTTACCTGCACAAGCTCTGGGTTTTCTCTTTTAAGCTTAGCACCCAAACCATTATGCCTTCCTACCATCACGGCAGCTCCATCAGTTCCAAGGCCCATCAATTTCGAGTAGTTGTTATTTTCAATGATATGTTTCTCCGTGAGAAAGCCACACAGTGCAGTTTTTATCCCTTCTGCTGAACAGTCAGTAACTCTTCTGTTACCAAGATAGGACACACAGACTTTATTCTGTTTAACATATTGTACATACACAACAAGTTTTTTTTCAACCGAAATGTCACAAGTTTCATCTAACATTAAGCCAATGTATGGACTAGCCTTTATGTCCTCGATCAAGTTGGACTGAACCTGTTCATACAGACACATTTCCATCTCACATACAACCTCTGGTTTAAAATAGAAGTCATCAGCATGTGGACAACCATTTTCCTTTTGCAGTTCCATAATGTCTACAAAATTATCTGCAGCTATACCACATTTACACATCATGTACACTGTGCGTAACTGGGCAATATGACGTTTACTTTTAAGAGACTCAGACTCTGATTTTTGTTCAATAACTTCTGCATTTTTCACAGCTTTCTTAGTGCTTTTGCAAATTTAAACTCTTAGTTGCGTCAATATGTTTTTTAGACTTTTCATGTCTGTCGAGGGTCGTTGTCCGATAATTCGTGCAGCCCGCTGTAAAGGTGTTTTCAAGATTCATCTGGCAACAGGTATTGCATTTCATGACGCGTTTATCCCGATCAAATGTCAGCCACTCGTATTTATTCAACCAAGACAAGCAAAAATGATGCGTTGAAACTTTTTTCGGCTCCATTTTATTACTGACCTTGAAATGTGCTGAATCACACCGTTAGACTGTGTTTTCTACCGTACCGTATTGATTTCTAGAATAAAAAGCGAAAGCCAGTCCAAAATCTTGTAGACGCTTATATAAGCGTCTTGCGGTTTACCCTAATGAAAAATAACTACCAGAAAGAAATTACCGGAAAGGGCTTTTTTGCGCGACATCGCTACCGCGCTGGCATACATTTGTGGGGACAGGACTGCCAAAACTCGCGTAATCCCGCGCTTTTTTAGCGTTAAGGAAAACCCTGACTGTAGTATAATACTTTTCGATCTGAATGTATTTGACGATGGATCCTGTAGCATCCAAATAGAACACGCCAGTTGATTTGCCACTGACCGTTCCTAGGCGATAACCTCGGGTTCTCGGGTTTGTTAATTGTTTGTGGTGTCTTTTTTTAAACTGATCATGTTATTAACCATGCTCTCCCCCTCTCTCCTTGACTGTGTCGGGAGGCTGTTTGTTTCTAAATGTGGCAATTCCTGATGAACATATTTAACCTTTTGTGGATTCTGCTTAGTTTTGCGCCACCGATTCCATGTGCAAAGTATTTTTCAGTCGGGACAACGTTATACCGAGTCTTACATTGCACAAAGTGATGGTTTCCACAAATTATTTCTTCTGACAATTGCACCCAAATCATTTTTCCACTCGAAAGAACAGGTGTTCTCCTTTCTCCGGCCAGTCTCTTACATAATGCTTAAAGTATATTCTCACGGACTGAAGAAAGACCGAGCAGTTCTCTATTCCAAACTCGGTGTATCGTCTAAAGCTATCCTGCACATGGCGCCCACGGCATGGCCCAGCGGAGTCCTTCATCTCGCCGCCCATTGAACAGCAGCTGTAAACGTACATAAATTTGTAGTTGTTAGAATAAAATAGTGTTCAGATGAGAAACGGCACAAGGGCATCTCACGGGCAATATGTCTGATGCCACCATAATGTACACAGGCAGTCGAGAATATCCATCAATTCCTCCATGAAATATAAATCAACACCTTAAATAAAATTATGTTTCATTATTTAAAGATCATATATTTGAACATGTACTGATCAACTTGAATATAATACACTTCCTGCAACAAATGGTGATTTAGTGAATATGAATCATAAGTTGTGTCTTTCTTACTTTCTAATATGAATTGGCTCCAATTCAATGAAGATATATAAGCCTAAGAGTTTTCAGTCAATGCAAATACATCAAATGAAAAATTAGTACAATGAAAGATTTTAGGGTAAATATATGTCATTGCCCTAACTTGAGGTTCTAATTTACGACTGCTTTTGCCAAAACCAAAATGACTGATAACTATTAATCCAGGCTTTTCATAACTATATACTTGTAATACTTGTGAGCCCTGGCGCGGGGCCAATTTTGACACCAGGGACATAATTTGAACAATCTTTGTCGAGTATTACCAAGTGTTGCTACATACAATAAATCAAAGCTCTAGGCCTTGTGGTTTCAGACAAGAAGAATTTTAAAGCTTTTCCCTATTTTTCTCTACGTAAACTGGTGACACTGCCTCAACCTAAAAGCTCACCTTGGCGCTCCGTGCCATGTGAGCCTAAAAGCATCAAATCTGTACTTAATGGAAAATTTAGAAAATTTCTAATATTACATTCTCGTACCGTATAAGCTTGTGGTTGGAATCCACATGTCATAAGGCTTTTGGCGCTCTTACAGAGTAGGCCCTACGTCTTATTCTGTATGTTGAACACAGAGCGTTTCTCACAAGAACACCAAGATGGTCCACGGCTTTCATGATGCTGCAAACATGTGTTTCTGTCACTTTTATTCCATCTGCCCAAAGATGACCCCTCATACTCCGGTACCCAATAGAAGGGAATTCATTTATCTCTCTCCTTACAAATGCGATTAATTCCTCATCACTTAATTTAGTGTATGTTTGGCGTATTGAAAGTCCAAATTCACTCATACGATTTTTGATTGTTTTTAGCTCACCTGAGCACGAAGTGCTCATGGTAAGCTTTTGTGATCGCCTGAAGTCCGTCGTCCGTGCGTGCGTCGTCAACTTTTCTTCAAACGACTTCATCTCCTGAACTCCTGGGCCAATCTTGCTGAAACTTGGCAGGAATGTTCCTTGCATGAAGCTCTTCCAAAGTTGTTCAAAGAAATCAATTCCATGCAGAACTCTGGTTGCCATGGCAACCGGAAGGAAAAACTTTAAAAATCATCCTGTCTGAAACCACAAGGCCTAGAGCTTAAATATTTGGCATTTAGCATCCTCTAAAGGAACTCTACAAAGTAAGTTCAAATTATTTCCCTTGGGTCAAAATTGGCCCTGCCCCAGGGGTCGATTCATTTTACATAGACTTATATAGGAAAAACTTTAAAAATCTTCTTGTCTGAAACCACAAGGCCTAGAGCTTAGATATTTGGCATTTAGCATCCTCTAGTGGAACTCTACAAAGATTGTTAAAATGATTTCCCTGGGGTCAAAATTGGCCCCGCCCCAGGGGTCACTTCATTTTGCATAGACTTATATAGGAAAAACTTTAAAAATCTTCTTGTCTGAAACCACAAGGCCTAGAGCTTAGATATTTGGCACTTAGCACCCTCTAGTGGAACTCTACAAAGATTGTTCAAAGATTTCCCTGGGGTCAAAATTGGCCCCGCCCCAGGGGTCACTTCATTTTGCATTGACTTATATAGGAAAAACTTTAAAAATCTTCTTGTCTGAAACCACTAGGTCTTGAACTTAGATATTTGGCATTTAGCACCCTTTAGTGGAACTTTACAAAGCTTGTTCAAATTATTTCCCTGAGGTCAAAATTGGCCCCGCCCCAGGGGTCACTTCATTTTACAAAGACTTAAATAGGAAAAACTTTAAAAATCTTCTTGTCTGAAACCACAAGGCCTAGAGCTTAGATATTTGGCATTTAGCATCCTCTAGTGGAACTCTACAAAGATTGTTCAAATTATTTCCCAGTGGTCTAAATTGGCCCAGCCCCAGGGGTCACTTCATTTTATAAATACTTGTATAGGAAAAACTTTAAAAATCTTCTTGTCTGAAACCACAAGGCCTAGAGATTAGATATTTGGCATTTAGGATCCTCTAGTGGACCTCTACAAAGTATGTTCAAATTATTTCCCTGGGGTCAAAATTGGCCCCGCCCCAGGGGTCACTTCATTTTACATTGACTTATATAGGAAAAACTTTAAAAATTTTCTTGTCTGAAACCACAAGGCCTAGAGCTTAGATATTTGGCATTTAGCATCCTCTAGTAGAACTCTACAAAGATTGTTCAAATTATTTCCCTGGGGTCAAAATTGGCCCTGCCCCAGGGGTTACTTCATTTTGCATAGACTTATATAGGAAAAATTTCAAAAATCTTCTTGTCTGAAATCACAAGGCCTAGAGCTTAGATATTTGGCATTTAGCATCCTCTAGTGGAACTCTACAAAGATTGTTCAAATGATTTCCCTGGGGTCAAAATTGGCCCTGCCCCAGGGGTCACTTCATTTTGCATAGACTTATATAGGAAAAACTTTAAAAATCTTCTTGTCAGAAACCACAAGGCCTAGAGCTTAGATATTTGGCACTTAGCACCCTCTAGTGGACCTCTACAAAGTTTGTTCAAATGATTTCCCTGGGGTCAAAATTGGCCCCGCCCCAGGGATCACTTCATTTTACATAGACTTATATACTAATATAGGAAAAACTTTAAAAATCTTCTTGTCTGAAACCACAAGGCCAAGAGCTTAGGTATTTGGCATTTAGCATCCTCTAGTGGAACTCTACAAAGATTGTTCAAATTATTTCCCTGGGGTCAAAATTGGCCCCACCCCAGGGGTCACTTCATTTTGCAGACTTATATAGGAAAAACTTTAAAAATCTTCTTGTCTGAAACCACAAGGCCTAGGGCTTAGATATTTGGCATTTAGCACCCTCTAGTGGATCTCTACAAAGATTGTTTAAATGATTTCCCTGGGGTCAAAATTGGCCCCGCCCCAGGGGTCACTTCATTTTGCATATACAGTAAAACTTCGAAAACTCGAACATCGAAAACTCGAGCACTCGGGAAAACTCGAAGTAGTTTTGCTGGTCCCGGCAAATTTCTTATATATTCTACATAAAAATACCACAGATAACTCGAACTTCGAAAACTCGAAATCTCGAGGACAGGTGTCGGTCCCATGGAGCAGATTTCTTCTTTGTTAACATTGGAAAACTCGAGTAACAAACGACCGATAAATTGTTCGCACCTCTGGGAGTAATTGGTAAACGGTGACGCAAAGTTTTCGCACGTTGTGACGGGTTGAAGTGCCAGTTAATTGTCAATCGCCAGCGAATATTGTGTTATAATTGATACGATTTAAAACAGGTTTTGATGAGAAAAATAATTTAATGATCACTCGGTAGGCGGATGCGTTGAGACGATAATTATGAGAATCTAATTAGGATTAATTTTATCTAAAATAAAAGGATATGAAACGAGGCAAATTTTATCTTTGTTATTTTACATGCGTATAAAAATAACGACGCACCGTGTGTAAAGTATACTGGTTTTCGGAAAATGTCAACAAGAAATGTTTAAAAAGCCGTTTTCTTAAAAAAAATACATCAAAAACTTTTCAAAAAGATACAACGTTTTAACAAAATACATTATCAAATGAATCGTTTAATAATCAAGATGATTTTCCGATAACGTAGTCAACAACAAGGTCACAAACGTGTATATACGACTTGACTGAAAAGATCGGACCTCATATAGAAAAACCTCGAAAACTCGAGAACCATGGAAAACTCGAACATTTTCAAAATCCCCCTGAGTATTCGAGTTTTCGAAGTTTTACTGTACCTATATAGGAAAAACTTTAAAAAATCTTCTTGTCTGAAACCACAAGGCCTAGAGCTTAGATATTTGGCATTTAGCATCCTCTATTGGAATTCTTCAAAGATTGTTCAAATGATTTCCCTGGGGTCAAAATTGGCCCCGCCCCAGGGGTCACTTCATTTTACATAGACTTGTATAGGAAAAACGTTAAAAATCTTCTTGTCTGAAACCACAAGCTGAGAGTACTTTTGTTGTCAGGTGAGCGATATAGGGCCATCATGGCCCTCTTGTTTCACTTTCTGACAGCAATGAAGATATATTCTTTATTGTGAATCCATTTTCTATGAAGAACTTCAAATGATATATAAATAAATGGTCTGCCCCTTCCGCCTGGATTGATAGCTACAAACTGTCCATCAGGTAATTGCGATGAGCTGGCGGTATTGATGTCACTTACATTCTTCAGCAATTCTAAGGCATTCAGGCACAGTTGTATTACATGATTTACATCTTCATGATATGATAATTATGTCATTTAAGTAAGAATGATATCCAATTCAACCTCATAATTTCCCAGTCTGTCGTTTTCAAGATTATTAGCCACATTAACGATCCGGTCATAAATGGCCCTTCTGACTAGTAGTTTGGTCGTCCCTGAAATGACGAACAATTACAACATTAGTTTGAACAATTGTTGAAAATAACTGTAATAAATACATGCAGTAGTTTTTGTACCAACTGAAAATTAAATAAGAAAAGTGAAAAGAAATGTAAAAAACAATCAAGAGACAAGTGCAGTCTGTTTCAACCGTCAATGAATTGATTACCGGTATACTGATCCAAAAATATTCATGAGAAATTGAAGGAATGCATGTTCTGCCTTGTGGTGAATGTGGACTGAACGACCGTGAATCAAACTGAGACATCTCACACTGAAGTCGACACATAACCACTTAAAGGACTGAACGTCAGATTCTATTAAAAAATCATGATTAGTCAAGTTACGTTCAGTGGAAACAACGTTTATAAGCATTTTCACATTTTACAAACAAAGCGAAAATTGAGAACAAAAATTTTGGTCAAAGCCTAGGATCGAACAAAATGGCACAACAAAATGTTTTGCACCCTTAACTGGTAGTTAATAGTGACTTTAGTTCTTACCAGTACGCCGCGTAGCATTGTACCTTCACACCGCTTGTGATCACGGAAAATGCCGAAGCGATACATGAGTTATCTCCCGTCAATAAGATTTTGCGCTAGAATTTTAGGTATTCTAAGACACAACAATCATAATAACAAATCGCGTGGTTTCTAGTTTTTATTTGTTTTGTTGTTCTTCTTAATGAAATGAACTTAAGGTTGTTTAATGTTAATTATTTCACAGTCAGAATATGGATAAATCTTTATAAAAACAATTCTTATACAATTTTATTTTCAGTGACTCAGGGCTGTGAATTTTCCGCGGATTCGCGGATTTCCGCGATTTTTGGTCCGCCAGGACCAATTTTGAGATTGATGTAAATTCGAGATTTTTTTTTTGGGGGGGGGTATACCACTTTTACTGGTTCAATGCGATTTCCGATTTCACGCGTAAGTATTCGTTTACTTTTATACTGAACCCGATGGATTTTATCGTTATCTACGTACGAATGTTACCTGTCGTTCTATTGGTCGATTCGTAGTGTTGTAGAAGTGTCTTTGTCTGCAGAACCAATCAAAGTACGGTTTACAGTAGCGCGAGTTGTTCAAATTGTTACAGCTGTTTGAAGGTGGAATTGGGAAAAAGTTGAAGATGTTGCCAAAATTTAGCGATTAAGACGCTAATAAAATAAAAGAAATTGACAGTAGTGTGGCGTAGTGTGGCTAACAAGTGGAAGTTCGCGTGGCTTGACTGTAGTGTTTCAATAAGTCAAGGAACAGATCGAGACGATGTTCGAATTGGTGACTTTTTTTACAAGATTTCGCTAGCTGGTCAGGCACACTGTAGGCTATGCAGTAAAGTCACCAATTATGGATCGAGAGGGCTGATATCTCTTAATGAGCACGTGAAAAATAGCAAACATGTAAAACTGCACTTCGAGTAGGAGCAAAGTTACAAGGTAAATTCTAAATCGGAATATGTGAATACATTGATAATTCAAATACCCAAGGTGCACAGCATAAGCAGATGAACAATCTCTTAAGGTATAATAATTGAAGAAAAACACGTGGTAAACGCCTAGTAATGATATGTTGACACATGTAATTTGGATTTTTACTACAGATTTTCTTTTACAATTGAATTGCACGTGAAACTCCTGTTTTTTTAGGTCGACATGATGCTGAAGCAGTATGCTGGCACAGATATCCCAAATGGCGGTGAGCCACAACCAGAGAAAGCAAGGACGTCCGGGACTTTGACTATTGCACCAGCTGCGAAAAGTGTTCCAGTTGCTGTTCCAATGTGTGACCGCATTTCACATGCAGAGGTTAGTTGTTTTTAAAAATACACCATCACAGATGTGCAGGGATTCCCTCCTAAGATGACTATCATCACTATAAGGGTGAATCTTGTCCAAAAGCCATCTGAGTAAAGTTCTTGGTCTGATCAAAAAAGAAAGGATAAAAAGGAACATTATGTAGAGGCATCCATGCCAAAATTGAATTTATTGTTTTAAACGAGTGGATTATCTTTATGGCAGAAATAAGCAATACAGCCTCAATAAATTTGCCATATTTAGGGTCCTTGTGTATTATTTGAAACTATTGGTTATGCTCGCAAACAAATTTATTTTCAGGCAACGGTTGTAAGTGTTATCGCAGAACACAGCTCAGCATTGATCGAACCACAGCCAGTTATAAACTAACTCATGGGCTGGCTGCCGGCTTTGAGCAGAAATTGATGGATAATCTGAAAAGAAATCGATTTTCATTGAACCTAGATGAGGCTACAAGCAAAAGCAATAAGAAGGTGCTCACAATACTTGCTTCTTTCTATGATCCAGAGGGAAAACGTTAAGATAGAACACTTGACTTCAGTAGAACTGTTGAAAAGAAATGCTCAATTCATATATGAGGCAGTTTGAAATGTAACTGAAACAAATGAGATACCTTGGACAAACTTAGTGTCGTTACTAATGGACTCCTGCAATGTCATGCGCGGACATAAATCAGGGGTGGAAACTAGAATAAGAGACAAGAAGGCCCCTCACCTGCTCAACATCGATGGTGAATCATGTCATCATATGCACAGTGCTTCCAAAAAACTATGTGCCCCATTTGACAACTACCTGGAACACATGTTCAATGACATTCACAATGACTTTAAGTACTCGCAAGACTTGGTTGATGTGATGAAGGAAATGTGCCAGTTACTTGACATTCGCTACATTTTACCAGAGCGGTTTGTTTCCCATAGATGGCTTTCAGCCTATGAAATAACTTTAAGCTGTATGATCATATGGGATGCGTACACTGTCTTCTACTGGCCCTTCCTCTCTAAGGAAGACAAGGAAGTATACAAGGAATGCGTTGATGGCATCCTACAACGAAGGCATGCGAGCATGGAAGGGAAATCAAGGGTGAAGGAGCTTCAAAAAAGCATACGCTCCAAAAAGCTTACCGATGATAGGAAAACCCGAAAGAAACGGTTCTATGAAAAAATCCTGCTGACTGAGAAGAAAACACGAATGCAGCTAAGCTTCTACCAGTCTGTACTTGCTATTTTGAAGAAGTACGTCTGCACATTTCAGTGTACTGAAACTATGATACATCAAGTTCACGAAGGCCAGTATGACACACTGAGAGAGTTCTTGGCATGCTTTATGAAGGCTGAAGTGATAGCTACACAGGGACCAAAGGTTTTGAAAAAGCTAAATATTGAATCAGATGAGGGACAATACTTGAAGCTGACTGGGATGTTTATTGGACCCCAAGCCCAAAATATTGTGAAGGGGGAAGACAGGAAAGAAAAGTTTGTTGAGAACTTTCTAGTTCAGGCATCGGCAGGGTATGTACAGTGTGCAAGGCACATGCTTAAGACACTACCAATAGACAATGGTTTATTGAAGGCAGTGGTTGGTACAGATCCTACTTTGCAGGCACTCACATGGGGTGAAAATGTTGAAAAACTTGGTGGGGTACTTCCAGCACCTGCTAAACCCCCAAGAGAGAGATTAGGTTAGTAGTGAGTTATGCTTTCATCATATTCTGCACAAACATGATGAGTATAGGCCATTCTAATACTTGTAGTTATATTTACTTACAAATGAAATGTAAAAAAATGTTCTGAACATCATGTTATGTGGTGTTTAATTGATACATACTCTGAGAAAAAAAATTACTGGAGTGCTTACAAAATGCATTAAATGTTGATTAGTTAACTGTGTTTGCATATTGATAATCTAGTCTACTCTTCATTAGTTGTAAACATGTATTTTATTGTTGAAATTAAGACAGGGGCCCATCCTTTGATGAACGAATGAATGGGCGTGGCATTTTCAATTTTAATGTTAGTATGGCATTAGTCTGTTTGTTTCAAGGTCTCTGATAGATGCATTGAAGCTATTTGGTACAATTTTTTTGAACACAAGTACAAGTACACAAGTGGATACTATTGTCAAGAATTATTATTCTAGTCCTGTCAAGTTTTGACCACCTGCATAATTGAAGGTTATAGTCAGAGGTTAATATAAGGTGCCAAGAATTATGTTTTACATCATGCAAGATGAATGTTCAAAATATTTATGTAATATGTTTGTTCGGTCTCTACTTTGTTATACATAATGTCAGTAAAACAGGTACCAAATAAACTATTTTGTTAATGTCAACACTTAATTTTCACTATTTAAGGTCATTCATTAATACATGTGGCATTCAAATTACATGAGTAATGGATCAACAATATATATTTAGAAAAAGAAACTGACAAAATGAACACATTTTTCATGTACATGTTTTATTTGCCTCATGTATTAATTATTACCGTTCTGGTTATTTATGCCAAGGTAAAGACAGTGCCGTTACATTTGCGGATTTGCAATCATCCGTGGGAACTTTTAAGTAAGAACAGATGTTTTCAGTACATCAATGAACACAGGTAACTGCATATTTTAAGGCATTTCAGACACTGCCAAAAGCTAAACTCCCAGGAGCTTCCTGGACCCCCTGCCGCAATTTTAAGCTGATTTTGAAATTTGGTGTTCACAGCCCTGCAGTGTGAATCGAACGGGAATAACAGTTGCACAAATACACTTGTAAGAAACAAGTTCGAGAAAATACACTCATTTAAATAAATCGAACTAGCACGTGATTAAAACAAAAACTAATTTATTAAACGAATTGCGATGAAGAACTGCATTGGCTTTAGAATATTATAACTAACTATAAACATAGTAAGAAATAATAAATCAATAAGTAAGTACATATTTTTTATTTACTCACATACGAATCAAATTTGTAGGAATATGATTTATACTTAAGCAAATAAAAACATGAATAAATGCCCAAATTCTGTTCCGTAGCTAAGATCCGGTTTGAGCGAAACTCAATATTTACACCAATAAACAGTACAATTTTAAACCATCCGAAACGATGACATGCATATGCCGTTGAACAAGGAACATTTAAGACGGTATTTTCAGACTAATACTATTTCATGTTCAGCGGCGTATGTAGAGCGACAATAATTGATTGGCAAGAATCCATTCCGCGTCGTCGCGGAAAATTTTTAACCATACCAAAGAGAGCTAACCCTTGACGATGATGGACGCAAATGATGAAAAATTGTTTTCAAATCCAGGAAGAAACTCAATCATTAGCAAGGAAATTGTTTATATTCTGAAAATATTTTAAAAGGAAATTTTCAGCTCAATAAGCATATCTTAAACATTAATGCAATAAAGTATTGATTCCTTAAAGGATTCCTTTATTTCAATGACAACAGAAGCCTCTTTTATATGTTCACTATCTAAATCTGAAAAAGTGTATTTATCATTATGAAGATAATAGTTCAGATCTGTCATCACTCTTGTTTCGACCCGCTCTGAGCAGGATCGGTTTCCGTGAAGGTGGCTGTTGCCATGGATCCAGCGCCTGCGCTCAAGAATGTGCATCCAGTTGCAAGATTCACCATTTTCCCACACCGGAATCAAATGACGTCTTTCTCGATCTGCCTGGAAGGAGCACAACATCTATCTATGGGCACGTTTCCTGACCTGAATTAAGAACCAGCTGCACGAAAAGAAGCAGAAGGAGCATTAGGATACGGCGCTTTTAAAAGCTCTGCCTTTTAGCGCTTTTCCACAGCTTGCCTAATGCGCTTGTCGTCATCCGAATTTTCGGCCACTTCCAGATTCTCATATTCACTAATAGTGGCCCATCCAGACTCAGAATTGTCCGCAATTCTTATCAATTTATTTATATGACGTATGGCACATTTAAGTTCTGTGACAAATTTAACAGCCGTGTCCGCTTTTGTGTTGATATCTTTTAGCAAAATTCTAGAAAGTCAATGATTTATCTCGCTGTACTTTTTTGTCAGCAAGTATTCAATCCGTTGAGTGTCCGAATTACGTCTCGAAAGCGAGTTACACAAAGGTTCCCTTCAGCTGAGCAAATAAACCTGATCCTTCTTCGTGGAAACATCTCTCTGCCGCGCTGGCGCTGGCTAACTTTTACGTGACGAGTCCTTTCTGAATATGTGGTTTCAAATATTCTCCCTCGAGTGATAAAATTCTATGAAACAAATGCTTATATAGTGTAGCACGAGAAACACAAATAGCGGAACAAAACAAAATTCCATATTCGTACCTTTGCAAACTAGATCTAGCCTCTAATGCCACGAAATAATGTTTTTAGAAGCGTATAACCTTAAATCGCAGCGTCTCGACTACTCAGATCACGACTTAACGGAATGTATTGAGCATACAGAAAAAGTGTTGATTTAGTGTGTCGAAAATCACAATTTTCAACCAAAACATGATATTAACGCAGGTAAAGGTTAAAAAAACAAATACCTACTACATTTGGCAACAAAGCTAAACATATCAGTTAAAATACAAAGCAAGTAAGTTTCAAAAACTGTATTTCGTCATCTAAACTGCACCACTGTAAATTGCATCATATGTTTTCGCGTCTTTATTCAATTTTATTATAATGGGCTTTTCTTCAACATGCGAAACTAGGTGTCAAAACACCGTTTCGATAGTGTAGAGTTTAGTTTTATGCCATAAGTTTGTTTGACAGGTTTGTGCTTGTGTCAACCTGTAAAGTCGCCGGTGACCTATATGGTCTAGTGGCTGGCGTGTTTGGGTTTGCAAGCAATGTCCTCTCATCGCTCTTACTGAGCCCAATCATGGTAAACCCAAAACTTTAAAGTGAGAAAGTTTATATTTGCTGGAAGATTGGTGTCTGGTACTTGTACTACTTCTATATAGGGTCTGTATGTTTGTATATGTTTTTGGCCAAACTTTGAAAAAGGTGTGTTTTATTGAAATAAATCTAGTTTAAACTCGCTATTCGTTTGTTATGTTATTTAATGCCAAGTGGTTTAAATCTGCAAGCATTGATATATACTTGGAAACAAATCGGACGCAATAAAAAATCAACCTCTTCCTTTCGTTTATTTTTTTCAAATTATTGTTCTAGAAACAGAAGAATAATTGGTTTTTCGTCTTTCAAAAATCCCGACCGTAAAAATCTTGTCTTCGCTGTAAAATTGTTATTTCTCATTGGATTTCAAAATAACTTGGCACAAATGTTCACCAAGACATGGCGGTGTGTTGAGTATAATACCCATGCCTATTAGTCCTAGGTCAAGGTCACTGTTACTAAAAATAGAATTTTCTTGTTAACACTAGTGGTCACATTTTTGCTCCGATTGTCACAAAACTTGGTCAGATCATATCTCCCAGTAAATACTTCAACTTGGTCAGGACGTATCTCCCAGTGATTACGTGGACAAGTTCCAATATGGGTCATCTGGGGTCAAAAACTAGGTCACTGTTACTAAAAATAGAAAAATCTTGGCTGTCAAATTATTATTTCTCATTGGATTTCAAAATAACTTGGCACATATGTTCACCATGACAAGGAGCTGTGTCTAGTACAATACACATGCCTGTTCGTCCAAGGTCAAGGTCACTGTTATTTAAAATAGAATTTTTTTGTTAACACTCCAGCAGTCACATTTTTGCTCTGATTGTCAAGAAACTTGGTCAGGACGTATGTCTCAGTAATTACTTGAAACACTTCGAATGTGGGTCCTCTGGGGTCAAAAACTAGGTCACTGTTACTAAAAATAGAAAAATCTTGCCTTGGCTGTAAAATTGTTATTATACCCCCGCTTCGAAGAAGAAGGGGGTATACTGTTTTACCCTTGTCCGTGCGTCCGTCCGTCCGTCCGTCCGTAACAAAATTTCCGTCGCAGTTTTCTCAGCAACTATAACATGCAGCAGCCTGATATTTTGCATATTGCTTTATCCTATAGTCCCATATGGTGTAAAGCAATTTCATGCTCCTTGCTCATCTACTTCCTGTTTGCTGCATATTTTTAGATTTTGTTACTATGAAGGTGCATTACATCGACCAAAAGGCATGTTAATTTTCCGTCGCAGTTTTCTTAGCAACTATAACATGCAGCAGCCTGATATTATGCATATTGCTTTATCCTATAGTCCCATATGGTGTAAAGCGATTTTATGCTCCTTGCTCACCTACTTCCTGTTCACCAAATACTTAGAATATTTTAGGTTTTGTTACTATAAAGGTGCATTACATCAACCAAAGGGCATGTTAATTTTCCGTCACAGTTTTCTAAGCAACTATAACATGCAGCAGCCTGATTTTTTGCATAATGCTTTATCCTATAGTCCCATATGGTGTAAAGTGATTTTATTCTCCTTGCTCATCTACTTCCTGTTCACCAAATACTTAGATTTTTACACATAGTTGACATACATGCACAATTTCCGTCGCAGTTTTCTAAGCAACTATAACATGCAGCAGCCTGATTTTTTGCATAATGCTTTATCCTATAGTCCCATATGGTGTAAAGCGATTTTATGCTCCTTGCTCATCTACTTCCTGTTTACCGAATACTTAGATTTGTGCACATAGTTAACATACATGCACAATTTCCATTATAGTTTTCTTAGCAACTGAAACATGCAGCAGCCTGATATTTCCCTTATTGCTTTATCATATATTCCCATATGGTGTAAAGCGATTTAATGCTCCTTGCTCACCTACTTCCTGTTCACCGAATACTTAGATTTTTATATATAGATGACATAATTGCACAATTTGTGTCGCATTTTAAAAAGATGTGAACATTATTTCTGTATACTCGCAGCGGGGGTATCACAAGTGAGCATTAGCTCACAGATTTACTTGTTTCTCATTGAATTTCAAAATAACTTGACACAAACAATGACAAGGCAGTGTTTAGAATACAATACCCATGCCTGTTGGTCCAAGGTCAAGGCCACTGTCACTTAATATATAATTTTCTTGTTAACACTTTAGTGGTCACATTTTTGCTCTGATTGTTCGATTGTAAAGAAACTTTGTCAGGACATATGTCCCAGTTATTAATTGGACGAGTTTGAATATGGGTCATCTGGGGTCAAAAACTAGGTCACTGCTACTAAAAATAGAAAAAAACTTGTCCAGGCTGTAAATTTGTTCTTTCTCATTGGATTTTAAAATAACTTGGCTGAAATGTTGACCATGACAAGGTGTTGTTTCGCGTACAATACCCATGCCTGTTTGTACAAGATCAAGGGACTGTTACTAAAAATAAAATTTTCTTGTCTGAGCTGTAACTTCCTAATTGGAGTTATTTCAAAATAACTGTACATAAATGTTCACCATGACAAGGGGGTGTGTTGCGTACAATACCCATTCCGGTAGGTCCAAGGTCAAGGTCACTGTTACTAAAAATAGCATTTTCTTTTTCAAAGCTGTAAATTTGTTGTTTCTTATTGGATTTTAAAATAACTAGGTGTAAATGTTCACCATATCGAGACGTTGGGTCACATACAGCACAACTTTGTTGTACTCAGGTGAGCGATAAAGGGCCATCATGGCCCTCTTTTTTATTTCTTGTTGTTATATGTTGTGATTATTTTTTCCATTTGGCTACTCTTAAAGTATACAAGGCACAGAGTTGAAAGTGAGATAGATTTTGGTAGAACGCTGCACAACCTTTGAATTATTTCCCTTTTTTATTGTTCTTGCCCAAGGTATAATTTAATAACTATAACAGAGTCATACACAGATACAGATACAGGGGCATTGTCATTGGTCAGAATATACTATGGGGTGCATCCATCATTTATAATTATATTTTGTTTAAAATCTGCCAAACTTGTAGCCATGATGACCTTTCCATTCTTTAGATAGGAAACATTCTTTTCTTGAATTATAAATCGCTTGGGATTCATATGATAAGTGACCCTTGTTTATCCAAAGTTAGTTGTGGCGCAAATGTGGAACATGTTTTCAACTACATAATGGCTGACGGTCATGATTTTAAAAAAGCCAGTCCGTGTACATGAACTTAATTCGTTTCTTGTTGCTCATAAAGCGGTAGTAGCCATAACCATGTCGATCGGTGAGACCAGTCCATAATTGACAATTTTTGTTGGAATCACATGCATTTTCATGTAACACGTTTAAAAGTTTAATGCGTGTTTCATTATCCGGAATGTTTCTAAAGAATGCACGCGCCATTTTCAAAAACCTGAAAATTTAACAAAAGAAACTTCAAAACGTATCGGCCATCGGCCTTCTTCAGTTGATATTGGCAAAAGTTTACATTTTCTTATTATCACATACAGGAAGTAAAGAGTAATGTTTGTATGACGTCAGTGACGTCATAATTGACGTAGTGACGTCATAATTGACGTATAACGTCGCGCCAGTCCCACACAGGCTTTTTGGTGCCAAATTTCTGCTAACTATCTTCAATTTAGCTGATATTGATATACATAAAACAAAATATATAATTAAGGAAAATATCAATAAATAAATTACACTATAAAAATGAATAATTATATAAACAAAAAATGATTATCACTGTAAATGTTTCAGCATTCCAAGTTATTGTACTGATCAATAATGAGAAAAGATGTTAATAATCATGTTGTTGTTGGTAATTGATGATCCAATAATGAGGAAGATGTTGATAATGATGATGATGATGATGATGATGATGACAGGTATTATGATAATGTTGATACCACTGATGATAGTGGTGAAGATGATGACAGTGATGTAATGATGATGGTAGTGATGATGATGGTAGTGGTGATGATGATGAAAAAATGAAGTTATATAAAAGGAGTATGACTATTTTGACTATCATTACTAAACAATTTATGATGATGACGATGATGATGATGATGATGACAGTGATGATGATGGTTGTAGTGGTGATACTTATAATGATAATGATGTTGGTGGTGATGTTGATAATGCTGATGGTGTGGTGATGATGATGTTGTTGATGATGATGATGATGATGATGATGATGATGGAGAGAAATACTTATTTTATGTCTATGGGCATCACACTCAGATAGCTAGATGACAAGTAAGTTGGGATGAACATACAATTTTAATGAATAATTTTGTTGAATTCGTTTAAATGTTAGTAAGTTTTATTCCACAATATGTTTATATCAGTCTTTGTGTTAATGCCATCTGGTATTACAGTTTCTGTTTTATCCATGACACCTCTCGTTCTTTCCTTTTGAATTTGGATTCGTCTCGTATAAATTCTAAAACTACTACCCGTACACTGTCTCCTGAGGTTAAAATGGTTTGGAACTGCTATGTCCCTTTTCAGTCCGATATCTTCTTCATGCTCTTTATACCAATATGCCACCGATCTTCCGGTCTCTCCTACATAAACGATCTTCTCACAGTCATTGCATGTAAGCCCATAAATTTCGTTTGTTAACGGGCTTTTGTGTAGAAAAAGTTATAGCAAATTTCTGTAAACCTTGGCAGCATTTGCATACCGTCTTGCAACACAGACGTTGAATATCCCCTCTCTCCCTAATTTTGTTCAGTTTCCCATGTACTAGCACATCTCCTATGTTGGTATCTCTGCAGTAGTTAACTAATGGCGGAGAACCGAATACTAATACTCGTTACATTTTCTCGGACTTCTAAAGCGTTTTTGTATGCTTATTCACTACTTCAGAGGTATTTGGGAGTTGTTGTTTGAATGTTACAGCCAGCGGTACCCTTGTATCTTGTTTATTTTGTTTTTGTCTATATTTCAGTAAATCTCTTTTATCTAGCCTGTCTACCTTTGTCAGTTGTATTTTTGTATTTCCGTGTTTCTAAAGCTTTTCGACTCTCTTTTAAACCGTCATCTTTAGGGATATATGGTAAAGCTTAACAACATCAAAGCAAAAGAGTATTGTATTTTTGTCTTGTTTCTCTTGGAATTTTTCAATTTTATTCAGAAAGTCTGTTGTGTCCTGTATATAACTTGGTGTGTTTGTGACATATTCTTCTAGTTCTTTTTCTGCTATGCTAGCCATATTTTCTGTTAGTGTTCCTTTGCCATTAACAATAGTCCTCATAGGGTGTCCATTTTGTGAACCTTAGCCTTTCAATTTACCATTTTTTGAATATTTTGGAATCAATAATTTTTAGGTTCCTTATTAATTAAGCCACTCTTGTACATTTCAGTCGCCACAATTCTAACTTTTTTCGGCTGTTTTAGAAGTATGTCCATCAGTGGTTTGTGTCATTTGGCTTAGCTCTCGATCCAGGCGCTCCATATACTGGTCAGTGTCCATAATCACTATGCCATAACCTTTATCCGCTGGTCTGATAACAATGCTAGTATCCTTTAAAAGGAAATCAATAGCGCTTTTTTCTGTTTTTGTTAGATTAGGTATTATTTTTTTCTTGATGTTGTTGAGAATGTCTGTTTTCACAGTACTGGTGTATTCAGCTTACCACTTATCTCTTCCTTGTTCACTTCCTTTTGCCATTCTTCTTCTGTTCTCTTGTTCTCTTGTCCTCTTTTTCATAAAAATAGTCTCTTAACCGCATACGTCTCTCCCACTCAGTTAAATCAGTGAAGTTTTGTTATATCTACATTGTTAGCCGAGGGAACAAATGATAACCCCTTTTTGAGAATTGGTTTTTCTTACTGGGACAATACCTTTTTTGAAATGTCTATGTAAAGAATTGTCTTACCCACGTTTTGTTTATATTTTCAGTTTATTCATGTTGATATCATCTATATCAGTTTTGATACAGGTTGTATTATTACCATTAAAATTACTTGAAACTTCACATTAATGTTTGTCACCAAGACAAGTTGTGCATATTGTCAGGAGTTTTCGCTTTGATTATTTTTGATAGAGTTATGGGCCCTTGGTCATTATTCACTATAACTTCTATATAAAAAGCCTGTCCATGCTTTATCTCCAAAAAAGCCTGGTGGATTTCATTGAAACTTCACAGGAATGTTTGTCATCAAGCCTAGTTGTGCATATTGTCAGGAGTTTACGCTCGTATTATTTTTATTAGAGTTATAGGCCCTTAGTCATTTTTCACTATAACTTCTATATAAAAATATTGTCCATGCTTCATCTCTAAAACCGCTTGGGGGATTTCATTGAAACTCCACAGGAATGTTTATTACTAAGCCTAGTTATGAATAACTTCAGGAGTTTTCGCTTCGATTATTTTTTTAACAGAGTTATGGGCCCTAAATGGTCATTTTTTCATATAATATCTACACTCAACCAAAGTTCTAATTGGTCATTAATTGTATATGTTTACAAAGTATGCTAGTTTCGTTTCTTCCCTACGTCAGGGGAGGTTGTAGAAAGAACTGTTTTGTCTTGAAATCAATTATTTAATGTCTTAATAATCTTTATTGATTGTTTTCTTAAATAAATCCAATACCATTAACTTTCACCGTAGGGTCAAAATACGAACAGTCTTTAATTGAAAGGGAGGTAATTTTAAAATGGGATTATTGAAAGGGGTTTATTTAAACAAATGTGCTGTTGATTAATCTTGTTTTCTGTTTTTCCTACTAAAGAGAGGTCCTGTAAAAATAAAACAAGGGATTTAGAGCAAATTTCTATTTGCTTGACCTTCTTATGCAAGAAATGCATTTTTAGCAAAATTAAGGATAACTCTCGCCAAACTGTTCCAAGGTCAATTGTTACAAGATTAAAGCTTCAGATGGAGACTGTTGTTGGCATATGATCATAAATGAAGAGCGAATTCAATGTCTTTCGTATAAAAAATTATGGACAAAGAGTGACCAATTAGAACTTTTGTTGAGTGTCTGAAGGGATTTACTTCAGACTTCAAATATATGTTCGTTATATATTCATTCATAATCATCACACACATAATATTTTTTAAGGTCCGTAACTCGAACAATCTTATTTCCAGGATAATCTCTTTAAACTTCAATTTTGATTTAGAGTTGTAATATTTTACAGGCATAAAACAAATGATCATCCTCCACATCATATAATTTTAGCAATTATATTTCATTTTTATTAATCGTTTTAATGAATCAAAAATATATCTTGATTGTTAAAATGTATATATATTTTAAAATTTAATTAATAAAAGATTTCTGTCATATCGCAATGAATACCTTAAAGCAGCATCTCGAACTGTAAAATTATAGGTTGTAGGCCTAAATGCATGTTGTTGTTGTTGTTTTGTTGTTGTTGTTGTTTTTTGTTATTTGTTCTTTACTGTTATACTTAGGGCTGTTCCAGGAAAAACGGCATCAGGGGGACAGAGCGCCGATGTATTAAAATTCGGTTTGTAGGGGGTTGTACATGCGATACCTTTTTATCTATATCATCTTTGAAAAATACATGTGTTGGTGGTACCCTTATTTTTGAACTGGCGTTCTGGCACCAAAATACCTTTTTTCCTGGAATAGCCCTTATGCAATATTGCTGGATCTTGATTGTAGTAGTTCTAGGGCAACTTTTCTTGATGTCATATTGCAATATATTTCTGCGATTTGCTTTTCATGTAAATGCCAAATGCATGTAAATTCTGTGATTTATTTCACAATGTCATATTATTGTATCATTGTATAACAAGTAATAGCTTATATACACATGAACATATTTTTGACAGTTTCTTGTTCAACGCTAAAATGCTTTAAAAATTACTCAACAAGTAACTACATCCTAGCCTGTCAAAATAGTTCTATGCCCCTCCCATCCATGTGTGTCAGTAATGACTGTCTTGATAATATTTCAAATCTTTCGATATCAAAATAACTAATATTTACATCTTAAGCAAAATAATAGAATCAAATCCTCTAGATAGAAATATTTTGTCACAATTTCTCTTCCCTGAATAAAAATCTCTTCCAGTAATCGTGTGCCTTTATTGTTTCTTAGTATAACCACATCCTTCATGATCATAAACTTACAATTTTCTTTACAAAGAAACTTGACTAAACTCAGGTGAGCGATTTAGGGCCATTATGGCCCTCTTGTTTTTTCCTTAGGGCCTGTTGATACACTTCCGCAGGGGTAATGTTGTGCAATTCCAGTCCAGAGCTTCATTTGATAAATACCGTCTTACATTAGAATGCGCAATAACTCATTCATGAGCATTCTGGTACACCTGGATCTTACTATACCAAAAGGCAACAAAAAGGGAACGGATATCAGATATCGTTTCTACGTTACTCGACAAAGAAAACTTGGAATCCTACTTGATGAAATTAAAATTAAAAGTGACGTGGTATGTCGTGACTTTCACGTATAGTGCTACATTTAATATCAATTCAGTCATAACCATTACTCCAAATCATTTTCTTTGTTTGAATCAAAACACTGGAATTCCATCAAGAACTTATGATGAACGCGATCCAGATTTCAATGTGATTGCGAGTTTTGCCGAGAAGTTATTAAAATTATCGAAAAAGGGTCAAAAATTAATTGAATTCTGGAAGCCAAGGTATTGCAAGATGAGTACCTCACTAGTCTGCGCGAAAGAACTCGAACTAATCTGAAAAGTGGCAGAAAAACAGCACATGTATTTCCAAACATTTGTGATATTGTCCTTGTCAAAGATAACATACCGAAAGCAAACTGGAAAATAGGAAATCTAACAAAACAAGTGACAAGCAGTGATGGTATAGTTAGGTCTGCGAATGTAACATTACCTTCGGGTAGAATACTTGTGCGTCCACTTTGCCTTTTATATCCTATTGAAACATCAAGAGAATGTGATTTGAGTGAAAATGACAGTAAACAAGAAGTCGCGATTCCTGACAAAAAGAAGTGTTTGAAAAGCAAGTGTTAGGCCTGACAGAAAATCATGCATATACTTAATCAGAAGTATGCTAATTATAAACCGACGAGACATTTCTTTGGCGGCTGTATGGTCGCAATGTTGCGAACTGTACGTTATACATTATGTGATAATCATGTAAAATACTATTTACGAATCACCTTAATGCACCTTAAATTCTTTGAAAGGAGTAACACTGTGTATATTAAATATGCGTATTGTGCACAAGGAGAAAAAAAATTTGTGTTCGTAGGAGTTCGTAGGAGTTAATTTAAATACTGCTTCTATATAACCCACGTGAAACACGGACATCATTGTTTGACAATTAGAAAGATGAAATGTATAAAGCATAGTGTGTGTGAATCTTTTCAATTTACAAGAAGTAATCGCGCTGTACATTTGGAAAAAGTGCACAATACATCCAAATATGATGCAAGGTGCGTAAGCGTAAAAGCAACTCAACATTTGAACACGCCGAAATTGAGACGAAATTCCGACATCAGTAACGGTGATACTTTTTCTGATTTGATCTCAGAACTTGTCGATTTTGTTTCGTCGGCGTCAAATGCGTTTTCCTCGGATAACACCGGCGATCCTTGATTCATTGATTGATGCCGAACCCCTTTTTCAACAATCTACGACGCAAAATGTAGTTCCGGAAGTCGATTATACTTACGACTCCACAGTATCCAGCTATATGTTAGAAACCAGGAATCGTCGATATCATCCGGTCACATTAAGAACGAAAATTTAGAAGTAACCATCGATTTACTCGATAATGGTGAATACAGTCATGTACACTCCTCTTAATTTTTTCACAGGTTTATTCTCCAATATCAGACATTTCTGTGACTTACCAACTGCAATCGCCATGTACGGCAGTTGTGCCATACCAGTCAAACTCTGAACTTACAAAAACAGAAGTGACATTCGTGAGGCTTGAGCACACGTGCACAGTCACAAAACAGTTAATGTACGTTGGAGATCAGTTAGTAGACATCAATACTAATGTGGATTTCGATTTCGAGGAATATTTGTTTAACTCAATAATTTTGTGACACGTGAACATTATACTATTTATTGGCGGAGTGTCGTGAATTTCACGAATATTGCTACATTTTCATGCATAGTGTTAAATGTTCTGTATATTACTTTCTTTATATTCTCCTTATATTTAGATATTTACACTAACTTTGTCCTCTACGGTAAAGTCTCATTCATCAAACGGATCATAATTTCTGTCGGTAAACAGTGTGGCGTATTATTTTAAAAGGCGTGGCTACAGTAGAACCGTTCATAATTTATTGGACGTTGCACAATATTTTGACGTGTGACGTCGCCGAGCACGCACGATTTGAAACGAGTAGGTACGAAATAGGGTGCCGTTAATCACTATGTCATCAACGTTGCTGTTCCAACAGCCTTTTGAAAAAGTCGATATATCACGAATTCTTCTTATAATTTCTGTATTAATGAGAGTATTTATGAGTGTAATTATAAGGATTGAATCAATATTAAATGGTTTTCATTTGGGTATGGAAAAAAGTTGGGTTTAAAGTACGCGTGAAGCCCGAAAACGCGTGAAGCCCTTCGGGCTTCACACACTTTCAACTACCCAACTGTTTTCCATACCCAAATGAAAACCATCAAATATCGATTCAATCCTTAAGTATATATTTAATGTTAACTCCTGAAACTCCAACTGTTAACATGTATTATATATTTTCTCCTTAAATTTACTCCTTAAGTTTGTGCATTTCTTGTTTGTGCATGATATATAAGGCGGGAAAAGATTGTATAAATTGCAATGGTGTTTGGAAACTGATGGATTACTAGAATGTTGTGTTCCGCGGAACACGTGTCGCCTGCATGGAAAAGTTGAAATGTGGGCCTATGTTTTATCATATATAATAAAAATATTTTATTTAAGTTGATTTCAATACTACACCTGTTAAAGTTGCATTTGAAAGGGACATAACTCAAAAAATATTGAAATTGGACATATCATTCTTGTCGTCACAGATGGAATTGTTCTGGCTGATGATATATTCCAAGTACGAAGTGAATAGGACAAGTACTTTCAAAGTTATAGGCAACATTAAGTTTCAGGTTAAAGTTGCATTTGAAAGGGGCATAACTCAAAAAATATTGAAACTGGAGTTAACATTCTTTTCGTCACAGATGGCATTGTTCATGCTGATGATATATTTCAAGTATGAAGTGAATAGGACAAGTACTTTCAAAGTTATAGGCAACATTAAGTTTCAGGTTAAAGTTGCATTAGAAAGGGGCATAACTCAAAAAAATATTGAAACTGGAGTTATCATTCTTGTCGTCACAGATGGCATTGTTCATGCTAATTATATATTCCAAGTATGAAGTGAATAGGACAAGTACTTTCAAAGTTATAGGCAACATTAAGTTTCAGGTTAAAGTTGCATTAGAAAGGGGCATAACTCAAAAATATTGAAACTGGATTTATCATTCTTGTCGTCACAGATGGCATTGTTCATGCTGATGATATATTCCAAGTATGAAGTGAATCGGTGAAGTGCTTTTAAAGTTATAGGCAACATTAAGTTTCAGGTTAAAGTTGCATTTGAAAGGGGCATAACTCAAAAAATATTGAAACTGGAGTTATCATTCTTGTCGTCACAGATGGCATTGTTCAAGCTTATGACATATTCCAAGTATGAAGTGAAAAGGTCAAGTATTTTCAAAGTTATAGGCAACATTAAGTTTCAGGTTCAAGTTGCATTTGAAAGGGGCATAACTCAAAAAACATTGAAACTGGAGTTAGTATTTTTGTCGTCACAGATGGCATTGTTCATGCTGATGATATATTCCAAGTATGAAGTGAAAAGGTCAAGTACTTTCAAAGTTATAGGCAACATTAAGTTTCAGGTTCAAGTTGCATTTGAAAGGGGCATAACTCAAAAAATATTGAAACTGGAGTTATCATTCTTGCCGTCACAGATGGCATTGTTCGTGCTGATGATATATTCCAAATATGAAGTGAATAGGACAAGTACTTTCAAAGTTATAGGCAACATTAAGTTTCAGATTAAAGTTGGGGGACTACCGGACGACACCGACGACGACGACGGACAATAGGATCCCTATGTGTCTACCTGCTTTCGCAGGCGACACAAAAAAGTAAAGTAAAATTAAAGGTATTTCAATGACGGAATTCATGGAAAGTTTGGACAAATAACAAGATCATAAGCTAATCATGTCAATGACTTAAGCCTTTATTGAACAAAAACATTTAATGATATTAGGCAGATAAATTGTTTGATAATCTCGTTACTTAATTATTTAATATTCAGATTTCGGCATTCGAAGCCATAAATGCCATCTTAAGACGCTATTACAACACGCGCTTATGGATTCGGTCCAGTGCAGGAATTTAACAGCGGCCTCTGGATTTCGGTGTTAATTTTGATTGGCCAAAATTTTGGTAATTCTTTAACATTTTGTAACAATCATTTTGATTGGTTATTGGTTGAACGGCAATAATTAAATTAGCAATTCCTTTCCAGTAGAAATCAATTCGAATTCGGATTCCTTCGAGTAAAGATATAATAATCTTAATATTTGGAAAAGGAACACTCGTTGTATTGTTGCTTAAGAAACATTTTCCCGTTAAGGTAGAATTTATTAATTAAGTAGGGTTGTTTGTGTTATATGTAAATATAAATTAATTTAATGTTTAGTTGTTTAAATAGAAAAACAGTGAAAGTGTTATTAAACAGTGTTAAAAACAGTAAAATACTGTTCAACAGATAATGATGAATGTAAAACTGTCAATGGTAGAAAATCATTGTAAAACTACAAGTACGATTCAAAAGACTATATTGCTAGAATTGCGATTTTGGCTCTTTGAGTTAAGTTCAATATTTACGTAACATAGATAATTCATGAATTCTCCAAAAAGAAATTACAAAGAAGGAAAACGTTTTTATTTAATTATTTTGGTTGTATGTTTTGAAATTTTGTAGAGATGCAAGTAGTAAAATAATTATTTTGGCTGAATGTTTTGAAATTTTGTAAAGATGTAAGTAGTAAAATTATTTTATCGGTTTACACATTGAAAGGAGTCAGATTTTGTACGATTCAAGAATGATTTCAATAAATATTTTTTTGGAAGTTATTGTAATTTAAACGATTGGAAACAAAGCGTCTTATTCACAATGATTTTTATTTAAAGCATTTTTAGAACTTTCTTTACAGAAGTAAACAATATATAATTGAAAAATATAATAATCGGTTAAACAAATATACTTTATACATCGATAAATATTCGCTGTTGAATTTATTGACATTTATGTGTATTGATTTTTTTGAGCACTTCGAAAAGAAGCTTTGTTGAGACACTTGGAGCTAACTGATGACGGCTATAAGAAGTTTAGATCTGAAAGACCCCAAAAAGGTGAGACATTTGTTATGTTCTTAGCAAGGACGGCTAGATATTTAGACAGTTGGCTTAGGCTCAGTAAAGTAGCAAAACCTTATGAAGCACTGTTAGAAATTATGTAACGTGATCAGTTTTTGCGGGTTTGTTCAAAGGAGTTATTTCAGCATCTGGTTAGCAAGAAGTTTACCTCCAGTAAGGACATGGATGAGATGCAGACTTGTACGCAAAAGCAAGAGGAGGTCCCAAGAACGTACTTAGTCGTAGCAAATCTAAGAAGAAAGAACAATCACATCACAAGAAAGGTGAGAATAAATGTGATAAAGACAAAACAGCATTTAAGAGTAAGTCAGAGAAGGGAACTGATACGAAGATTATATGTCACGCATGTGGCAAGCCAGGGTATAAGTCATACCAGTGTCGTAACAAGGCCCAGCATAGTGCTAGTGCCGGAATTGACAGAAGTGATGAAAACTCGGACGGGACACAGACAGATGATAGGCAATGCAGGTCAGATGATTATAAGGGTCGTGAAACTGGAACAAGAACGAAGAGTGGCAGTAGCTTTATCGAAGTTCTTACCAATTGTGACCTAGCAGAAGCCGTAAGTATAGCAAGTTGTCCAACTGTACAAGGTACATGTAATGGTATTCCAATTGAAGCAATGAGAGATACTGGTTGTACGTGTGTTGTAGTAAAACGAGCTTTTGTTAAGCCAGAACAGCTTTTAGGCAGGAGTACTAAGTGTAAGTACATAGACGGAAGTGAGCATAGATTAGACAGGGCGATGGTAGAAATTGAGTGCCCCTACTATGTAGGAACAGTGGAGCCATTGTGCGTGGAAAAACCGATTCATGAAGTTGTGATTGGGAATGTAGAAGGGCAGTAAAACTGCAGTTCACTACTTTGGCGCAAGCAGCCGAAACTCGAGCCCAAACAAAGGTAAAACCTCGTTGTAACAAGATTAAAGGTCACTTCCAAGATTTTGGATATCTCAAAGGCAGAGTTTGCTAGTAAATAAACTGAGGATAGTAGCTTAGTGAGTTATCGCAAAGAGGCTAGAGATCAGGAAGTTCAGAGATGTAAAGGTGGTGGACAAGTGAGGTACATAGAGAACGGTAAACTGATGTACAGAGAATTCACAAATGATGGTGGTGTTAAGTCATGTCAATTACTAGTTCCAAAGTCTCTAAAAGAAAATGTGTTAAAGGTTGCGCATGACACTTTGTTTTCAGGTCAGTCAGGTGTGAGAAAAACCACAGATAGGAGTGTGACAGAATATTATTGAATGGGTGCGTGTGTCGACGTGAGTAGATACTGTAGGTCATGTGACATTTGTCAACGGACAATAGCTAAGGGTAGAGCAAGTAAAGTACCGTTTGGAAAGATGCCCTTAATTGATACTCCGTTCAAAAGAGTCGCTGTAGACATTGTAGGTCTCATCGAACCAACGACTGACCGGAAGAATCGTTACATTTTAACGATGGTGGATCATGCAACAAGATATCCAGAGGCAGTTGCATTGTCTCACACAGAAACAGAAAAGGTAGCGGACGCCTTGGTGGACATGTTCAGTAGGCTAGGTATTCCTGAAGAGATGTTGACAGATTGTGGTACACACTTCAGAGCTCATGTCGGAGGTGAGTAGATTATTATCCTTGAAACAATTAACTACTACCCCATATCATCCAATATGTAATGGTATGGTTGATAAATTCAATAGGAGCCTGAAGCAAATGTTGAAACGCATGTGCCATGAAAGACCCAAATATATACTTGAACGCAGTGTTGTTTTCATATAGGGAAGTCCCGCGGGAAAGTTAAGCGTTTTCTCCCTTTGATTTGCTCTATGGCAGAACAGTAAGAGGACTGGATTCCTTTGAGTAAAGATATAATAAACTTAAAATTTGGAAATGGAACGCTCTTTGTGACTTTTGTGAGACAAATCCCATTTCACCGGAACAAAAAGCGAACAACAGGGTGGAGACCGTTTTTTGGAAAAAACCATTTGACCGTGACTTTAAGCTCATTAGAGCACAACATGTGGCGGAGAATGTCGGTTCCGACCTCTGACATAGTACCCCCAGGAGGGAGATCCCCATGACTGTATGCCAGATTGTTGAGAGGACCAGCCGAATAAATATGAGGAAAATGAGGACAAGAGAAGAGTTGCAACCGCCATAGATAGGCACGTTGGGTAGACAGTTCAGTATATATCATGTAAATAATACCCTGTCAATGGGAGAAAGAACCAGCAAGATATAATAAACTTCTAATTTGGAAAAGGAACACTGTGTCTTTTATAGGACAAACCCATTTTACCCGTGCAAAAGAGCATAACACGTAGACCACTATTCTTCCACACATAACATTTTTTTCTGCCTGAAAGGTAGCTTTGGAGCACATGTAACATATTTATTTTTGGGTCGTTTAACATTTGTTTACAACCGGTTTGGCATGTTTATTTATATGTGTTAAGAAAGTGTATATAAACGTATAGTATAGTTATTTTAACATTCGAAGGTAAGAACAGACTACGTGTCTACGTGTACGTACTTCCAGCAGATAATGTCAGAGGACGAACTTGGGCGTTGTCCTGAGGATTCGGAATGTGGAAATCTGAGGGAGTCACAGAGCAGAGAGATTCAACACAGGGCAAGTCCCCGGGGGACGGAGGAGCTATTCAGGCTTTCTCTTTTTAGAAGAATATTTTGATAAACAGTTAGAAACTTTAAAGCAAGATTTTACTGATAAAAGCACAAAAGTAAAGGAAGCTAAGAAAGTGAAATTTTATAGCACTTCGAATATAGTTCGATTCGAGTTTAATTCTGATATTCTAAAAGGTTCAACGTCCTAATCGAGGAAGCTGCGTGAACCTGAACTTATTGGGATAGCTAATGAGCTTAGCAATAAGCAACAATATACTTTATGAAGTAATTTAAACCAAGGTTTAAAACCATATGTGTTATATTGTGATGATTACATTTGTTTCTTATTTTTCAGTAGAACGATTGACTCGTCTGTGGTTCAGGATGTTGTAAGAATTGTATACAGTTTGTGCATGGAACGATGGTTCTGGACTTTGATTCGTCGGGGTTTCGCTGTTATTTTTTTATTTACTTGGAATAGTGTTAAAAGAAGGACACGTTCATCACCAATACAAAGGTCCTGGTGTGAGATGCTGATGATGAAGCCATGTGATTACTGCAATGCTGCTGAACTGGTGTGAAATGCTGATGATGAAGCCATGTGATTACTCCAATGCTGCTGTAGTGGTGTGAAATGCTGATGATTCTGCCATGTGATTACTCCGATGCTGCAGTCCAGGTGTGTGATACAAAGGTGAAACGTTTTTTTTTTTGGAAAACCATTGTGTTGTTTTCAGTAGTGCATATTACTTGAATAAAAGAAGTCTGTTCTATCAACGCTATTTCGGAGTTTGTTGTTGTTGTAGTTTTTGTGAAGAAAACATGTTATATGTTAAACAATAAATTATTTATATTTCACTGAATGAAATGAAAGAAAATATAATGAAATGTTTAATGGGGAGCATACTGCTGAAACAGATTTATCAGACGCATGGATACATTTTTGAATGCATGAATACTTGTTGCCTTCGTGAATTTGAAAAGAAAAGATGACTTCAAAGAATACAGATCATTTGACGAAGAAAGTCCGAGTTGTTTTTCAAATGGTATTTTGAATAATTAGTGGAAATCGAGTATCATCAGCGTGATGGAGACTTCAACCAAAGTGAAAGAAACGCTATGCAGCTGAGCCATCAAACCCAGGTAGAACTTGAAATGACTGTTAGATCTGTTTTTTGCTTGTGCAACATTCAGTTAAGAAAAAAAATGCGGATTACTGAACGTTTCAACAAACATACGATAAACCTTTTGTTTTTTTATCGGTACAGTTGTGGATTCAAATACAAACCCGCAACTTTTATAGAAGCGTTTCATTTCATTGTCTTGAACCATTTTCAAGCTGACCTAACTGATTGCAATAAACTAGTGTATAACAGAAAATATGCTAATGTTCTAAACATTAATCGTTGTTTGAACCTTTTAGAGTATCCTTAAATACATATTTTTGGGAAGTTTCACTTTATAATATGTTTGAGAGTAGCTATCCTTGATTCCTTGTTTGCTTACTTTCTGCCAAATCTAGTCTGAGAGAAGCAGGTGCTTGGAATGGCCAAAATTCCTTTATATTGTCTTCATTTGGCAAACTTTGTGTATAATATATAATTATATGAAAATGATGTGACGCTGCTTTGGCAGCCATTTTGGGTCATTTTGCCTATTGTTGATAAGAATATTTAACACCTGTTTTTAGCGATAATGTTAGTGTGTTCTTTTAATAATATTATAATACATCTTTATGATGTAGAATTGGTCATAGATTTTATTTGAAGGCTTTGTTTTATTTAACCTTTTGTTAGTTTGTGCTTTCGATGAAAAAGAGGGTTTTTATTGCAAAATGGGCAGGCTTTTTGTCAATCATTAAGTAAGGCTGGGTTTATTTTGATCAATCAGAAGCTAAATACAGCTTCTCATTAGCATAAGGGATGGCACTTCTGATTTGGACTTAAACCTGATAAGTTGATACTTCTCTGGTAACAATAAGGACATTATTCTATTTTTGTGAATTAAATTATTTATTTTGGCTAACATATCAGAACCTCAGAAATGTTGATAGGAATCATGTTAACTTGTGGATAGAAATCTTTAATATTTTTACCTACATTTGTAACTATTCTAAAATAAGGAAATTCTTGCAGATTTCAATGTGGGCAAACTTATGATTATCTTAATGTAAATGTTCATAAAATGTTTATTCTACGTTGCTTTTGGCAATCTGTTGTGTTAATAGAGAAATTATTCTCATTGTTTAAGTGGTTGACACATCTCAAAATTCTCTTTTAAGTTTGACAACAAATCAAGAGAATAAAAGAGGAGTTAGCCAGTTGTTTTCTTATCGGATGTCATAAATAATTTTAATTACTATTTTGAGACTTAGTGTCGGTCTCGGGGCAATTATTAATCAGACAAGCTTCTGGTCCCTAAGCCATGCTTTTCACAGCTCCGCCTTCGGGAAATAGGACGCGCTCATTGGTCAAACGCCACCAAACCCGGGTCGCAGTTCGATTCCTTTATAAGATCGCTTTTTTCCAGTCAGTCAACACATCTCATTCAGTTTTATTTCTCAGTTTGCATTCGGATTCTGGAGGATCAACGTCTCTGAGCTTTCTTTGTGTGTTTTCTTCCTGACTTTTTATAATTCTGTGGATTTAATTAATTGTGTCTTCTCTGTGCTTTCTGTGGACTTATAACTGTTTAATTATTTGTGCTTCGTGACTTTTGTGTTTGTTTGTGTCAATCTGTGGAAAACTTGGAAAATATAACAGGATACGGGGACTTAATAAACTAGTTTTATTAATTCATAAATTTTTTGGTAAATTTTTGCTTAGTTAAATTTTGGTTCAAAAATTTAGTTTAATTTAAATTTCAAGCAATTCGAAAATTATAAATATTGGAGTTAATTAAATTTAGGATAATTTTTTTTAATTGATTTCGATCTATTAGGGATTTACGATCTCTAATACCTGGAAATTCACTTTTGTGATTGGAAATAACAGATAAAGTTAATTTCTTATTTTTCTCCACATCTCCCCTATCTTAGCTTCCTGTATCTGGAAGTCAAAACTTTTCTACCTACATCTATCACACCCACCTTACCCCCTCATCCCAAAAACCATAGTAAAGAAAACAGAAATTGTGAAAAATCCGATATTATAAACGAAAATAACAAAAATTAGTAGTATTTAGGAAGATCATTATAGTCAAGATTAGTGAGAATTCATAATAATACTTCAATACCGAAAATCAAAAAACTGGAACAAAACACAAAACTAGCATATGCTTATGTAGTGAAGTCACCTCCAGATTTTAGTAATGTAACATGCAGTACCCAAGCCATGACCTTTGAATGCTTGGGGAAAGTTAAAGGCCGAAAACGGCAAATCAATGAGGTGACACTGAATGAGTCTTCTGAGTCAGGCGGATCGTCCGCAAATAAGATATTCTATGTGGCGATCCCCCTGGTTTTGGACGACGAGTTCGTCGACGAAACAGAGGCCGGCTACTAGGCGCCTGCGGCTGGGTGTCATTAGGCAGTGGACGGGACAGGGGAATCAAAAGTGGACCCCGGTACCGTCGGCTGTGGGGTGACCCCTGGCTCTGGATCGGGAGAGAGTACTCAAAACAATGAGCCGAAGTCCAACAGCACAAGTGGTGATCGGGAGTCTGAGGCCCCCCGATCTCCAAAACACAATCTGGGATGGATGCTTATAACATTGGTGTCCATCTCAATCAAATTTCCGAAGGACAAAGTGCAGAATGTAACTTAGGCCTCCATAGCCCGCGTAGGTGCGCACTTCATACAAGCGGTATCATTTGACAACCTAGGACGTCCAACATTCAGAATTAGAAATGATAAATTAGACTTGGCTAATCAGTTTTCCTACCCAAACATGGATTTTAAAGCAATAACATTAAAAAACAGAAACAACACAGATAAAAAAAACTTGGACGGGGAATCACTCAAATCCCAGAATCCATGACCTTAAACGAATTCAGAAAAAAATGAAAAGTGCGAACCCGGAAATCAAAGAAATTTATCAAAACTATGAATTTAAAAACAACAACAAATGCAAAACTGACACCGTAGCCATAACGTTTAACAAAGAGGAAATCCCCCTTTCAATAAAGTCGAGCATAAAAAATGAAGTACACCCAATAATGCCTGCACAGCTAAGCATTCTAAGATGCCAAAATTGTCAAGTTTTCGGCCATAACAAATCAAAATGCAGGAATTCAACTAAATGCCCCCACTGTGCAGGACCTCATGGACATCAAAATTGCAAAAACATGAATTTGAAAAAATGTGCAAACTGTTTCGGTCAACATAGTGCAGCATACAAAGGCTGTCCCACATATCTAAGATATGTGGAAAAAATCAATCAGACAAACATCAACAATTAAAACGAACACATACCAAAATGCGACCAAGCCGGATCCCCCAGAATTCTATCCCCCCCCCCCCCCAATCGGAAAACATTATTAAAACAATCACAGATAAAGTCTTTGGAAAAAACAAATCGGAAATAGAACAAATTCTCAGGCAGCATATTTTAGACATTGATTCCGCCATAAACGAAAATCCACAAAAAATAAGGGAGCCCCCGTCCAAGAACAGCAGACACAGAAACAGACAAAAACACAGCAATCAAAACAGCAAAACACTAGATGGGTGTTCAGTTGAACACTTGTGTCGCCCTTGGATACTTTGTTTTGTTTAAACAACAAAAACAACTTCACAAACCTCTTGTTATTAATATGTATAATTCATAAGTCTATGTAAGACAGCATGATATTAAAGTGTGATGAAGAATGTCTTTGTTAAGAAACGGCATAGCTAAAGTGAATGATAAGTTTTCACGACAAAAATCTAAGTACAAAAAGAAGCATATGTCTGTCACTTGTGACCTTGACCTTCAGACTTTGGAATAATCATAATAAGGTTGTCACTGGCAATATAATATAAACAAGAGGGCCAATTGGCCTTAAATCGCTCACCTGTCAATCTTGACCTAGATATCATTGAGATAAACATTCTGACCAAGTTTGAAGAAGATCGGACCAACATTAAGACAGCTAGAGTGCAGACAAGAGTTTTATATTATTTGACCTAGTGACCTAGATTTCAAGGTCACATAACCCAGTTTCAAACTTGACCTAGATATCATCGAAATAAACTTTCTGACCAAGCTTGAAGAAGATCCAACCAAAATTAAGACCTCTAGAGTGCAGACAAGCTTTTTCCTTAATTTGACCTACTGACCTAGTTTTAGGGGTCACATGACCCAGTTACGAACTTGATCTAGATATCATTGAGATAAACATTCTGACCAAGTTTAAAGAAGATTGCACCAAAATGAAGACCACTAGAGTGCAGACAAGATTTTTATATAATTTGACCTAGTGACCTAGATTTTAAGGTCACATTACCCAGTTTCAAACTTGACCTAGATATCAATGACATAAACATTCTGACAAAGTTTCAGAAAGATCGGACCAAAATTAAGACCTCTACAGTGCAGACAAGCTTTTTCTTTAAATTGACCTACTGACCTAGTTTTAAGGGTCACAACGAACTTGATCTAGATATCATTGAGATAAACATTCTGACCAAGTTTAAAGAAGATCACACCAAAATTGAGACTGCTAGTGTGCGGACAAGATTTTTCTATAATTTGACCTAGTTACCTAGATTTCAAGGTCACATGACCCAGTTTCGAACTTGATCTAGATATCAATGAGCTAAACATTCTGACCAAGTTTGAAGAAGATCGGATAAAAATTATGACCGCTAGAGTGCGGACAACAATTGTGAACGGACGACGGACGCCGGACGAAGGGTGATCACAAAAGCTCACCCTGTCACTATGTGACAGCTGAGCTAAAAATCGATGAGGAAATAATAACATATGGCAATATGTATATAACCTTAAGCTTTTATTACAAAATATAAAAAAGGGACATAACTGTAGTGAAATAAGACATTTACCGTGGTATCATGACGACCGTGTTGTTGTAAGCACTATTTGTTGAAAGTTTGATGAAGAAATGTTAAGAAATGGCAAAGTTATAGCCAACATTAAGTTTTCATGACAAAATACAAGTATGAAAAGGGGCATATCTTTGTGGCATGTGACCTTGACCTAAAGATTTTGGTATCATGACGACCGTGTTGTTGTAAGCAATATATTTTGAAAGTTTGATGAAGAAATGTCAAGAAATGACAGTTATAGCCAGCGTTAAGTTTTCGTGACGAAAACGGGACATAACTCCATCAAATGTGACCTTGACCTAAACAATTTGGCATCTTCATGACTGTGTTGTCATAAGCAGTATAATTGGAAAGTTTGATGAAGAAATATTAAGAAATGGCAAAGTTATAGCCAACGTGAAGTTTTCGTGACGAAAAAGGGACATAACTCCATCAAATGTGACCTTGACCTAAAGAATTTAACATCATCATGACCGAGTTGTCATAAGCAGTATAATTGGAAAGTTTGATGAAGAAATATTAAGAAATGGCAAAGTTATAGCCAACGTTAAGTTTTCGTGACGAAAAAGGGGCATAACTCCATCAATTGTGACAATGACCTAAAGAATTTGGCATCATCATGACCGTGTTGTCATAAGTAAATTGGGAAGTTTGAAGAAGAAATATTTAGAAATGGCAAAGTTATAGCCAACGTTAAGTTTTCGTGACAGACGGACAGACCGACATAAAAACACAAAACAAACAGAAAAACAATCCACATATAACAACACTCACACCCACACCAGAAGCCACTACAACACTAGGATCTACCCTAGACATCCGGGTCACCCACACCACCACCACATGAGATGGTATGCAAATGGTTATATTCCACACCCACACCACTTTCACAACATTAGGCACTTAAATAAAAACTAACCGCCACTGAGAAGGTTTTAAACCTTTTAAAAAGGTCAATCTTACAAAATAAACACCCACTGATATAATTTAAAATGAATAAGATAGGCACTGCAGGCCCACCACCAACAACCTCAGCGTCCTATCCTGGAATATCGCATCTATGAAAACATATTTAAGTATTAAATGTAGTGAACTCCAGTTATTTTAGGACCAAACGAACGACAAAATAGATATTATATGTTTACAAGAAACGCACTTAAAAACAGGACAAAAAACCATTGAAGTTCGAAAACTTTCAGTACCCCATTAATATCATAAGACCTAATAACAAAAAGGGAGGGGGAGTATGCATCTATATAAGATCTGGGCTTCAATTTATAGAAGAAAAACTCAAAATCAAAAGCCAATTAGAAATTGCTGCAGTAAAAATTCTAGGAATTAACAACATTACAATATATGCTCCAAATAATGAAATCAATACTAGAGAAAATTTAACAGAATTTTTAGACCAAATTCAGTCATTGTCGGAGATTTCAACCTAAAACACGTACTCTGGAACCCAGAGAAATGATTTCAGATGTGACACTGAGGCTAACACTCTCATAGAACTCCTACACAATAACAATCTGAGTTGCATTAATGACGGACAAGTTACCAGACAGTCGACTGACGATAATGCCAGAGACTCTGCCCTTGACCTGTCAATTATCTCAGCTAAATTCCATCCCACATCTGAATTTAATGTAGTAGACAACACTAAGGGGAGTAACCACCTCCCTAATTATAACCAAAATTGACTTTAAGGCTAAAAAAATTAATTAATTAATAAAATAATATTTTAGACCAGACCATACCAAAAACAAGAGCAAAAACACCG
Organism: Corbicula japonica; assembly: GCA_038501625.1. NCBI lineage: Eukaryota > Metazoa > Mollusca > Bivalvia > Venerida > Cyrenidae > Corbicula > Corbicula japonica. The sequence goes on from JAZAYU010000024.1 coordinate 738,820, forward strand.
AAAACAAGAGCAAACACAAACAAAAGCAAAAAGCAAAAAAAAAACAGTTAATTTGTGGACTGAGGAATGTGAACTGGCTTTCAAAATAAGAAAACGCCCACAGGAAATATAAACAAAATCGCACTGACTAATTAAGAATCATTTGGAAAGAAACTCGTCATCAAGCAAAAATTATATTAAGAGAAACAAAAAACAAATTGGGGATAAAATCTGCTCTAATATTACTTATAAGACCACCTCAAAGGAACTATTGGATTTTGTCAAAAGGTTAAAGGGATATAGAGCAAGCTCCTCTCCAGCCTTCCTGGTAAATAATCAAATTATTTCCGATCCAGCAGATAAAGCCTCATCCTTGGTAAAACATTATGAAAAACATTAGCAGAAATGAAGGATATGATGAATTTTTTAAAGAAAAAAAACAGATAGTAGACTCAATTGTTTACAGTCTCAATGAAAATGACAAAGACAAATACAACAATTTTATTTACAATAATGGGTTTACTATGTTTGAATTGGACCGTGCACTCAAAATCTGTAAAAATGGAGCCCCTGGAGAGTATGCTATTCACTATAAGCTCTAGGCCTTGTGGTTTCAGACAAGAAGATTTTTAAAGTTTTTCCTATATAAGTCTATGTAAAATGAAGTGACCCCTGGGGCGGGGCCAATTTTGACCCCAGGGAAATAATTTGAACAATCTTTGTAGAGTTCAACTAGAGGGTGCTAAATGCCAAATATCTAAGCTCAAGCCTTGTGGTTTCAGACAAGAAGATTTTTAAAGTTTTTCCTTTCGGTTGCCATGGCAACCAGAGTTCTGCATGGAATTGATTTCTTTGAACAACTTTGGAAGAGCTTCATGCAAGGAACATCCGCGGCAAGTTTCATCAACTTTGGCCCAGGGGTTTAAGAGGAGATGTTGTTTAAAGCAAAAATTGACGACACAAGACGGACACAGGGCGATCCTAAAAGCTCACCATGAGCACAAGTGCTCAGGTGAGCTAAAACTGTAGATGTAAACAAAACATGAAATCTTACAAATTCTACTTTTTTGAAGCTACTCTAGTCCCTGTGCAAATACTGTACTGAATGTAATAAAACACACTTTGCAAATTTGTAAATAGTGTACATTTCTTATACAATAACATAAGGATTGATATTTGTTGTTTAGATTGACATTTGTAAGCAATTTCATGTTCCAACCACTTGCATGAATGGTCAAATGTTGCATTGATTTGCATTACATAAGCTTACAAATACCGCACTTTTCAAGCTAGTCTAGACTCTGTGCAATATTGTAATGAATGTAAAGTTCAGACTGTTACATTTACAATGTTTATTAAACTTTTTTAAATAGAGGTATTTCACATTTTTGTGCGCATGCGTCATACGCCACGTTAGGTGCGGAAAATATTGGTTTTATCCTAAACCGACAAGTGAGGGGGCATTTAACTGTGTCATTGCTAACAGAATGAACAGATATGATCACGGTGTCGTCTTAAAGCTAATGATAAATTATAATAATAATTATGATAAAGCATAATAAATTCGAGTTTTAGAATTTCCGAATATAATAGGCTTAAAACGTCTGGTCGGCAAGATTTGACTGTGAAAAGCGTAAAACAATCAAAAACGTGGTTGCCACTTTGAATCGGGAAGTCTTATATGAAAACAAATACATTGTGGATTACACGTTACTGTATATTTTCCACAGACACATATATAAGCGTATCGAGTTTTTCTGACAAAATGCGTTTACTTCAAGAAATATATTTTATGTTACATGATCTCTCTAAATTGCAGGTAAACGGATGAATTCAGCAATGTATCGGCGTTGAATACTCGTCGTTGTATTCAACGCCCGTTAAGCTTATTAAGTTATTCATGTTATTTTAAAACATCATTTTTAGCTCACCTGAGCACTTGTGCTCATGGTGAGCTTTTAGGATCACTCTGTGTCCGTTGTGCGTCGTGCGTCGTGCGTCGTCAATTTTTGCTTTAAACAACATCTCCTCTTAAACCCCTGGACCAAACTTGATGAAACTTGCCACAAATGTTCCTTGCATGAAGCTCTTCCAAAGTTGTTCAAAGAAATCAATTCCATGCAGAACTCTGGTTGCCATGGCAACCGAAAGGAAAAACTTTAAAAATCTTCTTCTCTGAAACCACAAGGCCTAGAGCTTAGATATTTGGCATTTAGCACCCTCTAGTGGAACTCTACAAAGATTGTTCAAATTATTTTCCTGGGGTCAAAATTGGCCCCGCCCTGGGTTTTTTCGTTTTTCTTCTTTTAAATTCTGTTTTTAACCTTTATACACTGGTTGTTCTGTGATAAAATTAAAAACAAAAATTTTAGTAGCAGAGTGAAAATTTCAAGTGACAAAATTCCAATATTTCTACCAGTCTTAAACTATATTTAGGTTCAATGTAAGGTGTTATTATATTGCAGTACCACAGTATAGCTCTAGATGCTTGACAATGACCTAGTGAACTTTGCTATTTAGATCTGTGTTATGCAATATTTAGAACTTTGCTCTGGAAGATTTTATACTGTAAATGTTGTCATTTTCTATGGATATTGACCAAATTAACTTTCATACTTTATAGCTCTTTGCAAATCAGGCTTTTCTGAATATTTTATTCACTGTTTGTAAAACATATTTGTAGCACATTCTCAAAATGTTCAGACTATATTAGACACATTTTTTGCATGGGCGAACAGTGTGATCCAGATCGTCCAAGAACTAGGTCACTGTTACTAAAAATAGAATTTTCTTGTGAACACCCTAGCGGTCACAATTTTGCTTCGATTGTCATGAAACTTAGTCAGGACACATTTTGTTGCATGGGCGAACAGTGTAGATCCAGATCGTCCAAAAACTAGGTCACTGTTACTAAAAATAGAATTTTCTTGTGAACACCCTAGCGGACACAATTTTGCTTCGATTGTCATGAAACTTAGTCAGGACACATTTTGTTGCATGGGCGAACAGTGTAGATCCAGATCGTCCAAAAACTAGGTCACTGTTACTAAAAATAGAATTTTCTTGTGAACACCCTAGCAGACACAATTTTGCTTCGATTGTCATGAAACTTAGTGAGGATGTTTGTCCCAATGATTTCTCGGATGAGTTCGAATATGGGTCATCTGGGTCCAAAAACTAGGTCACTGTAACTAAAAATACGATTTTCTTGTGAACACTCTAGCTGTCACATTTTTTCTCCGATTGTCATAAAACTTGGTAAGGATGTTTTTCTGAATGATATCTCGGAGGAGTTTGAATATGGGTCATCTGGGTCCAAAAACAAGGTCACTGTTACTAAAAATATAATTTTCTTGTTAACACTCCAAGGGCCTCATTTTTGCTCTGATTGTCATGAGAGTTCATCAGGATGTTTGCTCCAATGATTTCTCAGACGAGTTTGAATATGGGTCATCTAGATCCAAAAACAAGGTCACTGTTACTAAAAATAGAATTTTCTTGTAAACACTCTAGGGATCACATTTTTCCTTCTATTTTCATGAAACTTTTGTCAGGATAGTTGTCCCAATGATTTTTCGGACAAGTTTGAATATGGGTAATCTGGGTCCAAAAACTAGGTCACTGTTACTAAAAAAAGAATTTTCTTGTGAACACTCTAGGGGTCACATTTTTGCTGCGATTGTCATGAAATTTGGTCAAAATGTATTTCCCAATGATTTCTCTGACAAGTTCAAATATGAGTCATCTGGGTCCAAAAACTAGGTCATTGTTACTGAAAATAGAATTTTTCTTGTTAACACTAGGGGTCACATTTTTGCTCAGATTGTCATGAAACTTAGTCAGGATGTTTGTCGCAATGATATCTCAGTTGAGTTTGAATATGAGTCATCTGGGTCCAAAAACTAGGTCACTGCAAGAGACTATTGACTAAACTCAGGTGAGCGCTTTTAGGGCCATCATGGCCCTCTTGTTTTTTATATAAAATCGTCAGCCATAGTCAATAGACATTAGTTAAAGTCGCATTTCATGAATATCTACGTGTTACGGGAATGATGTAGAAAGAAGATAAAATGTCCGCAGACCTAAAAAATCTCAGGATTTTATCTGAAATCTCCGGACCGTAAGGTTCTTCTCCGGATCTAAGGATTTTCAGGCAAAATCTCAGGATTTAAAAATATTGAAAAGGATAATTAATGAAACATAAATTTAACTGAATTTAGAATGGGTTTTACAATTATATTATTTAATATTAAGAAACTTGGTCTTGGTCAAGGCTCCAAAATTTCCTGTTTATTGAGAGATTACGTGATAGTGACACGATGCCTCGGGCACACATGTACACAACAGCTAAGTGTCATAAAACTAAACTCGGACCTGAATATCGCAGTCCCGTTCATTTGTTTTGGTCCATGGTCATTTTGATTTTAAACAGAAATGATAATATTATATTTCAAAAGCTTCAGCGACAACAATTACGAACTTCAACATCAAAATAGTTTTTATTAAAAACAAACAACAAAACTCTCTGGATTTTTTTTTGAATAGGTTTTGGTTGGCCTGCCGTCCGGCAATATTCGTTTGGTTCAATCAATTTAACGATTTCTCGGGTTGTAGCTGGAATCATCCTATTATGTAAATACGTAATATTTTTTCTCAAAAGCAAAACAAGCAAAACACATATCAACCTAGTCGCCGACGAGCTACATCAGAATATAATTATGTCTCATTCCACTATAAATTATAGCGTTACAAAAAAAAATGCCGTAAAACGGTAAAATGTCCGATAATGTTCGTCTGAATTGTCAATTATACAGATTTGTTTTTAGTAAACACAATTCACGTGTGTATTTTCATAAAAAACCCAAACAAATCCGTTGGATACTCGAGTCCTGAAAATACCGCGATAAACAATGTTTAAAATGCGCATAAACTTTCTTGATGTGCTTTTAAATGATCATAACGTTTTTTTTATTCTTCGTTGTTTGACTGAACTTACTTATTTATAAATTTGAAATGATTAATCAACATTTTCTTAATTTTATAATCACTTAGTCATATTAACAATAGTAAACGATGCCCCCTCGCGTGCATTTATCGACTAAATATGCTCTTCAATTTTAGAGAGTGCTAAGGGGAGGTAACAATGTGAAAGAACTCTATTGCACGCGGTTAACATTATGTTTTTTGCTTTGCTCCTTCTGAACATTGTCACGTGCACAATAGTTTTGTTTGATTATACCTCGACTATATTTTCACTCCAGTTATCATTATTTACCATTATTTTACCGTTATTTTCACTCCAGTTACCATTATTTACCACTATTTTACCGTTATTTTCACTCCAGTTACCATTATTTACCATTATATTACCGTTATTTTCACTCCAGTTACCATTATTTACCATTATTTTACCGTTATTTTCAATCCAGTTACCATTATTTACCATTATTTTACCGTTATTTTCACTCCAGTTACCATTATTTTACCGTTATTTTCACTCAAGTTACCATTATTTACCGTTATTTTCACTCCAGTTACCATTATTTACCATTAATTTACCGTTATTTTCAATCCAGTTACCATTATTTACCATTATTTTACCGTTATTTTCACTCCAGTTACCATTATTTATCATTATTTTACCGTTATTTCACTCCAGTTACCATTATTTACCATTATTTTACCGTTATTTTCACTCCAGTTACCATTATTTACCATTATTGTACCGTTATTTTCACTCCAGTTACCATTATTTACCATTATTTTACCGTTATTTTCACTCCAGTTACCATTATTTACCATTATATTACCGTTATTTTCACTCCAGTTACCATTATTTTACCGTTATTTTTACTCCAGTTACCATTATTTACCATTCTTTTACCGTTATTCTCACTCCAGTTACCATTATTTTACCGTTATTTTCACTCAAGTTACCATTATTTACCATTATTTTACCGTTATTTTCACTCCAGTCACCATTATTTACCATTAATTTACCGTTATTTTCACTCCAGTTACCATTAATTACCATTATTTTACCGTTATTTTCACTCCAGTTACCATTATTTATCATTATTTTACCGTTATTTCACTCAAGTTACCATTATTACCATTATTTTACCGTTATTTTAACTCCAGTTACCATTATTTTACCGTTATTTTCACTCCAGTTACCATTATTTACCATTATTTAAGCGTTATTTTCACTCCAGTTACCAGTTAAAGATGCGTGGCATGTGGGGCTATTTCGCTCACTTTTTCCTAGTTGTTCTGTTGTTTTTGGCCCCATTTTCTCAGTCAAGGTCACGTATTTTCGTAGGTAAAACACAGTAATACATATTAGGCATAGTTTAAATTAATAAAAGAATATCCAAGTTTTTAATGAAATAACATAATAGCTTCAAGTATTTAAAAACTTGTAGATCTTATTATAATTTTATTTTGACACCTCAGAATTTTTAAAACAATATGACTGCCATAATTGATGTACCTCGATTACGAAAAAAATATGAATTTGAGCCAAAAAAGACAAACGTACTCATCAAAACAAGAGGGCCATCATGGCCCTATATCGCTCACCTGAGTACAAAAGTACTCTCAGCTTGTGGTTTCAGACAAGAAGATTTTTAAAATTTTTCCTATACAAGTCTATATAAAATGAAGTGACCCCTGGGGCGGGGCCAATTTTGACCCCTGGGAAATAATTTGAACAATCTTTGTAGAGTTCTACTAGAGGGTGCTAAATGCCAAATATCTAAGCTCTAGGCCTTGTGGTTTCAGACAAGAAGATTTTTAAAGTTTTTCCTATATAAGTCTATGTAAAATGAAGTGACCCCCGGGGCGGGGCCAATTTTGACCCCAGGGAAATAATTTGAACAATCTTTGTAGAGTTCCACTAGAGGGTGCTAAATGCCAAATATCTAAGCTCTAGGCCTTGTGGTTTCAGACAAGAAGATTTTTAAAGTTTTTCCTATATAAGTCTATGCAAAATGAAGTGACCCCTGGGGGGGGGGGCAATTTTGACCCCAGGGAAAAAATTTGAACAAACTTTGTAGAGTTCCACTAGAGGATGCTAAATGCCAAATATCTAAGCTCTAGGCCTTGTGGTTTCAGACAAGAAGATTTTTAAAGTTTTTCCTATATAAGTCTATGTAAAATGAAGTGACCCATGGGGCGGGGCCAATTTTGACCCCAGGGAAATAATTTGAACAATCTTTGTAGAGTTCCACTAGAGGGTGCTAAATGCCAAATATCTAAGCTCTAGGCCTTGTGGTTTCAGACAAGAAGATTTTTAAAGTTTTTCCTATATAAGTCTATGCTAAATGAAGTGACCCCTGGGGCGGGGCCAATTTTGATCCCAGGGAAATAATTTGAACAAACTTTGTAGAGTTCCACTAGAGGATGCTAAATGCCAAATATCTAAGCTCTAGGCCTTGTGGTTTCAGACAAGAAGATTTTTAAAGTTTTTCCTATATAAGTCTATGTAAAATGAAGTGACCCATGGGGCGGGGCCAATTTTGACCCCAGGGAAATTTGAACAATCTTTGTAGAGTTCCACTAGAGGGTGCTAAATGCCAAATATCTAAGCTCTAGGCCTTGTGGTTTCAGACAAGAAGATTTTTAAAGTTTTTCCTATATAAGTCTATGCTAAATGAAGTGACCCCTGGGGCGGGGCCAATTTTGATCCCAGGGAAATAATTTGAACAAACTTTGTAGAGTTCCACTAGAGGATGCTAAATGCCAAATATCTAAGCTCTAGGCCTTGTGGTTTCAGACAAGAAGATTGTTAAAGTTTTTCCTATATAAGTCTATGTAAAATGAAGTGAGCCATGGGGCGGGGCCAATTTTGACCCCAGGGAAATAATTTGAACAATCTTTGTAGAGTTCCACTAGAGGGTGCTAAATGCCAAATATCTAAGCTCTAGGCCTTGTGGTTTCAGACAAGAAGATTTTTAAAGTTTTTCCTATATAAGTCTATGCTAAATGAAGTGACCCATGGGGCGGGGCCAATTTTGACCCCAGGGAAATAATTTGAACAATCTTTGTAGAGTTCCACTAGAGGATGCTAAATGCCAAATATCTAAGCTCTAGGCCTTGTGGTTTCAGACAAGAAGATTTTTAAAGTTTTTCCTATATAAGTCTATGTAAAATGAAGTGACCCCTGGGGCGGGGCCAATTTTGACCCCAGGGCTATAATTTGAACAATCTTGGTAGAGGACCACTAGGTGATGCTACACAGCAAATATCAAAGTTCTAGGCCTTACGGTTTCTGAGATGATTTTTAAAAATTTCATGTTCAAAATCTATTTTTATCCTCTGTGACCTAGATAGGCAATGGACTGGAACCATTTGAACAATTTTGGTAAAGTTTCATGCAAGTAACATTCCTGCCAAGTTTCAGCAAGATTGGCCCATGAGTTCAGAAGAAGTCGTTTGAAGAAAAAGTTGACGACGCACGGACGCACGCACAGACGACGGACATCAGGCGATCACAAAAGCTCACCATGAGCACTTCGTGAAGATTCAAAAGGATAGATTATCACATGAAAAAGAACAATGATAAAGTTATTGATTTTATGATAAAGATTGTCAAAGATGTGTTGTACAGAACCATCCTTGAGAATGGTGAAGAAAGAACTCAGTATTACCACAGACATACAGGTGGCATGTTATACTTTTGTAACATGTAGTCTTCACAGACCATTTCATAAAGCATGGTATTATAGTAGCAACAACAAAGAACCAAACAGCCAAGACTACTGCAGACGCTCTTTATAACTTCATAAATTTCGGAATTCGTTCAAAATAGCATTCGGGCATGGGCGGAAACTACCAAGTCAGTCATTATTAATTCGTAAAAAGATGGCCATAACTCTGGTTACAGGGAAATCTTTCATTAACGATCATCTACACATCCTCCTTGATCATCTGGTCAAGTTTGAAAGAATTCCGCCTAATAGTTATTGAGTTGATCCTACATGATTTGGAGGACGTACGTAAGGACGAGTGAACATCTATGCCAATTTCGTGGGGCAAAAAAAACGCTGATGACATCAAAAATACTGTTTTTGACATCCACTTTTACTAAGAATTTACATCGCATACAGAGCGAACAATATAAATTATATTCATAATATAATATATGGTTTGAAACATTTTACCAATGTATTAAAAAAATGTTATCACAAAAAATATATAATTTCTAATCCAGCGAAAAGCCAGGCTAGACTTTTTGCTTTTTGCGCTGTTGAAGTCACTGATGCAGACCCCGTTACATGCGGATCTCCTTCCCGGGTGTCTGCCTTTAACACGGTAACTTGATCTGAAATAAAAAAAAATTTAGGTGTGTTGTGTTATCTTTGTTAACAGAATCAAAGATTTTATTTGGATGAAGAACGAAGTATGGCACTGGGATAACTACTACAAACAAACAATGTTGTTGACCAAACTTGGCAATCCCATATAATAAATTAAATTAAAAGCAGGATCTTCATAAAAACAAGAGGGCCATGATGGCCCTGAATCGCTCACCTGAGTATGAAACTCAAGTTATTAACCAGAAACTGAATTTTTATTTTTAGCAACAGTGACCTTGACCTTAATCACAGACACGTGGGTAGCAATCCCAATTTGTCTCTTGTTATAAGCTACCCACATACCAAGTTTGGAGTCAATATGCCAAAGCAAACTCAAGTTATTAAGTGGAAACTGAATTTCTATTTTTAGCAACTGTGACCTTAACCTTGATCAGAGATACCTGGGTAGCAATCCCAAGCTGCTGTTTGATACAAGCTACTCATACACCAAGTGTGGAGTCAAAAAAAAAAGCAAACTCAAGTTATTAAGTGGAAACTGAATTTCTATTTTAAGCAACAGTGACCTTGACCTTGATCACAGACACGTAGGTAGCTTTCCCAAGTTGCCTCTTAATTTAAGCTATCCATATACCAAGTTTGGAGTCAATAGGCCAAAGCAATCTCAAGTAATTAAGTAGAAACTGAATTTCTATTTTTAGTAACAGTGACCTTGATCTTAATCACAGACACCTGGGTAGCAACCCCAAGCTGCCTCTAGATATAAGCTATCCATATACCAAGTTTGGAGTCAATAGGCCAAAGCAATCTCAAGTAATTAAGTAGAAACTGCATTTCTATTATTAGTAACAGTGACCTTGACCTTAATCACAGACACCTGGGTAGCAACCCCAAGCTGCCTTTTGATATAAGCTACCCATACACCAAGTTTGGAGTCAATATGCCAAAGCAAACTCAAGTTATTAAGCAAAGACCGAATTTCTATTTTTAGCAACAGTGACCTTGACCTTGATCACAGACACCTGGGTAGCAACCCCAAGCTGCCTTTTGATATAAGCTACCCATACACCAAGTTTGGAGTCAATAGGCCTAAGCAAACTCAAGTAATTGAGCAAAGACTGAATTTCTATTTTTAGCAGCAGTGACCTTGACATTGACCCTGTGGTCATGATTTGAACAACTTTTGTAGACATCAGTGCCAGGATGCTTCAGGACAAATTTGGTTAAAATCCATCAAGTGGTTTCAGAGGAGATGTTGTTTAAAGGAAATTGTTGACGGACGCCGGACGACGGACGCCGGACAAAGACGGGTCACAATAGCTCACCATGAGCCTATGGCTCAGGTGAGCTTAAAATACAAATGCATTTTGCCAGGAAGCGGCAAAAAGCATAAACAATTGCTCAAACTGTGCCTTCAATATAATATTAGCACATTTATAATTTGTCTGTACAGTAAACTAGCATGCATCAATGTTGTTGATAAACAATTAATAGCCACTGACGGAGTTCATCAATCTTAACATATTGTCGATGTCACAATATTATCTAATTGAATGGCAATTTTGAAACTATTCATTCCATGAAAATAAATATTCAACGAACCAATCAGAGACGGTCAAATAACAATAATATCAACTTCAACCAATGGCTGAATAACTGATTATTCTATTTATAGAAAATACTGAACTATGTTATCGATTGGAAGGACATGAATTAACTGCTCAAAGGTCCTCATCATAAAGCATGTTTAGCATAGCAAGCTCAATTTTTAACATTGAAAACATTAAAAAATTAGCTACAGCTCTCATAATAAGATATTTTAAACAACAATATAAAGGCATGCAATGTTCTTGTAAAAAATTATGTATTGTTAGTCTGATCATAATCCTCTGTAAACCGCTACGCTATCGCTAACATTTTGCCGACTTCAGTGAGATTTTGTTTGAAGAAAATACAACTTTTTATGAATCAGCCACATTGCAATTACAGATACAATGCCGACTTTATAACTACAGTATAAGTGTATCAAATTCTATAATTCATTATTTATACCACCACTAACGCTGGACAGATTTGAATAATTTATGGTACGCATGTGTAACATCGTAAAATAAAGGTCAAGTTCGATTTTGAGGCTGGTGGGGTCAATTTATAGGTCACTGTTTCTAAAAACAAAATAATATGCTTTCCGGACGATAACTCCTGAAAGGCGTCATATATTTAAACAGTTTTTGGTGTACAGGTGTAACATCACAAGATACAGGTCAAGTTCGACATAGGGCTGATGGGGTTATAGTCAGTGTTACTTCAAAAAATGGTTTCCGGATGGTAACTTGTTAAAGTACTTGACAGATGTAATTATTTAAGGAGATAGATGTAACGCCACAAGATACAGGTAAAGTTCGACTTTTGAGCCTATGGGTTTCAATGTCAATGTCACCGTTACAAAAAACCAAATTGAAATTTGCTTTGCGGACGATAATTCATGAAAGACTTAAAATATTTGAGCAATACGGGTGTAAGATCATAAGATACAGGTCAAGTCCAAATTTCGGGCTCATGGGGATAATGTCAAAGCAGCTGATGCTAAAAATCAAAAAAATTGGTTTCCTGAAATACTTTATGTGTTTAATCATTTTTGGGACACAAATGTAACATCACAACATACAGGTCAAGTTTGACATCCGGGCCCGGCAGATCAAGGTCAATGTCACTATTATTCAAACTTTAAAACTGTATTTCATCTCACTAACTATAGCTTGGATTGTGATCGTTGAATGAAATTCGGTCTATTGGTGGTTTATTTGAAGGAGAATCTTGGGATTGATAGTGGGGTCAAGATGACTGTTACTCAAAATAGATAAACTGTACAAGCTCAAAATCTTGTGTTCGGAATGTATGAAAATTGCTGTAAAGGTAGCTTCTGTGAAGACGACACTTATAATTGAAAATGGGTCTTGTGGTTTCTAGGTAACAGTTACTAAAATGGTTTTGTATATTTTCGAATAAAAAGCTTCACATATTTAAACAATTTTTGGTACACAGGTGTTAGATAAAGGTTAAGGTAATTCATTCTTGCACAACATACAATTTTAAATATGATGAGCTGTGAAAATAAATTTTATTAACATACTTCTACATAAATTGATCTATGTAAGGACATACCGACAACGCTGATGTGAAATTCCATCTCTGCTTGGCCATGTTTGTTTGATACCTTACACATATACACACCAGCACTTGTGTGATCAACAGCCGGTATGAATATCTTCTCTTCGTTCAACTCAAGATCTAAAAGAACAAGACTCCATTTTCCAGCCAATTGCTTCTCTGCACTATTCGTAGCCAACAAATATCAACAAAGAGTCAAAAAACACAAGACATTGAGTATGATTTAAGATGGATACTGACAGCAATAGCCACGATAACCTGACACTAGCTGATAAGCTACTGTCTTTTCAGTAATGTTGTCAGTAAAATAATCCCTTGACGATGTCATACAGTGATGATAACGTATCGGGGCTATCCAACAACCTATTGGGGGTGTCCCGGCTAGCTCGGACGATAGTGTTGTCAGAATTAAATGGCGGTGCGGGTTCGCTCCCCAGTAAAAGCAGTATCATTTATTTTGTTTTATTAATGAAGCTGGGTTTGGCCAGTTTTGATGTTAAAACTTAATCAAACATCAATCCTGGTTTGACATTACTTCCCCTGCTCCCTCCCCGCTCTCCACGTAAAATCGAGCCAGCATATCCGTTTCTTAAACCCCATATGCTCTATGATTTATCTTACATTGACTATGATTTACGGCCTACATTTATTATTTATACTTACATATAAGTTGTTTGTCGATTCCTATTTTATACCATTTGATTGTGGGTCGTGGTCTTCCCGTCACGTTACAGTACATAGTCACAAGAGCCTTGTCGCAGACCTGGATGTAGAGTCTGTCAGAAAAGTATTCAGTTATAGCAGGAGGAGCTGAAAAAATGCAGAATCATGATTTGTTGAAAAAAACAACACCCTAACTTTGTACAAAATGATTCACCGAATTAAGTTCGGATGACGTTTCATATTGATGCTGTAATTCTTTAAAATAACACAAAAAGATCAGATCACCGATATCATAGTCGTGGAGATTGAAATTACATTGTCAAAACATTGTTGCTGAAAAATATTTGTAATTGGCATCACAAAACTTTAGCAGTCGTTACTGCAATGATCTTTAACATTAGTGCATAATCGAGTTATAATATAAAAGTTCAGCGCATTCCGAGAAAGGAAGTCACATATTTATATATTTTTACTGGTAGATATAACGGAAACAACGTCAGTAAAAATTGCTATTTAACGTTTAGAATAGTTACATAATCACAGTTCGGATATAAATACGAGGACTGATGACAAAACTGCAATCAGATGAATATATACAGTATAAAATATTTCTCTCTAAACAATTACGGTATTATCAAGAAGTATAGTGAAAATGAACGTATCTAGAAGAGACTCACATTCTACAAAAAGCTGAGCAAGTGAATGGATGTAGTTTCCATCAGTACATTGATATAGTCCTTCGTCCGACAACATCGTAGGAAAAATACGCAAATACCTAAAATCACGAAAAATAAACTTAACTCACTTGTGTTCCTTGTTTGTTTTTTGTTTGTGGAGTTCGTTTGTGTTAAAGTGCTCGTACAATCTCTGTCATTTCATTGTGTCTTTAATTGGATTTATGGGAGGCTGTTTTTCTGCATGTTCCTTTTTCGGAAATTCATATATGTTTTAATTCCTAATTTATGGTGACAAATATTTTAGGGTAATTGAACTTCAAACGATCGATATAAAAACAAACACTTTCAACCAGGCGTTAAACAAGCTTGTGTGATACTTCAAACGGTCGATAGCTGAAGTTTAATATTTTGAAACTATTTCCTTTCTGTACGTCACTAGGGTTAACCAAGAGGAAAGTCATTTGCTCTACCAGCTGTTATTTAAAATATCCACATAAAACCAGAAACCTACCAGTCACTGTCATACGGTCGATATATGGAGAATCGGTCTTTGTCTTCTGGTAGCGTGATATTTTCTCCCTCGGAAACCAGAACATCGCGGTTGTACCAGTTTACCTGCAGGGAAATTCAGAACAAAGTAGGGACACATGTTATATCAGTTACGCGCATGCATGAATAAAAAATCAATGGATTATATGGAAATAGATTGGAGAAATCCATCTTTCCATTATCAGCTCGGTGAACTTATGAAATACTTTTGTTAGTTCAAGTCAGGGTAGAACTATCATTGATTAAATATAAAATTTGATACAGTTATAAATCATTTATTACAACAGAAAAGAAACGTTACATCGGTCTTATCGTTCATTACATCGGTCTTATCGTTCATAACATCGGTCTTATCGTTCATTACATCGGTCTTATAGTTCATTACATCGGTCTTATCGTTCATTACATCGGTCTTATCGTTTTTGTTTAGATACCTCTCTAGTTAATACACTATAGAAAACTAGAATGTTATGAATATTGATATATGTATCGGAATAAAAAAGTACTAACAGTACTTACAGTTGCACCTGCTGTCATGTTAGGTGGAAGAAAACATGGCAGCATCGCTTGATCTCCAACCAGAACCGAAAACCTAAAGTTTTCTCTGCCATTCAAACCTTCAACAATGAAATACCCTATCAGTGTAATACGAAATCAGAAACAACAGTTTGACCATGCCGTATAGATGATGTAATATATTTATAACTAACGAATCCATGTGATACTAAACTTGTTATTTGACATTGTATTATGTATCATACAGAACTGTTATCAGAATTTCATAATTGTGTTGTTGTTTTAAATGTGGACATTACTACGTGATTATTGTTGGGCTACCTTCAGTATCAATCTAGTAAATAAATAATAAAACAAATCGGTAAAATATAATTTGATTGTGAACAAGAGAGATGACGTAAATTTCCTTTCTACTTAAGTAGATTTCGGTCAATTCTTTTTGACAATTATATTTTATGCAACAATGTAACGTATCTGCTGGAATTATTTGTAAAAGCTTTACCTACCTGCACTGTTTTATTCACGTTATTAACTGACTAGAAATATCAGCCAACAAGTCACTTCTATTCTTAACTAAATACTTCTATTCTTAACTAAATACTTCTATTCTTAACTAAATACTTCTATTCTTAACTAAATACTTCTATTCTTAAGTAAATACTTCTATTCTTAAGTAAACACTTCTATTCTTAACTAAATACTTCTATTCTTAAGTAAATACTTCTATTCTTAACTAAATACTTCTATTCTTAAGTAAATACTTCTATTCATAACTAAATACTTCTATTCTTAACTAAATACTTCTATTCTTAACTAAATACTTCTATTCTTAACTAAATACTTCTATTCTTAACTAAATTCTTCTATTCTTAAGTAAATACTTCTATTTTTAACTAAATACTTCTATTCTTAACTAAATACTTCTATTCTTAACTAAATACTTCTATTCTTAACTAAATTCTTTTATTCTTAACTAAATACTTCTATTCTTAACTAAATACTTCTATTCTTAGCTAAATACTTCTATTCTTAACTAAATACTTCTATTCTTAACTAAATACTTCTATTCTCAACTAAATACTTCTTTCTTAACTAAATGTGACTCGTTTTGTTAACAATATTGAAACAATAAATATAATATGGAAAGAAAAATATAATTCTTAACTCACCGTTTGTTGACTTAAATATCACAATTAAGGCTGATAACAGTTGTAACATTTCTGTTCAGCAAATTTAAACATAACTTAATCTGATATAAAGTTCGAAAGTATAACTGCTGATCCTGGTAACCGTATCTGGCTTTGTGAAGTCCTTTTCCCAATACCATATTCTGACGGTTTAATTAATTAGTTAATATTGTCACACCATCGTTATTGAAAAAAAGGTTATGTTATAAAAAACACATGGCCAACCTATGGGACATCGAGGCTTAGAATTTCTGACTTCACTATAGAAAATAAAAGTTAAGTTGAAATAATTTCCTTTGAAAGCGCGTTTGCATGCATGTGGTAGAACTAATCGATTAAAATAAAACTGTCTGTCGACTTACGGTTTGCAAACGTGTTAAAACTTTGATACAAAGAAGTTTTTTACCAAACGAAATAAGAACATTTTTGCGGAAAACAGCTTTATTTTAGCGCCATTACTTCAATTTAACCCGTTCTTGTATGAAATATTACATGTATTTGGAACTATAGGAACAAATGTGCAGCATTAGTTCGGGCTAATAAAATTTTAATTTACTAAAATTAATTTGGTCCGCGCGACTAAAAGCGAAAGAAGGATTTCCGAAACGTCACAGAAATCGAGATCGCAAATGAAGTGGTCTCTTCGTCGTTGCTAAATATAGCTCCATTATATTTAGCTTCTTAAAAGTTCATTAACTATAATTTAACAATATCATTGAAAATCCCGTCTATAAGAAAGAATTCGATCGGACTCTTTTTGTTCTGTTAGAGAGTTTATATATTAGAGTCTAATTTGGACAAATATGATTTTTCAATAGTATATTCTTTTAGGGCTGGGGCTTTAACAGTCCTCAATATACGTGTTGTTAAACGAAAATTTCCTACTTGTCATACTCATACTTCACGTATCGCCTTAAATGTTTACTATGAAAAGTTGAACAACTTAACTAAAGCATAGGATTGTCTTTTTATTCCTAAGGGCTCGTGGTTATTACCTTGCGTACCATTTTAATAAAAGATTAAAACAGAGTTTTGTGGCCTTTATCTAGATCCGTTGAAAGGATTATCAGTTTTAAGTTGTGAATCACAGTTAAATAAGTCTGGTTTCCCAAATAGATCATAAATATTTATATTGATTGAGTTAACAACTTTCGGTTAACTTATTATTATGTCTCCCACCACGTAGTGGTGTGGGAGACATTTTGATTTGCTCCTGTCTGTCTGTCTGTCTGTCTGTCTGTCCGTCCGTCTGTCACACTTGTCCGCTCTCTAAGTCAAACAGTTTTCATCGGATCATCACCAAACTTCATCAAAATGTTAGTGGCCATAATATCTCGATCAAGTTCGATAACCAGCCATATTGCCCAAGGAATCTCAGAATTATGGCCCTTAGTCATTTTTGAAACTATAAAGGTGCATTAGTGAGCCCGAATGGCATCATTCTGAATTTACTATAACTTCTATATAAAAATCTTGTCCATGCTTCTTCTCCAAAACTGCTTGGGGAATTTCATTAAAACTTCACAGAAGTGTTTGTCACCAAGCGTAGTTGTGCATATTGTCAGGAGTTTCCGCTTGGATTAGTTTTGGCCGAGTTATGGGCCCTTTTCTTTACTATATAACTTCCATATTGAAATCTTGTCCATGCTTGATCTCCAAAACCGCTTGGGGGATTTCATAGAAACTTAACAGGCATGTTTGTCACCTAGCCTAGTTGTGCATATCGTCAGGAGTTTCTGTTCGGATTTTGATTTTGATTTGCTCCTGTCTGTCCGTCTGTCTGTCCGTCTGTCTGTCACACTTGTCCGCTCTCTAAGTCAAACAGTTTTCATCGCATCATCACCAAACTTCATCAAAATGTTAGTGGCCATAATATCTCGATCAAGTTCGATAACCAGCCATATTGCCCAAGGAATCTCAGAATTATGGCCCTTGAATTATCAAAAATAAGTTGTTTAAGGCTTGTCCGCTCTCTAAGTCAAACAGTTTTCATCGGATCATCACCAAACTTCATCAAAATGTTAGTGGCCATAATATCTCGATCAAGTTCGATAACCAGCCATATTGCCCAAGGAATCTCAGAATTATGGCCCTTGAATTATCAAAAATAAGTTGTTTGAAGCTTGTCCACTCTGTAACTTGAACAGTTATCATCTGATCTTCACCATACTTTATGAAAATGTTTGTGGCCATAATATCTCGGCCAAGTTCGATAACCAGCCGTATTGCCCCAGTCATGTCAGATTTATGGCCCTTGAATTATCCAAAATTGGCTGTTTAAGCCTTGTCTGCTATGTAACTGAAATATTCATCAACTGATTTTCAATAAACATTATGATAATGTGTGTGGCCTTAATATCTTGGCCAAGTTCGAAAACCAGCCACTTTGCACCAGGCATATCAGATTTATGGCCCTTTGATTTATCCGAAATTAGCCTTTTAAACATGTCACTAACCTGGTTCATCTATACTATAGCTATCATGACATTACCTACATTGCATTATGAGAAAGTACTGTGCTAAGCAGCTATAAAGGTATTTCTTACACTGTTTAAGTTTTCATTTTACAATATCTGTTCCATACTCATGATTTGGTTCTTGTCTCATTTTCTGCTATTTTTATTATATGATGTTCACCAAATGCTATAATTATCTGTGTAATAAAAAAACAGCCGCTTTGACCCCGGCACATAAGACTTATGGCCCATTTATTTATTTACAATTGGCCTTGATAGCCTTGTACACTCACTCTCATGGTCTTTTTTCAGTGCATCTTCACTGATATATCAAAATGTTAATGACAACAAGTTTGACAACCAGCCACATTGACCCTGGCACTTCAGGATTATGGCCCATCAGAAATTGAAACTTATGTTTTTCCTGATCCTCCAAAAATTTGTGACATTGTTTATGACTAATATTGCACAGAACTTCCGTATGCCCTTTTAATAAATTGCCATCTTTATATTCACTTCACCAGTTTTATCCTGTGCATCATCAAAGATGATGCCTTTGTGGGAGACATGTGCTTTTCCCAAAAGCAGTTCTAGTGTTTGTTTGACATACAGGACAACGAATTAATACTAACGTGTTTGTTAGGCAAGTGTTTCTTTTTTATTTGTTTTTACTTTAAAAATCTATTTGACGTTAACAATTGCTAAATATACTTAAAGAAATTAGAAACGCGATTTCGTTAAACAAGAAATTCAGTTCATGTTTACAGAAGTTGCGTTTCTAATTTCTTCAAGGACATACAATATATTAGAAAAAAAATTAAAACCCAACTTTTCAAATCACGAAACATATTTTGTGTTTAAAGAAGTTGCGTTTCTAGTTTCTTTAAGTGTATATGGTTTCGAAATGTAAAAAGTAAACATGAAAGTGAAGTTAAAATATTATTTGGAATTTTATTAAAGATTGTGCGAAATTACAAGGATTAACAAAGCGTCATTTGATTTTACAAGAAAGCCGACAAATCTAAAAGCCTAATAATTGATCATTGCTCATCGGGCTTAACGATTCTTTGAGGTAGGAGAAGAGAAACACAATTTCGTAATTCAAATATAGATACATGTACCATAACGTATTTTATCGTTAGCCACATCGAGCCCGAGACTCGACTGTTTAAGATTTCATAGGACAATTAATAAAACAAACCCAAGTAAGACTGTTTTATTTACGTTAAATTATAGTTTTTCTTTCATCTCAGCATATCTTATAGCTGCAAATATATTTTTACAGTGATATACTCCTTATTATTAATCTTATATATTATTATATTATAATTGGACCAGAAACACGTTTTAATTGATGCATCTTTATTGACTAACATGTTCTCAAATCAATATATGTATTAGATCTCTACAAAATGTAACTAAGTACTAATAATATTCTAAAGCGACTAATTTGGATGTGACATTGTCACTAACATTTATTTAAATCATTCACGACTAATATACATATCAAAACAGGAAGTGTTTGCCAGTAACGGTATATGGTTACCATAAACTATAAATTACTTCTAAATCGGCTTTAAGTAATGTTTGCCTATGTTATCGCAAAATCAATACTAATAATAGATCAAATATATCGGCTTGAAATAAAGATAAACCTCCTGATAAGTATCCTTTTAATAGAAATTATATGCATTAAATCGTAACTTTTGCGCTGTAACATGATTGCTATCTTCAGCTATCAAATTACTTGTCGGCTTCCATCTTTAATATTACAAATTGTACAGAGTTTGAGAAAATAATTTGGGCATTGATGAAAAACTGACCCGAAATCAACAGATTAACAAAGCAACGTTTACGACGTCCATACAATTTTGTCATAGTGTAAAAATAGTTATTTGACACATGGCGTGTTGTAATTTATTGACACATTGCACATTGTAATTTATTAGTAAGTAAACAATTGTATATAAAGATAAGCGATCATTTGATTTTAAATTAACATATAAACTGGTAATATAAGTATGAAAGAAAACTTTATTCACTATCTAATATTTTTGATATTTCGAATATTGCGTAGCTTGAAAATCGTTTCAAGATTTACTGGTTAATCAAACTTTAAGCTTTCCTTGGTGTTTAATCATGTGCAGTAATGTGGAATAAATAAAATGTAAATGGGTACGAAATGTATATAACATGTCATCTATTAAAAAGGACAACTAGTATACTGTTTTACTGTGTACATATATTGCTTCTACAGATAAGAAGTTAAAAATATCCGCGTCAATATATGTCATATAAAATTTATTTTGTTTTTTTCCACACTTTTTGGAAAAGCCATGTAAGTATTACAAATATAATTTTTTTTACAATTTATCAATTTATGGTAACTGTAATATACTCTGTGTATTTTAAACATAACTGTTAAGTCCATATATTTATCTCTGTGAAATTGTTAAAAATTAAAGATACAAGAGGCAGAAACAGACCATTACATTATAAAACCAAGTATTCACTTTTTTCATCCTTTTTTAACCGAATGACGATGTATTAAATTTTTCTATTATTTAAACCTGCACTTCACTTTTTTCTTACGAAAATGTCATTATACAATGTCATATACAAGTGTAAACGGAAAGGCCATTTTTCTAAACGCAAACGAAAATACACCGTATGCCGGTTTCACGACAACAGTGTATTTCCATCTTGTCAAATATTTTTGTAAAAACCAGAACAAATACATGATTAAGGGCTTGCCACACTCCTCCCAATCATGTTCATCGATAAAAAGAAAAGTATCAAAGTATCAATAATGGCAAAACAACCGTTCAATGAAACTTTGCACAAATGAATGTTACTAATGTATCTTGATTTTGCATACAGTAAGACACGTTAGAAAAGTAAAGAAAACAAGCTAGACCTTAAAATTCTATTTACAAAAACTAAGCGATACAAAACATAATTTTAAATTTCCATGTGAGTGCAATGTTACTGACAAGAAAATGTTGTGTACTTTGAAAAAAAACTTGCAACTACAAAAAAAGAAATCGGTGATTATCATCCGTTTTCGCGACCAGGAAGCGACCAGAAAATTGAAGGTCAAACACACTGTTACTTATATCTCGTCAAGTTTACATATGTAAGTCAGGAGGACACAATAAATTGTTGTCAGTAGCATATAAATCATGTGGGCATTTAAAATGATGTTTTGTGTTGTTTAGTTTTTGTGAATTTATGTAAATAGAAGTTGGGGGAATTTTTAGATCTCGCTATTTTTCTTTACTGTTCTAACGTGTCTTACCATCTGCAAAATAAAGATGCATTAATAACATACATTTTGCAAAGTTTCATTTAACAGCATTTAGCCGTTAATTGAGATTTTGATATTTTTCAATTTATCGATGAACAGGATTGGGAGGAGTGTAGTAAGCCCTTAATATTCAAGTTTGATTGTGCACAGAGTGGTACTCAAAAATCATGGTCGACTGTGAATATACGATATTAAAGCGGCATTACTTCAATTTAACCCGCTCTTGTATGAAATATTACATGTATTTGGAACTATAGGCACACATTTGCAGAATTATTTCGGGCTAATAAAACTTTAATTTACTAAAATAAATTTGGTCCGCGCGACTAAAAGCGAAAGTAGGATTTCCGAAACGTCACAAAAATCGAGATCGCGCATGAAGCGGTCTCTTCGTCGGTGCTAAATATAGCTCCATTATATTTAGCTTCTTAAAAAGTTGAAATATGCATATCTGGAATCGCCATATTCAGAAAAAACAGCCTCCCCACACAGTCAAGAAGAAGAGAGAGGGAGAGAGCATTGTTAATAAAATGATTAGTTTCAAAAAAGACACTACTAACAATAAACAAAAATGAGACCCCGAGGGTTTACCGCCTTGGAACGGTCAGTGGGAAATCAAATTGCCCCTGGGGGTTTAAACCAGGTTCTAGGGTGCACCAACCTCACACTTTCCCCAACAGGTTCTCATATCACAAAACAAATACAAGTTGTCTTAGTGAAAAAACTACAACCCACTTATCGGCTCAACAATGTTGCATGCAAAAGCACACAAACATATAAAACATAAGAAGCTAAGAGCATTGCAATGCCGAAGGGGCGGGTACTCAATGATCTTACCGAGACCAGAGCTCCTGGAGTAAAATCAACAAGAACACGATGACAGGGATACGTAAAAGAAACAAATCGAGCTTCTAGGTTCTTTTAAGAAAAGATTTCCCCATAAACCATCATAAACTCCTAAACCACTGCCACCGTCGTGCAACCAAAGAGGTAAGCACAATGATCAACTGTAGAAGGGTTAACCACCAGGCCTGCAGAGCGCTGTTAAATATCATGTTGGTAACCTTTCATTTTAAATTTACAGATGGTTTTTAGCTCACCTGAGCTTTAGGCTCGTGGTGAGCTATTGTGACCGGTCTCTGTCCGTCGTCCGTCAACAATTTCCTTTAAACAACATCTCCTCTGAAACCACTGGACGGATTTTAACCAAATTTTTCCTGGAGCATCCTGGCACTAATGTCTGTAAAAGTTGTTCAAATCATGACTATAGGGTGAAGGTCAAGGTCACTGTTGCTAAAAATAGAAATTTAGTTTCTGATCAATAACTTGAGTTTGCTTTGGCCTATTGACTCCAAACTTGGTCTGTGGGGTAGCTTATATGAAGAGGTAGCTTGGGATTGCTACCCAGATGTTTGTGATCAATGTCAAGGTCACTGTTGCTAAAAATAGAAATTCCATTTCCACTCAATAACTTGAGTTTGCTTTGGCCTGTTGACTCCAAAATTGGTGTATGGGTAGATAATTTCATGAAGCAGCTTGGGATTGCTACCCAGGTGTCTGTGATCAAGGTCAAGGTCACTGTTGCTTAAAATAGAAATTCAGTTTCCGCTTAATAACTTTAGTTTGCTTTGGCCAATTGACTCCAAACTAGGTATATGGTAAGCTTATATCAAAAGTCAGCTTGGGTTTGCTACCCAGATGTCTGTGATCAAGGTCACTGTTGCTAAAAATAGAAATTCAGTTTCCACTCAATAACTTAAGTTTGCTTTGGCATATTGACTCCAAACTTGGTGTATAGGTAGCTTATACTAAGAAGCAGCTTTGGATTACTACCCAGGTGTCTGTGATCAAGGTCAAGGTCACTATTGATCAAAATGGAAATTCAGTTTCTGCTTAATAACTTGAGTTTGTTTTGGCCTATTTACTCCAAACTTGGTATATGGGTATTTTATATCAACGGGCAGCTTGGGATTGCTACCTAGATGTCTGTGGTCAAGGTCACGGCCACTGTAGCTAAAAATAGAAATTCAATTTTCACTTACTAACTTGAGTTTGCTTTGGCCTATTGACTCCAAACTTGTTGTATGGGTAGCTTATATCAAAAACAGCTTGGGATGCTACACAGGTGTCTGTGATCGAGGATGAAACTCATATTGTGCCAACATTTCATAGCAAGGCAGTGTTGCTTCATGAAAAACATACTCACGTGAGCGATGATTCAGGGCCATCATGGCCCTCTTGTATGAATAACCGGGAGAAATTAACACCGCCTTTTATCTTCTTAAGTTTATAAATTAAATCTCCATAAAAAACTGGCTGTGAAATACCTTGTTGCAAAAGTGATTTTAAACTGCACCTGGATTTATGAATTAGATCTGGGTATCGGCGATAAAACTTGCAAAATGTTTTCCTTAATTTATGATACCGATAACCTTGTTTTAAAAGTTTTTCTGTAATGCAAAGATTACGTTCATTGAAATCATTAACATCGTTGCAAGCTCTTGAAAAGCGAACAAGCTGTGAGATATAAACCCCATAAGATGTTGCACGGGGAACATCGCCGTCTAAAAACGGAAAATTTACTATATTAAAATTAAAATCATCTCTTTTATCATAAATTGTAGTAGTGACATAACCATTTTCAATGGACAGATTTAGATCGAGAAAGTTTGCTCGCTTTTCTGAAGTGTTCGCTTTATTAAGTTGTAGTTCTTTAGGATAAATCTTATTAACCAGTAATGGAAAATAGTTATTGTCTATACACTGTCCACACTCGTTGTGTCGAAGTCGCCGGGACCGTACATATTAATTCGAGATATCCGTTCGGCACATCCGAATTGGCGCCAATGCACGAATATAATACCTATATGTTTCTAATGCTAACATGATTTTGAGTGCTAGTACTCGTTTATGAATATTTCAATGGATCAATAAGTTTAACAAAACAGAACAGAAAAAAAAAATATTAACTTGATTATATTTATTACATGTTAAAGAACCATCATCGTTAAGTTTCGGTGTTTGTGTAAATTAAACATCGTCGTCGTCTTCACCCCGAGTGTTTAAGTCGTCTTTCGAATTGTTTTTATTACGTAAACTAATTCAAATTAAAAATTCTCCCCATAATCGTTAATTTGGAGCTTTTTTCTGCTGTTGGGGGAGAATTGATTACGTTTGGATGATGTTTTTGCATGTGTTGTCCTAAACGGATGAACTCATATTTTATTGGCCTTTTTGTCACAATATCATAATTATTGTAATGTTTTTTTTGAAAACTGAAATTAATTGGATTTTCAAATCCGAATAATTTACATCCGAATGCATTCAATAAGCGAATATTTTACTGAACAGGTGATAATCGTTTATTATTATTAAATAATGGTACTGTATAGCGCTTAATATTGGCGGTGTCAAATTTTGGCGTATTTTAAAGTGTTTTATATTGGCGGGGTCATATATTGACGCTCACAAGCCAGACCGCCAAAATAAAACCCTTGATGAAAAATACGGAAATTGGACAATGGAAGAGAAAGGTAAACGTCGCAGTTATTCTATTAAATTTAAAGTGTGAAAACATTATCGCAGCTACCTAATACAGTACTCGATTGTTTTGTTGATATTCCAATTATATTCTTTTTGTTGACGCATTAAAAGTTAACCTACATGTTCCATTTAATATCATTTAATTATTTTAAACCGAGTTTCTAAGAGATATTGAAAAAAAACTCGATTTAATTTACTTCATGTACATAAGCTATAACTCTATAGTGCTTCTTTTTTCCTTCCAGATATTTAATTGGTGGTGTTTTAAATTGACGGGGATTTTTATTGGCGGTGTCTTATATTGGCGCAACTGACCCTGACCGCCAATATAGCCAAAATTAAACCCCCGCCAATATTAGTACTTATACAGTATCATGTTTGCCGACAAGTTCTCTCTTTGAAGAAGCGGCGCGCAATGTTCGACCGCGGCAAGTTTCGCACTTCGACTTATCCGATGATTTTATATAGCTTATTTTAGCCGGCGGGTTCTAAATTTACTTCGACTTATGAAAACATTATTTAAGTCGAATTCGAGTTAAGCGGCGTAATATTATATGTAATAAGATCACATGTAAAATTAATTCGAGATAACCGATGTTTCGACTTAAGCGAGTTTGACGCAACGAGTGTGGACTGTATTTATATCATCAAGGTACCTCGAGGTGTTGTTAAAAGCTGTAATTATATCATCTTGATGTTCAGTAGAAAGAGATAACATAAAGTCTCTTTCATAACAGTATTAAAACAGATCAGCAACAAGGGGTGCACAATTAGTACTCATTGGGATGGCTATTACTTGTTTATAAATAGAGGTTCTAACATAAATATTATCCAGTAAGAAAGTTAGCGACTCTATTAGGTCTTGACAAGTCCATAAGCTATAATTATCATAAGAACCATCTGTACAAAATGCCCTATGTTCATTACAAGCGATGAAGGTTTTATTTTCTTTAGCAAACGTTTTTTCAATGACACTGGTTAGCTTGTCTCTTATTAAATTATGATGGAGCGAAGTGTATAAAGTTAAGAAATCATAAGTAGACAAACAGAACGCCCGAAAATTTTTGATTTCAGCTTTTTCAAAACGTCATTTGAATTTTTAATCGACCAAAATAAATTTTTGCCAGAAGTTTCAAAAAACCTTATCACAATACCTAATTACATGTTCTTTTATAGCTGTAAGACAAGATGTTAAGAGCACGGATAATTTAGTAGTAGTGCAAGAACTATGGTTAGCAATAAATCTTGCTTTGTACGGTGTTTTATGCATTTTAGGCAACCAATACATAGTAGGTTAACGATAAAGTTAGTTAACGATAATTTAACAGTATCATCGAAAATCCCGTCTATAAGAAAGAATTCGATCGGACCTTTTGTGTTCTGTTGGAGAGTTTATATATTGGAGTCTATATGGACAAATATGAATTTTCAATAGTATATTCTTACTCAAGTTTAGGGCTGGGGCTTTAAACTTCTTCCTTGTTTCATGATTATCAATAATTCAATAAACCATTTTGCTTTTCTTGCAGATGCTGACTGAGTGTAAAGAAGTTGTAGAATGATTTGTTTGTTTATCACGCTTACACTTTTAACCTTTTTGAAACCAGGTAAGTTTAATAAAAAATGTAGCGCTACTTTAAAATAAAGCTTACCCAATTCTTTAACACATATTAAGTCCCATACACAATTCTTGTTGCTAAAGCAACGAAACGGTAAATATTTAAAATATTTTTTTTTTACGAAATGCAAGGTAAAGAGTGCTTAACATTTGGTATCATGCATGAGGTCCTCTGAAACCTTTATCCAGACGGAGGCCTTGCCGTCACTATTGGCGATGCCCCGTTGGAAATTGAAATCTGCATACTAATAATTATGTGCCAAAGTTGCATAAAAATGAAAAATGAAGCATAAATAAAGCATTAAGTAATTTAGTTTTGTTTTAAAAAATAATGTTGGAAGAGTTTCCATGCAATTCACTGTGTCCTGATTTAAATGATTTGCTTACAAACTATTGCTGTCTACTGTTGTTATTTAATGAACCATTTATTGTGTCTGTTTAATGTTGTCCTATAATTGCCTTATTTGTTTCATGTTTATTGTTATTGACATTACAACCATTGTGTATAATTTGACTACTGTCCTATAAATAAATTATCTTTTTGTTTCATGTTTACTTTTAATAACATAAACATCTTTTATTACTTATTTTGAATTAAACTCTTTCTAAGATTTGGATTGTCTTCATTATATCATACAGCTTTGCAAAGCCTATCAGTTTTCAGAACCTCACCAAGCAGTTTTCCATCAAGACTGAGCTGTAACACATTCTTCGAGTGTCTACCACAAACAATAACACTGTCATTCTTGTACAGACACATACCTCGGGCTCCTCTAAGTTCTGGACCATTAAATTTTCCAACAAGCTGACCTGTTCTGTCCAGAACAGTGAGACATTTATCATAGTCAGCAACAAGGGTCTTAGCATGGTCTTTGCCGTCAGGAAAACTACTGTAATAATTGTTTAAAACTCCTAACACTTTTTACACACACATCGTTAGAAATAGTAATATATATAGATTTTTTATAAAGTTTCCAAAATCAAGAAATCAAAATTAAAACTAAATTAATAAATTTTATACTTCATTATAGTTTTCCCTTGCCGGAAAAAGCAATATCCCTATTACTTGATTTTTATGGTGTAGATGCGATCTCAATTATGGGTTTTTTTTAAGTAATCTTATTTATTTCTCACACTACATTAATAAGCTCAATTTTGATAGCAAGTTCGCCGTGTAATTTTAAGATGGCATTTCTTGTAAAAGATTCCACACTGATGGTTCTTGGCTATCCATTCGGTTGCTGAATGGCGGTATCTGATAACACATTTTTACATGGGGAATATGTTGTTTCAGTTTCTACTTGTACTGTTGATTTGTACTCCTTTTTTGTATTATACAGCTGTCTTGAACTGTATTGATGCTTGCGTGTTACTTCCTTCAAGTAATTTTCCAAGTCTGCGTGTGAACTGACTTCAGTTTGTCGAATAGAGTTTATTTCGATGATCTGTTATTGTCTGTAGGGTTTTGCAATAAGATTGATTATTCAACATTATGTTTTCTTCGTTTTCTTTTTCCATTTGAATTTGTTGATGGATTACAATGTAGAAATTTTTTATCAGTGTAGCTGGCAAAGGCATTTTCCATGCAGATGGTTTGTTTGTTTTTTTTTTCGTAAATTTAAAATTGATCAGCCTCTGTTTGTCTCCATGTTGTTTCTTGTCAGACGTACAGTTGTTTCTGTTGAGGCATAAAATACTAAATGATTATCAGAAAGGAAATCATTGACCCATTTAAGACTATAGGAAAACAAATAACAATAGTTGAAAATGATTGTCAATTAAGTGCCAACATCCTTATTTATATTCTATCTGCAATTAAAAATTGACATGAAAATGATTTCATTGGTTCATAAGATAGTTCTTGGTTTTTAAAGTTCCCCAAAATCAAGAAATACTAGATTTCAATCAGCATAGGCCAAAGCATAGCAGGCTTACCCAGTGTTTATCTGTCTTGTCTTTTCTTTTGCACTGTTCTTCCTATGGTCACCTATTGTATAAGGTTACTGGCGCCACAGCATACAGAAACTTCCTGGTCAGTTATGACACACGCTTTCCAATCTGGGCCGTCACAGTTGTTTTGGGCAATGTATTTTAAACTGTACAGCTTTCCAGCTTACTATTTATGAAGTCATTGAAGGCTGTTCCTTTCAGAAAATGTGCAACCACAGATTATATCACATAACTTATAATCAGATTTTATTTTTGTGTAGCTGTTATTTCCTCTGGTCTGCTGTTAGTTGTTTGTCAAGATAACTGGATTATTCAATACTTACATTGAAAGACAACAAAATCAACAGTTTATTTAGCTCACCAGAGCCAAAGGCTCTGAGTGAGCTATTTTGATCAGAGGAGGACCCAAGATGTCTGTCGTCCGTCATCTTTTTTGTTTGTTACGCGATAGAGGCCACAATATTTAACCGATTGTCATCAGACTTGGTCAGAATGTGTCTCTTGGTGTTGCGATCCCTTTAGAAACTTGGTCATCTTGGGTCAAAAACTAGTCACCAGGTAAGATTAAAGGAAAAACTTTTGTTAACGCAATAGAGGTCACATTTTTTATCCGATTGTCATCAAATTTGATATTAATATTGATGATCTCTACTCAAATTATTAAAATCATGTTCTTGAATTGCACAGGGGCCCCGCCCTGGTTTTTTAATTTTGTTTTTGAATTCTGTTTTTAACCTGATTTTCTACAGTATTCTACCAGATTTTGACACAAACTTTATACCATTGTTAAATTCAATCTTTCCTGAACAACTCATTCACTGGTTATTCAGTGATAAAATTTGACACAAAAATTTTAGTAGCAGTAAAAAAGTAAAGTGTCAAAATTCCAATAGTTCTGCATGTCTTCAGCTATATTAAGATTCAATCTTAATATGCATTAAGATGCATTATCAGAGTTTATTCCTCCAGTTGCTGGTCAATGACCAATTGAACTTTTTTGCTTAGATCTGTGTTATGCAATATTAAGAACTTTGCTCTGGAAGATTTTTTTAAGGTAAATTTTGTCATTTTCTATGGATACTGACCAAATAAACATTCTTACTTAATAGCACTTTGAAAATCAGGCTTTTCTGTATATTTTATTCACTGATTGTAAGTAAAACAACAACAGCAACAAAATTTGTAGCACATTCTCAAAATGTTCAGACTATATTAAAGAGCGGTCCCAGCTGTATACAGTTTAAGTACACAAACTTGCAAGTTAGTTGGAGGTCTCAGAACTCAAGCATTTGATTTTTAGCTCACCTGAGCCATAGGCTCATGGTGAGCTATTGTGACCCGTCTTTGTCCGTCGTCCGTCGTCCGTCAACAATTTCCTTTAAACAACATCTCCTCTGAAACCACTTGATGGATTTTAACCAAATTTGTCCTGAAGCATCCTGGCACTGATGTCTACAAAAGTTGTTCAAATCATGACCACAGGGTCAAGGTCAAGGTCACTGCTGCTAAAAATAGAAATTCAGTCTTTGCTCAATTTCTTGAGTTTGCTTAGGGTTATTGACTCCAAACTTGGTGTATGGGTAGCTTATATCAAACGGCAGCTTGGGGTTGCTACCCAGGTGTCTGTGATCAAGGTCAAGGTCACTGTTGCTAAAAATAGAAATTCAGTCTTTGCTCAATTACTTGAGTTTGCTTAGGCCTATTGACTCCAAACTTGGTGTATGGGTAGCTTATATCAAAAGGCAGCTTGGGGTTGCTACCCAGGTGTCTGTGATTAAGGTCAAGGTCACTGTTGCTAAAAATAGAAATTCGGTCTTTGCTCAATTACTTGAGTTTGCTTAGGCCTATTGACTCCAAACTTGGTATATGGGTAGCTTATATCAAAAGGCAGCTTGGGGTTGCTACCTACGTGTCTGTGATCAAGGTCAAGGTCACTGTTGCTAAAAATAGAAATTCAGTTTCTGCTTAATAACTTGAGTTTGCTCTGGCATATTGACTCCAAACTTGATGTATGTGTAGCTTATATCAAAAGGCAGCTTGGGGTTGCTACCCAGGTGTCTGTGATTAAGGTCAAGGTCACTGTTACTTAAAATAGAAATGCAGTTTCTACTTAATTACTTGAGATTACTTTGGGCTATTGACTCCAAACTTGGTATATGAGAAGCTTATATCAAAAGGCAGCTTGGGGTTGCTACCCAGGTGTCTGTGATTAAGGTCAAGGTCACTGTTACTAAAAATAGAAATTCAGTTTCTACTTAATGACTTGAGATTGCTTTGGCCTATTGACTCCAAACTTGGTATATGGATAGCTTAAATAAAGAGGCAACTTGGGGTTGCTACCTACGTGTCTGTGATCAAGGTCAAGGTCACTGTTGCTAAAAGTAGAAATTCAGTTTCCACTTAATAACTTGAGTTTGCTTTGGTTTTTTGACTCCACACTTGGTGTATGAGTAGCTTATATCAAACGGCAGCTTGGGATTGCTACCCAGGTGTCTCTGATCAAGGTTAAGGTCACAGTTGCTAAAAATAGAAATTCAGTTTCCGCTTAATAACTTGAGTTTGCTTTGGCATATTGACTCCAAACTTGGTATATGGGTAGCTTATAAAAAGAGACAAATTGGGATTGCTACCCACGTGTCTGTGATCAAGGTCAAGGTCACTGTTGCTAAAAATAAAAATTCAGTTTATGGTTAATAACTTGAGTTTCATACTCAGGTGAGCGATTCAGGGCCATCATGGCCCTCTTTTTTCTGAGACTAGTATCAGTTTTCGGCAGTCAGATGCTTGAGATTTTAGTATGGTCTTTAGTCTCAGTTTTATTGTCTTGGGCCCTGATCTTGACCAAACCAGTCTTTAACCCTTTCCTTCATATATATACACATTTTTATGCAATGCCAACAGTGTAAATCCAGATCATCCGGGTCATTTGTGTCGTCTGTTCAGGACCTGCACTGGTCGCATTTTATTCAGAAGCAACAGAACAAATGAAAAAGCAAACAATGTACATTTTGTTCAGATGGTTCAGATATGCTAGCTTCTCTGGTTCTAAAGTGTTTGTCCACGAAATAAAGGTATGTATATGGAGGAAAGGGTTAAGAATTTTTGTAAGAAAAGGTATAGTCTATTAATTTCAACCAAACTACTGCTACGAAAGAAAACAGATTATTTGCATTTATGTAATGGGTTGAAGACTAGGGGCTTCTTGGAATTAAACATAAGTGCGACAGTATGAAATGCTATAATACCCCAGCAAATGAAGTAGAATCGTCACCGAATGAAATTTCAAAACTTATCTT
This sequence comes from Corbicula japonica, assembly GCA_038501625.1. Taxonomy (NCBI): domain Eukaryota; kingdom Metazoa; phylum Mollusca; class Bivalvia; order Venerida; family Cyrenidae; genus Corbicula; species Corbicula japonica. The sequence goes on from JAZAYU010000024.1 coordinate 771,049, forward strand.
TGTATGATGCTATTAGGCCATTTTTAAATTGTTGCAAATTCGGCTTAGTAATTGTTATTTTCTTGATTTTTTTCTTTCATTTAATGAATCCGAGAATCTGGTTGGCGAAATGGCCAAATGGGCCCTCTTGTTTATATAAAAGATCATTACATTTGGAACCAGCCTGTCGGTTGTAGACATTAAGCCACATTGCTTAATTCACAGTAGCGCTTTTTGTTCAGTGTGGCGGCCGTTTAAAGTCTCCCCTGTCTGTACTGTTATCAGTAAAATAACCCGTTACCGATGTCATGCAGTGATGGTTACGTATACCAGGGTTATCCATTCAACTTGCGAGGTTGTCCCGGTTAGCTCAGTTGGTAGCGTGCGTCGCAGGAATTGCCGGGCTAGGCGCTGTCGCCGTGACGGTGCGGGTTCGCTCCCATCTAGAGACACTGTCATTATTTTTTTTACAAGCAACTCAAGCTTTTCTTGGTTCAGCAGATCTAATCAAAAGGTGAAATATGCCTATCAAGAAAAGAAACACCTTAAAAACATTCTCAAAACATTCACCCATGCAAAAAGTAGAGGAAATGACAGCATGTGTTTATAAGAACACCAATTTCAAATAACACAACACGTAAAACGAAAAAGAGAACCTATGGGGTTAGTGCCTTGGAGCTATTCTACTTACGTTGTCATCAGCTTGGCTTTCTGGTTGTTTATGTGCACTAGTATTACATCTTCTAAAAAAACTATAGCTACAACTTTCAAATTTCATACAATTGTCTACAATCATTAAACCAAATTTGTTCCAAAAACATAACTTTTCCACTTCAATCGTTATTCTTAATGCCCTTTTTCAAGTTCGAACTTGTGTGCAAGCTAGTTAACAAGTTCATAACTCTTATACGTCTTTTACTTTTTTTTACCTTTTTCAAATGAAAATTTTAGGTTAAAATTTGCGTCCAAGCTAGTTAAAAATCATTGCTTTCATTTTACTTATGCGAAATACCAAATCTCCATTTCCTCTTCGTCTATTTATTTAAAAAGTGAAAATTGCCTAAATAAATTAGAAGCGGGGTTATATTGCTTAGCCAATTTCGATCCTAAGACAACCAATAACAAAAAAACGCTTTGACAGTCTTCATATATGGTATGGAGTTTGGTATTGACCAGTAGAAGACCCCTATTGATTTTCAGGTCAAAGGTCAAGTCACAGTGACCTTCAACACAGAAACCTGGTCCAGTCAATTACTAGACAATACTTTTGCCTTTTGTCCTTAAATTTGTAGGGAGGTTGGTCAACACCTGAAGATGACCCCTTTTGATTTTCAGGTAAAAGGTCAAGGTCACAGTGACAAAAAAATCCGATCAATAACTAGATAATGCTTCAACCTATGATCCTAAAACTTGATATGGAGGTTGGTTGTCACCAAGACCACTAATGATTTTAAGTTAAGTAGGTCAAGGTTACAGCCATCTTTTAAACAAAAAATTCACTTACCAATAACTACAAAAGGATTGAGCCTTAGATACTAAATTTTGGTACAGAGGTTGTCATCACATGCTCATGAATCCTATTTCTTTTAAGATCAAGGTTACAGTGACCTCCACTACAAAAACCTTGTTTTTCCAATAATTACTCGATGCAATGAGTGGTCAATAACAGACAGCAGTTCACTATCAATTTGGCGTTTGGGGGCATACATGTTTTACAAACATCTTTCGTTTTTGCACTTGCTTGAATCGAAATAAAATATTTTAATAGAAAATGCAAACATTGAAAATAGAGTGCTTTTAGTTTACCAGTTAAAATCAATAATAATGAACATGCAATAGTACTACTGTTTGATAACAGTCAGTTTTCATCGTTAAAATGTTTATCCCAATAGTTTTCTAAAATCAGAGTATGATTCTTCGTAAAGTAGGTGAATATTTTATGTCATTTTAATGCTCTGTTTGTCGATCTAAATCGATTGTTTAATTATATTTCAGGTTCAGGTTTATCATTTACGTCCCCGGACTTCATCAGTGGAACAGAAACGTTTCTCTATGGATCTAAGGCTACGCTAGAATGCAAAACGTCTCAAGTACGTTCTTACGTTGCTCTCGATTTCAACGATACACAGGCTGCCAGTTGTGTACTAAAGAAATGCATTAATAATGAACACATGGAGGTATTTTACGCAATACACACATATCCTGCTGATGGACTCATAACTGCACACACGGAAGCAGTTACCAGAAGTTTTGGATTTACAACATTTAAGTGTACAGCAGATGGAACGTCAAAAACGATAAAGCCACAAATAAAATGTAATTTTTCGAAAGTGCATCTTTTAGTAACTTAGATAAACAACAATGACAAATGCAAGACAAACTTTTCGTATTGAGAAGGTAAAGGGAACTTTCAAAACCATCAAACACAACTAATTTGAAAATATTGCAGGTTCGGTTTGATTGAGCCCGTTCGCATGCATTAATTTAAATGCTTGATACTCCCAACGCCACCAACATGAACGGTTTGGTATTTAATCGATTCTTCATTATGCCTCTGGGGGAGACTTATTGTTTTTGCCCTGTCCGTCTGTCCGTCAGTCCGTCTGTCACACTTCGTTTCCGCTCAATAACTCGAGTACCCTTTGACCCAGAGCCTTCAAACTTCATAGGGTGATAGCCCTTATTGAGTAGAAGAGCCCTATTGATTTTGGGGTCAGTAGGTCAAAGGTCAAGGTCAGAGTGACCCAAAGAGTGAAAACCGTTTCCGCTCAATAACTCGAGTACCTTTTGACCCAGAGCCTCCAAACTTCATAGGGTGATAGCCCTTATTGAGTAGAAGAACCTTATTGATTTTGGGGTCAGAAGGTCAAAGGTCAAGGTCACAGTGACCCGAAGAGTGAAAACCGTTTCCGCTCAATAACTCAAGTACCTTTTGACCCAGAGCCTTCAAACTTCATAGGTTGACAGCCCTTATTGAGTGGAGAAACCCTATTGATCTTGGGGTCAGTAGGTCAAAGGTCAAGGTCACAGTGACCCGAAGAGTGAAAACCGTTTCCGCTCAATAATTTGAGTACCCTTTGACCCAGAGCCTTCAAACTTCATAGGATGATAGCCGTTTTTGAGTAGAAGAACCCTACTGATTTTGGGATCAAAGGTCAAGGTCACAGGGGCCCGAAGAGTGAAACCCGTTTCTGCTCCATAACTTGAGTAACCTTTGACCCAGGGGCTTCAAACTTCATAGGTTGATGGCCATTATAGAGTAGAAGAACCCTATTGATTTTGGGGTCAGTAGGTCAAAGGTCAAGGTCACAGGGACCCGAAGAGTGAAAACCGTTTCCGCTCAATAATTCGAGTACCGTTTGACCCACAGCCTTCAAAATTCATAGGGTGATAGCAAATTCCAATGTTTTTATATGCCGTTATGAAAGTTTACACAAATGATGTCATAGAGTAGATCGATCTATTGAATGCAACACAACTTTAAAAGCCTATAATCGTGATATGTTTTATATAGACGCAGTTAAATTGATTTATTTTATTACTTGTTTTGGAAAATGAGAAAACGATAGGATTATTTTGTGGGGGTTTTTTTTTGGGGGGGGGGGACTAGCTTATGTATCACCCGTTACAAACGAATTACACACGTTCTAAATTCGCTCTACTAGGTGATAGAAAGAGACAAATAATGGAGATTGCTCGTTTTCAAAGGGTATGTGATAAATAGAGTACATCATTCGTGATCGTTCTTTACTGCAATTATTAAACTCGTCATCTTAAATCAATATAAATCTCGGCAAAAGGCTCGTTTTATATCGATTTAAAAGACTCGTTTAATAATTTCAGTATAGAATGATCACTTATGGTGCATCCTCAATGTAGTAACCCTGAAAAGGGACTTGAAACATCTGTTGCTTCATGTTCTACCTTGCTATACTGTAGAAGTGTTAACCTGTTCAGGTAACTTAGTTTGCAGGCTTCACTCTCTATCGAGAAAGAAGTAACATACGCATATCAGGAAATTCCACATTCAGAAGACACACAGCCAGGGAGGAAGAGAAAGCACCAATTTCAAAACAGACACCACAAAAAATTTACAAAAATGTGCACCTGAGGGGTTTCAGGCTTGGAACGGTCCATGGCAGGTCAGTGGCAAAACAATTTGCCACTGGGGGTTTAAACCAGGTTCTAGGGAGCACCAACCTCACACTTGCCCTAGCAGGTTCCCATATCAAAAACAAGTACAAGTTGTCTTGAGGTAATTACTCCAACCCACCCATTAGCTCAATAATGTTGTTTGCAAAAGCACACAAACATATAAATCATAAGATGCTTATAGCATTGCAAAGCTAAAGGTGTGGGTACTCAACGATCTTACCGAGACCAGAGCCCCCGGAGTAAAATCAGCAAGAACACGATGGCAGGGATAAAAGAAACAAATTCTGTTTCTTGGTTCTTTTATGCAAGGTTCTCCGTCAAGCTGATTGCTTTATTTCACACCAAACCTACCAATTTGTTGTTTGCTTTATTTCACACCAAACCTACCACTTTGTTGTTGAACATTTTCTACAGCTTTTAGAATCAATATGAGCAATATTATTACAGTTTTGTTATCTTATCTCAACAATGTTATATATACTGTTGAAACATTATTGTCAGATTGTGACGTAGATAACGTTAATCATATAGTGGACTCGAGACTATTGTATTTAGCCTTGTTTCTGTCTATTTTCAGACGACCAAGTAAGAGAAACTAGTGAAGCACAACGAATAAAAAGCCGAATTGCAGTGTTTTTCGGCGTTAGCTGTCTAAGCTGGCTATTGACCTTGTTATTCAACCAATGAAGTGTTGTAAATTATAATAGTTTTTATTAATTATTATTAAGCAGAGGTAAAATCAAAATGAACTATTTCGGTTGGCGCATTGATTATTATTCGATTTTTTTTTGGAGGAGAGGGTGCAATAATTAACTTAAATAAAGACATTCAAAACGCATCACCCATTTTTCAAGTATTTTTTTAAGTAGTCTATAGGAAGAAAATCACCCTATTAAGTAATTTTTAACCAACAATTTGTCATTGCCAACAAAATTTCGTGCAATTGGTTCACATGGTATTTCAGACACAGAAGTAAAATGAAACAATTGCAATTCAGTTAAAATAACGGCATTCAAGGTCTCGTGCATCCCGATATGAACTGCATCGAACACGTGGGATGAGCTCCGACGGAGATTTCGACGACGTCCCCAAAAACCTCAGAACTTATGCGAGCTTGGACTTGCACTGCAACAGGAATGGCAGAATATTCCCACGGCAACCATCCGACGCTTAGTGAGGTCGATACCACGGCATCTGCCAATAATGCTATTGAAATAAAAAAAATCCGGACACAACCTTTCTTTGACGAACCATTTTAAAGAATATCAAAATTAATGTTTTTTTGTCATTACCAATAAAGTATTTAGAGGTACTCGAAATTTATTCTAAAGCATTACATTGATTATATATCTTATATCACAATGTACAAATGAAGATATATATTTAAGTAATGCGTTTCTAAAGTCCGTCAGTATATAATGGCATCTGCTGCATTGTCCTTTCATATAGTGATATGATAATCTATATTACACCGTTTATGCTCCTTGCTCATCTACTTCCTGTTTACCGAATACTTAGATTTGTGCACATAGTTGACATACATGCACAATTTCTGTTATTAGTTTTCTTAGCAACTGAAACATGCAGCAGCCTGATATTTTGCTTATTGCTTTATCATATATCCCATATGGTGCAAAGCGATTTTATGCTCCTTGCTCACCTTAATCCTGTTCACCGAATACTTAGATTCTTACATATAGATGACATACATGCACAATTTGTGTCGCATTTTTCTAAGGCACTATAACATGTAGCAGCCTGATATTTTATACATTTATTATGTCTCCCACCCCTCTCTGGGGGAGACATATCATTTTTGCTCTGTCCGTCTGTCCCTCTGTCCATCTGTCACACTTTGTTTTCGCTCAATAACTGGAGTACCGTTTGACCCACAGCATTCAAACTTCACAGAGTGATGTCCCTATTGAGTAGAAGAACCTTATTAATTTTGGGGTCAGTAGGTCAAAGGTCAAGGTCACAGGGGCCCGAAGAGTGAAAACCATTTCAGCTCAATAACAGGAGTTCTATTTCACCTAGAGCCTTCAAACTTCATACAATGGATGTCCTTATTGAGCAGAGAACTCCTATTGATTTTGGGGTCAAGGGTCAAAGTCACTGGGGCCTAAAGTGTAAAAACTGTTTCTGCTCAATAACTGGAGTACCGTTAGACCCAGAGCATTCAAACTTCACAGGGTGATAGCTCTTATTGAGTAGAAGAACCCTATTGATTACGGGGTCAGTAGGTTAAAGGTAAAAGGTCACAGGAGCCTGTAGAGTGAAAACCCTTTCTGCTCAATAACAGGAGTTCTATTTCACCCAGAGCCTTCAAACTTCATACGATGGATGTCCTTATTGAGTAGAGGACTCCTTTTGATTTTGGGGTCAGTAGGTCAAAGGTCAAGGTCACAGGGGCCCCGAAGAGTGAAAACTGTATCCGGTCATTAACTAGAGTACCGGTTGACACCGAGCATTCAAACAAAATAGCCCTTATTGAGTAGAAGAACCCTATTGATTTTGGGGTCAGTAGGTCAAAGGTCAAGGTCACAGGGGCCAAGGCGCACGGGAGAGACATGCATTTTTCACAAAAAACATCTAGTATTTTATATGTATATAGGTAAATACTCTGAAAATTTGACACCCTTCATACATATGACAATTGCTTGCAAATTACATTTTGAAAGTCATATTTCTCTAAGCGGGGGTATCACTAGTGAGCATTAGCTCACAGGTTTATCTTGTTAAATTCTGTAAAGTGCGTGCTACTGACAGCTACGACGTTATAATCGTCTAAAATATGTTGCTCCGTTCCAGACGGATAATCTAGGTCAAAGTTGTTAAACCACCGATCCCGACATTATTTCATAAAATAATCAAACAATGCACGCCTTAGTAACATTTTGCGTATAATAATCACTGTATTCGGATATATCAAAACCGCGGTTGAATCCGTTGTTTAACTTCTCGTCCACCCCTTTAACAGCTACATTTTGATGAAAGTTGATGTGAGAGACTGTCGTCGATAAATGTGTACAAATGCTGTGCGGACTCTTTTAAGTGGAATTAATACGTTTGTTTTAAATATCTTAACAATTATGCAGATCCAGAGTGATCTTTTCCGGGGGGGGGGATGCACACATTGTCTAGAACGTTGGGATATCGGGTTGCAAATCACAATCGATCATCAGTTGAAATCAATTGCCTCTTCCGATGTGATATCACTTATTGTAATAGGTTTATAAATAAATCAAATCAATGTTACGTTTACAAATGTTTTATGCTTAGTATCTTACAAAACACCCCTTACTGTGCGCTGGTTTCTACTCTCTTCATAACGGTTATTGTTATAAAGACAAATATAAAACTTCTTCACTTGCTGCACTAATTAAGGATGAAAGAACAGTGCTTAGCAAAAAATACACGCTCCAGTATAAATCGATAATGAGAGAATGACATCGCTTATCGGCATCGAGTAGCTTTTACTCATGATTGATCGATATATTCCGGTCTTTAGGGTGGTCAACCGGCGTGTGTGTGGAGAGGCTTCCCACATAACACCCTATCTATCTTTGCCCAAGTGTTCTGGCCCTTAACATTTTACCAAGATTGTTGAATTAGGGAAACATCTGCACTAACGCGAATTATGTTGATATTGTTTTTATTCTGACGTTTCGATTCAAATAATCTTCATCACGGAATAACAACAGCAATGTACGTGACGTCGTCAAAACGGCGCGTAAACGCCACTTTGACGCTGCCACAAAATAGCGGAAAATACGTATATGATGTTAATTTATACACAAAGCAAATCCCAAATACGATAAAATAAAACATTGGATCTAAACGAATAGAAGAAGAGAAAATTGAAAAAAGAAACTAACAATATTTTACTATCATAATAGTGATTTTGCTTAAACAAAATTACATCAAACATTATTTCAGATCGTAGACGATTTTCGTGTTCATTCCCATCGGATGTAAAGTACCAAGTTTATGAATCCAGTATGTTTCTTTGCATAGTCTGTCCATCTCTCCGTTGACCACATCAATAGGAATGAATGAAAAATCGTCCAACGAATGCTGATTTGTATTAAAATGCGTAGCAACATTGGTCGAATAATACGGATTAATGCTAAAATTATTAATATCAAAACGATGACTGTTCATGCGCATCATCTTGACCTAACAAAGACACACGAGAAATAGCACTCAATTATTTCAACAGGCTAATGTCGTTCACTAAACAAACTTCGCAGTTCATTTACTGAACGATCAAAAACTTCATTATCGGAAATTATTCTTCAATATCTTTTGGTATGCCATCCTTACAAGACTTAGGATGCGAAGTTATTTCCAAGATTGTTCAAGACATTCACACCATGGAGCTTGCCTTGTGACAAAATCTGGATAGGTTTCAGTTTCCCTTAACAGTTCGGACCGTACTTACAGGTATCTTATGTAAAGTTTTCCATCCAAATCCATCTCTTCTGCACACACACTTTTCCCGGTGAGTTAGTCATCCTGGTCCCAAGATCATAAAACTAAGTTTTGAGATCAGTCTCAAATCTCAAGGATCTGATTGGCTGAAATGGCGACTGGTCGTCATTTCAGCCAATCAGATGCTTGAGATTTGTGACTGATCTCCAGATTTATTTTTATGATTTTGGGCACAGGGATCGAGTCTCGGTTTGGTTGTAGAAGTTTCATAACCTGTGACATTCGGTGTTGCGAGTGCAGTGCAATGTCTGAGCTTGAAAAACTACAGGAAAAAAGGAATAATAAAAAGAAAGTTAGCTAAGTTCTTAAATAAAAACTGGGCATAGCTGAGATTAAATGCATTCAGAAGTTATAGCATTTCCTTTCTCAAGAGGGCATAAGTCAAATGAAAACATAAATGTAATAAAAAGCAGACACGTTATTTAAGTTTTAGTTTGGTTGCTATGGAAACTAGCCAAGTTTAAGAACTTACAACGAGCTTAAAATGGCAGACACTGAGCATAAGGTCAGCTGTAGTCTGTGTTTTTTATTATAATCTATCAATATGCCTTATATGAGCTTATATTTATTGAGATCTGATAAAAAACTGTTACTCGAAGTCTGAAAATTGTCAGCAGAAGTTTCATTCCTTCCCAGCGAATGCCGTTATATGTCAAAGCTTTCGGTTAAGAATGACTTTTCCAAAGCGGTAACATGTTTGAAGTTTACTTATCGAACCTCTCCGTCTTTTGGGGGGCTATTCAGATCCTCGATGTGCTCAGTAAATTTACTATAAGAACGCTCTTAGATTCCATATGTTAAGCCTTGTCGAAATGTCTTTTGTTTCCTTAGCACGTTCTTAGATCCAGTTTTATAAGAACGTTATTAGATTCTAAGATTCCTTATGTTTAGTCTTGTCAAAATATTTTTAGTTTTGTACATTTTAGTTTTGTCCAAAGAAACTTTCATAAACTCCTAAACACCCGACGCAAAGGGGCAACCAACTTTTTCCGTTTTCAGAGTTAAAACTAGGAAAACTGTGATATTGAAAAACTTGAAAGTTCAACAAAAATGTTCGAATTGCGCATGACGCAGTTTCATCTCCATGAATGAGCTCATAACAAATGATTTTGCCTCTACCTGGGAGCTAACCTGCACCGTCACAGCGCATAGCCCTGCAATTCCGACAACGCAACTAATTGAGCTAACCGTGACAACCCCAAAACAATGTTGATCGGATAGCCCTGATATACGTTATGATCACTAACTGACATCGTTAATTGGTTATTTACTGATGACAGTGCTAAATTAGTCAAAGTTAAGGTAAAACAAATTTCAAAATACCACAATGATGCGGATATAGGAATTGACTAAATTAGGACCCTGAATCTTTAAGAAAAAATATGATCAAATAGCACTTTACGATTTAACTTGCCATCTTTTATAAAATGATGTTTGATGGTTTGAAAGATAGAGAGGTAAAATAATAACGGGCATATTGCATTTAAGTATTAATTGTAAGTGACTGTTTGATGTGTTGCGATTATAAGTTCCTCCTTGGGACTGAACATTGCCAAGAGCCTTTATGTGTCCTTTATACAATCCGTCCAAACATTTATTTTGAGATGAACCTTATTGAACTCCATGTTTGCGACAATAATATCATAAAGATGTGTACTATTTGATTTAAAGAATAGACAATAAAAATATTAAACGCCAGTCATTTTATGTGGTAATCCTTCCATCGACATTGGATATTTCGTTACGTGAATAGTTAGCTGCGTTTAAAGATATACAGATAAAATAAAGATTGTTTAAAATCGTACTATAATTTGAAATAAATGTTAATGGCATATAAAGCATAAATAAATGACACCCTGATGAACGAAAGGTATCGTTTAATCTAACTTGTTTGTGTTATTTTAATTTTACCGGCGCAAATATTGTTCATATAATAAATGAAATAATGAATAAGAATTGCGGTTCTTTCATATCTCAAATAATCATACAAACACAAAACGCGACTTTAAAATGAACATGAAATAGGTTCAAACTTGAATGAAAAGAACCGAACATAACTATGTAATAAAATTGTTATAAAAGCAATCGTTCTTTTTTTCGCCGCGTCAGAATGGTGATATATATTTAAGTAAGTTTTTATTTTCATTTGTTTAAGTTTAATTGGAAGGTCTCTTCTTGTTTAAAAACTGCACAAACATATAAAGCATCATGTTTCTACTTTGATAATATAATAATCTCTAAAATAGATTTGTCGGTTATTATTTCCAAAACAGGGCTGGAAACTATACTTAAGCTTAGAACACATTTTCCCTGGGTAATTGTATTTAGAAACGGAACCAAATATGCTGGTAAAAGAAAGTTTTAATCTATTAAACAGATATGTAACTTTTTCACTTGCAGATGCTGAGAGAACGTGAATTTACGTGATACAGGATGACGCAGCCTCGTAACTTTATTGTTTTTATTATAACATTTTTCACCATTTTTAAAACGGGTAAGTATATCTAGAGGCAAAATAGTTTATTTTTTCTGTAAAAAATGGCCTTTCAGTCTATAAATTTAGATATCTGCGATAAAAGATGCCAATTTAACAATACTGTTTATGACATCGCGATATAAAACCTCGCCTTTTGAAAACAATCTGAAAAAAAACACGCTAGATTCTCGGCTTAACTTTGTCTAGTGAAACTAATGTCCATGTATTTCAAATTGAGCCAGTCTTTGATAAAATGATCCTCAAATGCTAAAAATGTGTTAGTTTCTTTGCCTCCACAACCTAATTTTTCATCAAATAATTTTAACCATGTTTTTCGAAGGAAAAATCCTGGTTATTAGATTGGGGTACGTCGGCGGGCGAATGGGCGGGCGACAACACTTTCTTGTGTGCGCAACTCCTACATTTCTCAACGTAATTCAACTAAACTTTCACAGAAGTATTGTCGTGATGTGCCCTGGCACATATTGTCAGGGTTTGACCACATGGCCAAGGTCACTGCTGCTAAAAATAGAAATTCAGTCTGCTCAATTACTTGAGTGCCTATTGACTTCAAACTTGGTGTATGAGTAGCTTCTGTAATCAAGGTCAATGTCACTGTTGCTAAAAATAGAAATTCAGTTTCCACTTAACGACTAGAGTTTGCTTTGGCATATTGAATCCAAACTTGGTATATGGGTAGCTTATATCAAGAGGCAGCTTGGGATTGCTACCCACATGTCTGTGATGAAGGTCTAAGTCACTGTTGCTAAAAATAGAAATTCAATTTCTGCTTAAATAACTTGAGTTTACTTTTGCCTATTGACTCCAATCTTAATGTATGTGTAGCTTGTATAAAGAGGCAGCTTGGGATTGCTACCCAGGTGTCTGTATTCAAGGTCAAGGTCACTGTTGCTTAAAATAGAAATTCAGTTTCCACTTATTACTTGAGTTTGCTTTGGCCTATTGACTCCAAACATGGTGTATCGGTCGCTTATATCAAGAGGCAGCTAGTTATTTCTACCCACGTGTCTGTGATCATGGTCAAGGTCGCTGTTGCAAAAAATAGAAATTCAGTTTCCACTAATTACTTGAGTTTGGTTTGGCCAATTGACTCCAAACTTGGTTTATGTGTTGCTTATATCAAGAGGAAGCTTAGGATTGCTAACCATATGTCTGTGATCAAGGTCAATGTCACTGTTTCTAAATATAGAAAATTCAATTTCCGCTTAATAACTTGAGTTTGCTTTGGCCTATTGACTCCACAATTGGTGTATGGGAAGCTTATATCAATAGGCAGCTTTGGGTTGCTATCCAGGTGTCTGTGATCAAGGTCAATGTCACTGTTACTAAAAATAGAAATTCAGTTTCAGTTTAATAAATTGAGTTTGCTTTGGCTTACTGACTTCAAACTTGGAATATTGGTAATGTACTGTACTGTACTTCAATGTGTTCTGTTCTACCTTTTATTTCATGTATCTTAGAATCGGATGAGCGATTTAGGGCCAATTGGCCCTCATGTCAATGTATAATGTTATGCCCCTGGTCGTCTGTCTTTCCGTTGGTTAGCAATTTTGTGTCTTCTTATTTAATTATAATATATAAAAGGGAGAATACTCTGTTATTATAAAACTTTGTTTTTTCACATTATGTACATCTACTGACTGCGCTCGGCCATCAGCCTGGAAAATGAAAACCTGGTTTTGTGACAATTTCCTGTCACTTGTTTATTTTTGTGTCGCCCTATCGAAGAATTGGCGATACATAGGGGCCGCTTTGTCCGCCCGTCCGTCCGTCCATCGGTCCGTAAAGAAAACTTAACGTTGGCTATAACTTTGTTATTTCTTAATAATTCTTTATCAAACTTTCAAATTATATTGCTTATGACAACACGCTCGAGATGATGCCAAATTCTCAAGGTCAAGGTCACATTTGATGGAGTTATGCCCCTTTTTCTACTTGGATTAAGATACAAAAACTTAACATTGGCTAAAGCTTTCTCATTTCTTAATATTTTTTCATCAAACTTTCAAATTATATTGCTGATGACAACACGCTCGAGATGATGCCAAATTCTCAAGGTCAAGGTCACATTTGATGGAGTTATGCACCCTTTTGTACTTGGATTTTTACACGAAAACTTAACGTTGGCTATAACTTTGTCATTTCTTAATATTTTTACATCAAACTTTGAAATTATATTGCTTATGACAACACGCTCATGATGATGCCAAATTTTTTCGGTCAACGTCACATTTGATGGAGTTATGCCCCTTTTGTACCTGCATTTTTATTCCGACATAGCACCAGAGGGCGACACAAGTGTTCAACTGAACACCCATCTAGTTTTATTTTTAAACACCCTAGCAAACGAAGTGGATCAGTCCATTATTTTTGAAAGGGGAGCACGATTTAACATTATTGTGATGCGAACTTCTACAGTTATCAAGATATTGATTTCAAATTTTAAAAATATAAAAATATGTTCGGCATAAAGTGTAGATGTGTATTTCATACTTTTCATCTGGATCAGTTTTTTTATTTTTAGGGAAGCAGGATGAAACAAAATCTTGTGACGCGAACTACTTTGGCATTTTCCTAGATATGACTTCAAACTTTAAACACATGTTTTGCATGCGGTGCTTCATACACATATAAATATCATTGCTTGTATTAATGATTCATAATCATTCTTCGAACCCACCAAGCTCTTAAAACTATATACGACATTTTTATAAATGCATATCTGTTTTAAACGGGCATTGAAAATTTAAACATATACAATACATTCGGTTTTGTTCATACAAACAAATATCAAAATGATTTTTTTTTCTGAAATATAATAATCTAAAAGAAGTTCAGAAAATGTTCTGAATTAATTACTTTCAGGACAAGGGATTTCATTTATGTCCCCTGACGTCATATCTGGAAATGATACATTTCTCCTCGGATCGAAGGCTACGTTAGAATGCAGAACATCTGAAGTTCCAATAAATGTTATTCTCTGGTTTAACAAAACACAGGCCGCAAACTGCTTAGATGATTATTGCGCTACCAATCCATCTATGGAAGTTTATTACAATATAACTACAAACAAAACAATTGGGCAAATAAATGTACACACTGACCCAGTTACAGTAAGTTTTGGATATACCACATTTACGTGTGAAGCAGATCGCACGAATCGTACCATAACGCCAAAAATCCAAGGTAATTTGCGTACATTTTCAATTTAAAACATATATGCATAACACTTATAATATTTTGATATGATGCGATGAATTTAAGGTGAGACAAGTGTTCTCCCAATTTCCAGGTAGAAGTGAACAAGTTAGGTTTGTGGACTTCTGAAATTATCAGAACAAGCTTTCAGCAAAGTAACTGATTTTCAAACGAATAATAGTTCTAAGCATATACACCCACATACATGTACATAAAAAGGGAACTTTGAAAGCCACCGAACACGACAAATATGAAAATATTGCAGGCTCGGTTTGATTGAGCCTGTGCATGAGCAGTAATGGAACTGCTTATTACTGCCGACACCGCCAAGCCCCGAGTAACTCAATATTTACACCAAAAACAGTACAATTTAAAACACACTACATTTGATATGAAATATAGTTCATTGCTGTGAAGTCACAGAACAAAAAATAATAAAAACAGTGGAATCTTTTTCATAGAGGATGTTCATGAAGGCTTCTTTAAACATCTTAACCCCTTCCGCCCCTTACCCCGGCTTTTAAGGAATATTGTAAGGACTTAATATTCATAAAAGACCAGGATATCAATGTTAAACTTAAATGGCATGTTGTTAGTTTTGTATTTTACGTTATATCTCTATTTAAGTCATGTACGATAATTTCACAAATGCAATTTCTAATATACTGAAAATGTCGCTATTAAGTGGAAACATTAAGTGTGTATATTGTTGGTACAGCTTATTAAAAATTCACGATATCGTCAATATTTAATTTTCTTTTTACATAAATACTCTTTCTTTTTTTCTGTTTTCATAGACAACAACCAACCCAGCACAACTACACCCAGCACAAAGACTAAGAGCAGTAGTGTGCCACTTGTGGTTAATATTTGGATTTTTACAATGATCGTGCTGTGTAATGTTATAAAAGATTAACAGGATTTATACATTGAAACCACACCTTTCCTGATTGAGATGTTTTCACTCACGAATTTCTTTCGCAATAATGTACCTCACAGAATTTGCTTATAAGGGGAGTTTTACTAACATTTGTTGTGTAATGGTTGACCTATATACGACATGAACGAAAAGGACAATTTGAGATCGGTAGAATTTAACATTAATTATTGCCGTCAATTTTAAAAAGACATGAAATTTATTTCACATTCGCCAAAATTCCTGCTTTTGTTGCTAATTAATAATCTAGCTTAAGAGGAAGCTCCTTGGAGATCTAATGAGTTCAGCAGTAGTACAATAGTATTGCCTGCGAAGTATTGACCTGAATTGAGATCACACTCAACTGCAGCTGTTAAGAGCGGAATCAGTAGCGACAGTTTATTGAATTCATAGACTCTGGGATAGCATGTACGAATTATTTCACCTACAGTTTGTCAACCAGTTCCGGTTATGAACCAGTTCCAGTTAACTTTTATATTTCCTATCCCATGTTAGAAATATTTCAGTACAACGAGTGAAAATATTCTTTTATTCGCAATGAATAGCATTTCAACTGAACATTTACGAGCTTAAACCTTTGATCTATTGTTTACTTCCGGTGGAGGGCCGCATCAGCAGTTTGTGCATAGGCACGTGTGCAAATTTTTCGCAGATGTTCAGCGTGAAATTCATCGCAAAAAAATGTATTGGCCTGAAAACTGAAAAACATTATTTTCAATATTGTGTTTATATTTTCATATTGTTTTTGTGAAGGTTTTTGAGAAGCATGCGTTTTAAACAATTCCTGATCAGAAATTCAGAATAAGTAATTAGTGTGGATTCCAGATTTGAAAATATTTTGAATAATAATGGTAACTGATGGACACTTAGTTAAAAGATGTGGCTGGTTTACATATTGGTCATGTCTCGTAGTTGTTGAAACCCTACTTCAGAGACATTCTTAACAATCATGGTAAAGTGTTCTCAGAAGTTAATGGTTCACCATTACCTAGCTTGCCACCATGGCCAGCTCCACATAAAAAGGGGGATGGTTGTGCTACCACGTGATTATATCATTTCTATGCCACGAAATGATGACTATAATGTTAAACAAGATGAACGTAGTACAATACCTGAAGAATCCGGAATGGAACGTGTGGTTTATGAGTGCTTAATTGTTTAAAATTTGTTATTAATACTGTAGTAAATATTTAAAAAAATTAAAAGCAACGTATATCATAAGTGTGTTATATTTTTATTTCGCATTATTTCAGAACTATTTTGCACCCTTAGACAGATAACGTGTTAAAACACATTAGGTGTATCAAAGCCAGTATAAAGCTGTCAAATTAGACAGTCAAAATTCACTCTGAGACATGTATACCAATTTATAACCGGAACACATTAAATTTACCGGAGACTAAAATAAATTCAGCATATTTTAGGTAAGATATCTTGCATATCATCAAACAGCAAACAACGTTCAGATAAATGCTTTTTGTATATTTTTTACAACAAAAAATATATCTATTAACCGGAACTGGTTGACAAACTATACCTCCAGCTCTTGGTACACAGAAAGGAGAGTGTTGTAACTTCTTCGCCTAAACAATTTTCATAAAGCTATGACATAATTTCAAATATTATTAATTTGTATATGAAAAATCATATACATCATATTGTTGTTTTTGTTAGCTTTCAGTTAAGCAAAATATATTAAATATATTAGTTGCCTTGCATTTTATTCAAATAAACAGTGCATTAATGTAAGACAGCACGTTCGCCATGGTTTAAGTTCCACACGAATGCAAAAAGAATAATATATTGGTTAGATGGTAAATGTAAAATAGCCGTACAGGTTTTTAGTTTAGGTTAGAAACAGTTTTTTTTCTGTAACATGGTTAGGCAGGCATCAACAATTCGAAAAACACAAAGGAACAAGCATGAAAAATAATGACATCCGTTACATGCTGGGGGGAAAAAATGTGTAACCCTCGGGTTCTCGTTTTTGTCAAATGTTTGTGGTGTCTGATTTGAAGCTGATTATTTTAATAACCATGCTCTCTCTCTCTCTCTCTCTCTCTCTCTCTCTCTCTCTCTCTCTCTCCTCTTCGCTTCTTCTTGGCTGTGTCGGGAGGCTGTTTTTCTGGACGTGGCGATTCCTGATATGCATATTTGACTTTTTTCTACAGCAACCTAATGACAACATCAAAAAATGGACATATAAATCAAACAGCAGTTGCCTCAACTTGAACTTTTCGGATGCAGAATAAAACTGACATGTAACTGGACATCTCAAATTTACGTCTACAAACTTGAAAATATAGAGCTGGTGTCAAAATGCTTTTAGCACATTCATCAGATTTGCAGAATTGCCCAAATCAGGAGGAGCAACAGCCCTATGCCCTTCATATTCAACCATCTTTTCTGTTCCATAAAATTGCTAGCACTCGGGTTTTTTCCCTGTTTCAACATGTTAATAAAATGGTGCATGCATCTTTCATGATGACATTAAATCACACGTTACTTTGTAAAGATATACTTTGCAAACAAAATGCGTGATTAAAAATACATATTAAGCAATTATGAAATACATTTCCTTTTGATAACAGTTACACAAATCAACACTTAAATAATACTGGGTCTTCAAGACAATATTTTTTCTAGGTAAGAATGCTTCTACAATTACAAGTTAGCAATAAAGCACCACATGGTAATAACATTTTTGTAAATCTTACATTTCTATAGTCCACCATTTCCTCACCTGCATTTGGCAGAGTCCTTGGATCGAAGATGCTAAATGCCAAATCGACTATCTCCTCAAACTTGCTGTTGATAATGAAAAGAAGTGAATTTCACTAAAAATGAGGTAATTACGTGTGATTTATGTCTTCTTTCTACATAGCAGATCATCTGACGACTATTTTCAAGACATAACTTAGACAAAAATTATTAATTATTTTATGTTATGGATTACTTAAATTCCATATCTTGGAGTGCATGTCGTTGATACCTGTCAATAATCGAGTGGAGATCGTCAGTGGTCTGCTTTACACGTCCTGGCAGTTTGGTGAACGTTCCGCTGTCCTCTTGGAGGTACAGACTTGGGTAGTTAACTGGTCGCAGGATGTCAGCAAGAACAAGGGTTGTTGCCACAAACTCCATCTCGACCATGTTACTGCGAATACCGGTCAGCTCGGGTTCTTGGGTTTTGTGTATAAGGGAGTAAGTCCACTGTGTCAAGGTAAGATTCAAATCTTATGATGAATCTCTAGCAGGCTTGTACACGAGAAAGCCACCTGTCCTTTCCCAGTATGAGTGTCACTTTGAAATTAAGTAACTTAACATATTATATATTAAACAATAATTGGCTATGCATAAAAGTACTTGGTACCTTCTTGTTGCCGCACTTACGAAGGTCAGAGGTTTTTGTCTATATGCCTCCTGCATGTGTTTGAATTCTGCTGCCTTTTTGGTAAGTAATGGAACATCTTGCCAGTTGAGATTAGGGGTGCATCCACATCTGCAAGCATTTTGTTATTTTTCATTATGTGGACAAAATAAAGTGCTAGGCGGTGATTCCTGCAGTTGATTTAGATGCAGTAGGGACTTTTGATGGTATGGATAATGGTAGTTTTTTCAAGAGAAATTCTAGAAAAACTTACTTTCTGGTCTACTTTCGGTATTAAGGGCAAATCATTTTGATGTATCTTTTCAAAACTCGACATTAATTCCCACTGATAGACCAATGAAAGAAAAGAAATATAGTTTCATTTGGCTGTATTTAAGTTTGAAGGCTCAAGTTGTTTGAAAAAAATGATTTTTTACATAGAACAGATACGCACAAAAAGAAAATACCTTTTGCACAAGAACTCCGGAATGGCTGTTTAAAACGTCTAGAAGAATGATACAGATATCGTGTAAACACTTATTTACAATATTTTGTGGTCCTCTGTCGAAATGATGTCAGATATTTTAAGTAGTACATTAAAATGTTTTGACCTTCAAACCGAAAGTAGGCCGAGAAGTAAAAAGGTGAAATATGCATATCAGGAATCGCCACATTCAGAAAAAACAGCCCACACAGTCAAGAAGAGGAGAGAGGGAGAGAGCATGGTTAATAAAATGATGATAGTTTCAAAAAAGACACCACTAACAATAAACAAAAATAGTTTTTCTTGAATGTCTTGAAAAGCCTAACATTATTTTGACGAATCGCCACAACTTATTGTAGATCAGCATATACTTATTTCAGACAAACATATCCGTAGACAAATACATTTCATCTCTAAACTCAAGGTGGCAATGCGTATTTTACCCAAAATTCATTTTTGAAAGTTTAGCCAGTTTTTTATTAGTGCTTAAGAAGCAAAAATCCTAATGAAGTAGAGTACAATACATTTTTTTCTTTATATAAATGATTTCATTTGCATGATTCATTCTTTCTGTAATTGCTCGGGCATTTTTTTCTTCGCTGACTGTTTAAAACTATATGGAACTTAACCCTAGTTTTCATTCGGTAACCTCGATTTTCGGTCAGTAACTAGTTTTCAGCGATATCCAAAGTTTTCGACTCAAGAACTTTATTTATGGACGATAACTATTGTTATCGCCCAATGACTGGGGTTTGCACCGATAACTGGTTATTGGGTAGTAATCTGTTATATAGTTATAACCACTGATACGGGTATATTTTTGCAAACCGCTTTACATATTTGAAGTGTAAAGTTTCCATAATCAACAACCAGATACAGGTACAGAGTTTATATCTTCTGAAAATTAAGCATTTTCTATAGTTTATTCGTTGGATGTTCAGTGTTAGATCAAAAGTAGCAGAGTCAAAATATCACCCTCAGTTCCAGGTCAGCAATAAAGTTTAAGCTAAGTTCAAACCACGATCAATAACTCAGTGTTAATTGCGTTGTTCAAACCACGATGAGACGTCTCCAAAAATATTTGAATCGATTCAATGTTAAACGGTTCATATTTATACTTCGATCTACGTGATTATTATGTGTAGAGTTATAAACATGGGCCTAGAAACTTCCATTATCGTTATACTGGTTAGTTTATTTGAAGGTACGTTTATTTCTCTTTCTTCTTTTTAACATGTTTAATGAATTTGATCCGTTAAACAATCTTAAATGTCCATGTTTGTTATTGTTGCTTTTTCTTACACGCATATTTTTTCAATGTTTAAATGACTGTTAATCTTTAGACCGATGAACAAAAACATTCACTATTTTAAGACGCTTTTCATTAGAAAGTTTACCGAAATCACACCGTTCAACCAGGTATGGTGAATGCCGTGGTTATACCGAAGGCAGTTGCGAATGTACATGTACGTTTTTCCATGAACGTGAGTATTGGCTTGTTGTTTTTTTCTGCAGTATCTAAGGAGAACAAAGTATAGAGATTTATTTCGTTTTTGAAGAGGAACCTTCTGACGAAATCACGACGTACACAGAATACTATTGATAGAGAAATTGCAGAAAAAGTAAGCAACTTTTCGACAAAATATGTCATTTGATAAATCTGCAGCAAATATCTTTGTTTTATTACCAATCTTGAAATATTTAAAATATTCCATGAGAAAGTTCGTACAGGGAAATAGTTGAACTTTATCATGAAATATTTTAAATACGATGATAATATGCTTTGCCACCCACTGTAAGAAAAATACTAACATGCCTGTCGCTTCTGACTATATGTTGGACGAGTTACTTTAGAAACATAATTTTAATGTTTATTGTGATTTTCAGTTCATGGACTATCTTTTACGTCTACAAACAGCATCAGTGGGGATGACACCTTTCTCTGCAATGCAGAAGCCAGATTGGACTGCAGGACGATACAATCCTCAACAATAGTATTGAAGATAAATAATACAGATTCTGCTATATGTTACCCCGAGGCTTGTCTAGTCAATACAAATCTGACTGGAAATTTTAACATAAAAACTAACACTTCTGGTAGACAAATCACGGTTCATACTGATGCGGTTTCAGCCAGTTTTGCAAGTACCACGTTTACATGCGAAGCTGATGGAACGTCTCGCACAATTCAACCACTAAGCAGAGGTAAAATTCAGACATTTTTGTTAATGTGTTTTGTGATTTGGGTTACACTGGACGAGACCAGTTTACTCTGAAGAGATCAGTTTACCGAAAAAAGTAAACATGAATTTCGGGGTAAAAAGAACCAACAAAACTGAACCATTACACTACTTTTGTACATAACAACTGTCGGCCTTGCTGGCATCATTTTGCTCAAGTCGCATGCTTTTGAGATATCGTACTATAGACATTTCATATTGAACAGCCCTAGTATAAGTGCACACATTTGCCAATTATGATAGTAATAACCCGTCTTATATACAAACGACATGGTATTTTGAATGTATTTATTGTTAAATCAGATTAATGAATCTTTTTGGTTCGCTAAATCTATCCTTTGTTTTACCCATACTTATTTTAAAATGCTTATTTTTTAATTCTGATTCAAAGCAAACACTCTGATTAAAATAAACTTAAGATAAAATAATTCCCTTATTTCAGTGTGTGTTCCTTGGATTTTCGCAGTGACAAATGTACAATGTCATATATTTTCGCCGAAGACCAAACGGTGAAATGGCAAATAGTATTCAGTGCAACGGATCACTGAACAAACCCGATTCTACGGTTATACAAACTGTTATAAGCAACACATTTATTTTATTTTTCAGTTTTACCAAAGAACGAGTCCACCAGCTTGATAATTACTGAGAATGACCAAGACACAGAGGTGAAAGTCACAACAGGATGTACCCAAACAACCCACAACATTACTGTTCACTGGTATAAAACAACGGTATGATATTATCTATGTATTGAACAAGTTCCGTGGTGAATAACATAGGGGACTGCTCTCTTTGAACACCGATACATCATTTAGTCTACTCTAAAATAATTTTTTTTTTAAATGATAGATTATGTCACTATTTATTTTAATTTGACTTTCGTGATAATTGAAGCTGAAAAAATGATATTTCAGACAAAGGCTGCCACAGTGCTTGAGCCCTTACTGGACGTGGACGTTGAGAAGTTAGTTGTAAGTGATAACACTAACTGTATCCCGTCATTAAACTGTGAAGGACATGGTATATCTGGTATCTTAAAGTTTAAGCCCACTGCTGATGGAAAACCCTATTACATTCTCTGCGTTGTTTTGGTTACTGATGGTGACTCGACGGGAAATGTTGTGAAGATTACAAACAGAACATTCACACTAAGAGGTAGGGTGTTTAGCGGTATAAATATGTTAATATGATACAACTCAACTAATGCTCGTCAGAAGAAGAAAATCTATTTAACAAAATTAACGCTTGTTTAAAGATAGGTAATGTTTTTATCATTTTGCATATCGACATGGAAACTACGAACAACAGATCACATACAATTATTAACACGGAACAGTTAGTCTTTGAATCTCTTAATTAATTTTTAATAGCCAAAATTCATACAATATTCTCCAGATATTCATGTTATTCAAGTAGCAATGTTAATAAATTACGTTTAACAGTATTATGTTGTCGGCTTGTGTTTAAAATTAATTTTTCTTTCAAGTCGGTTCGATCCTAAATATGATCGGTTTTCAGCGTTACCAAGAGTGTTCCCTTTATAATTAAAACTAGATGGGTGTTCAGTTGAACACTTGTGTCGCCCTCTGGTGCTGTCGGAATAAAAATGCAATTACAAATAGGGGCATAACTCCATCAAATGTGACCTTGACCTTAAGAATATAGTATCGTCACGAGCGTATTGTCATAGGGAATATAATTTGAAAGTTTGATGAAGAAATATAAATAAATGGCAAAGTTATAGCCAACGTTAAGTTTTCATATAAAGGGGAATAACTCCATCAAGTGTGACCTTGACCTAAAGAATGTGGTATTATCAGGAGCGTGTTGTGAAAAGGAATATAATTTGAAAGTTTGATGAAGAAATATTAAGAAATGGCAGTTATAGCCAATGTTAAGTTTTCGTAAAAGGGAAATAACTCCATCAAATGTGACCTTGACCTAAAGAATGTGGTATCATCACATCACGAGCGTGTAGTCATAAGGAATATAATTGAAAGTTTGATGTAAAAATATTAAGAAATGACAAAGTTATAGCCAACGTTAAGTTTTCGTGTAAAAATCCAAGTACAAAAAGGGGCATAACTATATCAAATGTGACCTTGACCTTGAGAATTTGGCATCATCTCGAGCGTGTTGTCATAAGCAATATAATTTGCAAGTTTGATGAAAAAATATTAAGAAGTGACAAAATTATAGCCAACGTTAAGTTTTCGTGTAAAAATCAAAGTACAAAAAGGGGCATAACACCATCAAATGTGACCTTGACCTTATGAATTTGGCATCATCTCGAGCGTGTTGTCATAAGCAATATAATTTGCAAGTTTGATAAAGAAATATTAAGAAATGGCAAAGTTATAGCCAACGTTAAGTTTTCGTGACGTACCGACGGACGGACAAAGCGGTCCCTATGTATCGCCATTCCTTCGAAAGGGCGACACAAAAAGGAGTAGTTCATTACTCCTGTAACGGTCTTTATTTTGGTTGGTGCACCCTAGAACCTGGTTTAAACCCCCAGCGGCAATTTGTTATGGCACTGACCGTTCCAAGGCGGTATCCCCAAAGGTTCTCTTTTTCGTAAATTGTTTGTGCTGTCATATTTGAATTGACATAGTTATAACAAACATGCTCTCTTTCTCTCTTCCCCTCTTCTTTTTCGCTGCGTGGGGAGGCTGAGTGGCGATTTCTGATATGCATATATTACTTTTTTATCACTGTAGATAATACAATGACGTTTAATTCGGTTGGAAGCGTAGACGGAAACAGTACCTTTAAATGTAATGCGAACGCGACGATAAACTGCCTGTCACACCAAACTCCTTTTAACATGACTATCAGTGTAAATGGAACCACAGCAGCGAAATGTAACGATCGTGTCTGTTTCACTAATCCCGAAATTAACACAAGGTTTAAGATGACACAAAACTACACGTCTCGTCAATTGGCGCTCCACATAGACTCTGTGACAGAGGATTTGGCAAGTGTCGTGTTCAGATGCCAGGTGAATGATGAAACCCGCACACTGCAACCCGTAGTTAAAGGTACATATTTGCCTTTTTAATAATATTATCATTTTTGTGATAAATTAGATTGACATGGCTTTTACTACAAATACGGTTGATAAGAAAGTACAGTAATTTAGAAATCAGCGATTTTTGAAATCAACGAATTCACAAATAATGCGTTCTTCGCATAATGCTCAGTAATACCAGTAAGTGTGCATCAATAACTGCCATGAAGTATGCCACTGTTTTGAATCGCTTTTTTAAATAACGACGTTTTACGATATTTTCTACATAAAGAATTCTATATACTCGGTAAAGTGAATGTAATTGCGAGGAAAAATAACATTCCTTTTGTTATCTTACATATAGATCAATATGTTCGACAAACATTAAAAAAACGAACAATTGGCTTAATTAGAACATCTTCATTTTCAAGCGTTAGAATTCAAACCGTCAAATGTTCACAGACGGAGATCTTCAACGATATAAATGAATTATTTATTTCTTGATTCTAGCATATTGTGGTTTAAAATTGAAGACTGTCCACGACATTTTTACCAAAATGGTAAAAAATATTTAAATGCTGTTGAACCGTTATTTTTACTAGATATATTGCATTAAGTTTTTACATGACCTAGAGATCATTTCCTACTTCAGTATTTCCAAAAAACGTAACAACAACAATGGAGATAAGAACCGTCGACAACGGTACAGAAATAAAGGTCACGACTGGCTGTTTGCGTGTTATTGATGTCAGCTTTACGTGGTACAAACAAGTAAGCTATATTTCTTTTAAAACTGTCAAGACCTTAGAGAAATTAAAGAAAAAATGTTATAAAGGAAACGCCAGGACCAGATGGTTTAGCCAACCCTTTATTTGTAGTTTAGATACCGCTTTCTAGTTGTACCTCGTCAGTTGACTGCTTA
The DNA here is from genome assembly GCA_038501625.1 of Corbicula japonica. Taxonomy (NCBI): domain Eukaryota; kingdom Metazoa; phylum Mollusca; class Bivalvia; order Venerida; family Cyrenidae; genus Corbicula; species Corbicula japonica. The sequence goes on from JAZAYU010000024.1 coordinate 796,338, forward strand.
AAAATACAATTAATTTTTTTGTTGACTTAAGTACATTGTGAATCAGTCACATTTAGAGGCACTATTATTTTAAATTCACAATAGCGCTATTTGTGCAGTGTGGCAGCCGTAAAAAGTCATCCCGTACATATACTCAGTACTGTTATCAGTCAAATAACCCGTCACCGATGTCATGCAGTGATGGTTACGTATATCAGGGCTATGCGATCAACCTTTTGGGGTGTTGTCCCGGCTAGCTCAGTTCGTTGCGTCACATGAATTGTAGGGCTAGGCGCTGTCGCCGTGACGGTGCGGGTTCGCTCCCAACTAGGGGCACTAATTTGAAATTCATTGTAGCGCTATTTCTGCAGTGTGACGGCCGTAAAAAGTCTCCCCGTACATATAGTTAGTACTGTTATCAGTAAAATAACCCGTCACCGATGTCATGCTCAGTTGGTTGCTTTGCAGGAATTGCAGGGCTAGGCGAAGTCGCAGTGTCGGTACGGGTTCGCTCACAGCTAGAGACACTATCATTTTATATAGCATTCTGTGGGTTCAGAAGCCAGTGGAGGAGATTTCTCAGCGATCATTCTCGATAAACAATAATAAAATATAGACAACAACTGAAACCTACAAACATAGCAATGGCAACATGATAACAATCTGTACGAAGCTCATGTTTTAACAAATCCTTGCGCTCTTTTTCTATAACATCTCATAAACTGTCTCAATTAAACTGAGCATGCAATATTACGATTTTGTCGTGTTCGGGGCCTTCAAAGTTCTTTTTGCATGTCAATGACTATCTTTTGAAATGCTTCAGATGTTATTTTAAATGTGGTTTTCCTGATATTTGCATATTTCAGTTTTTTAATCGTTTTGTAAAGTATGATCATTTGTAGGCAGAAGATGGCACTACTGTTGGAACATTGTCACAATCTGACTTTGAACAGTTTGATATCCGAGAGAACACGAAAGACAACAGTAACTGTGAGCCTAGTCAGAACTGTGGTGGAACTGGAGCATCAAGTACTATTCGCTTCCAAGAAGCTAGTGACGGCGAACAATACTTCATTTATTGTTTGGTGAAACATTCAGATAAAGTTGCAGCAGGCCAAGTAGTGAAAATGTCCAATAGGACGTTCATTTTTAAACGTACGTCAGTGAACAAGAATTATCTAAAAGCCTTATTTAATTTTGATAAAGCAAGTTAATATATTATGACGTTTTAATGTTTAAGAAACAAACTTGCATGGCATATAAGAAACGCAGGACTTATGACACGCAGTCTTTTTAGATAGCCAACAAGCAGAGAACATATATTAATAAGATAAAACTACCTCTAAAAACTACAAACGAATAACACCACAGATAATGATAAAATGAAAACTGCAGATTTTTTGCACAGGTCCAACTTCACTTAGTTACTATTATAAAAACCAAGACAGACAATACGTGTATATTTCAGGCCGAGGTATAGTGTTTGAGACTGTTGGAAGCATCGGTGGTAACAACACGTTTGAGTGTGGTTCGAGCGCAGATTTCAACTGCCTATCTTCACAAAAACCTATAAATGTGCAACTCAGAGTAAACGATACCCAGGCAGCACACTGTTTGATCAGCAACTGTGTAATCAATACAAACTTTGTCAAACTGTTTACTATAACATATAATCTTAAGTTGGGGCATCTTATTCTTCACATTGAATCAATGGCGATCACACATGCCACCACTACGTTTACATGCGAAGCAGAATCACAACAACTTAACATCAGGCCAGGCATAACAGGTATTTTCAGTATATATATATAAATGATTTCAGTTACATTTTATACCCACACAGATTAACTTTATTATCAATTAGAAAGGTTAAAACGGATTTGTTACAAAAATAGTTTCTGTTGATTGAGAAGATCTGGTTCTTTAAAGACGGTTTCAATTAAAATAAAATAATTCAAAATTATTTACGAAAATTTACTTTGTTAAAAAGTCTTTGTCGTATACAATAAATGAAACTGATTGTTATCGCCCGGCTTATATAGTGCCATTGTACCAGAAATAAATACGAAAACAAGGTTAAAAAATAACAACATAAGCACACTCCTCAAAATGGTTTTGGATATCTGTACTTGACTTAAATCGGTAGGTTTATATCAGTCAAAAAGATACAATCTACCTACATAGCCAAAAATTAAAAAGTAAAATAAACTTTTTTCTTAAATGACAAACAATTAACGAATTTACCGCAGTCAGTGTCAAAATATGCAACGTCAATTGTTAACATTTCTCTTATGTTAAGAGAAATACTAGTACGCATATCATGCCAAAATAGCCTCATTTAGGAAACCTTCTAATACAACGAACAACTAGCTTATTTTTTAACTAAAAATGACACCAATGATATACTTAAAAAACAATAAACAGACAAAATATACAATAAAAAAGGCGGCTACCTCAGAACCCTCAGTGGCGAATCACTTTCCGTTTAGGTTATAAAGCTGGTTCCTTGGTGCACTAACCTCGGTTGCAACCGATTCTTATGTAATCAAACGGGGAAAAGTGTAACTTGTATAGGCAGTGCAAGCTTAAAAAAAGTTTACCCGCACCGCGCAGCCAAAGCAGTTGTCAGGTTTATAAGAAGATAAAATTAGAGAAAAGAAATCGCAAAATCTTTGCTATTATTTGCTACTGGGTTTAGATAACATTCTACAAGAAGTCGCATTCTTGCCCGATAGGGATATTTAAAAGAACAGGAACACGCTGTCCTGGTTAAGTAACTCGGCAAGAATCATTCGATGAAAACTCAAATTGAATAGTTGCTAAATACGTAGTATCAATGTATTTACCGAGTTTTTTATTCCAAAAAATTCGAGTTTTCAGCGGCAATAATACATTTGCTGTGATTTCAGTGTTGCCCAAGATCGAAACAAGCCGCATGATCGCTAGTGTAAAGAACAACTCGGAAGATATTGAGATAACAGTTACGACCGGTTGCATCTTACTGGATAGAAATCTTACATTCGTTTGGAAGAAAATTGAGGTAAACTTATCGGGTAAATCGATAATTTCAAATCAGTTAGTTTAAAGTGACCACCATGAACCGTTCCCGCCATCTATACCATGCATGCATTGAATACAGAATATGATTTCTAATTTATAAAGACTTCTCTGCAATCTACGTAGCTGTGTTGTGTTTGTACGATTAGTTTTAGACTGGAATAATTTGAAAATATTTCATAATATCCAAATAGGTTTTTCACGTTATATTAAGAACTCATTATGTTTCGCATTTTTTACCCAATCGCAGTTATGCAACGAATTCGATTTCCCACTTGTATATTCTTTCAACGAATGGTTTATTTAACATTCATGGTAATAGAACTGGCATATCGGCTATAGTTACCAAATTATTGAGGATGTTCTCTTGTCTTACAAGTTGTATTTTTCATTCAATATTTAACTCACCCTAGATCCTTATTGTTGGGTATTCAGTTATGTAAATACACTGTTCGGACATGATTGTGTGTTTTATTGTACATGCTTTTGAACATACTTAAAGAGGCTCGTTAATAACGTTACTATTTAGAAACAAATAATTATGAACAAAATAACATTTCGGCATTGTATTGCACTTTTTCCTTATTTATGTATGACAAAACAGTTCTGGTACTGGTTTAATTTTTTTTTGAATAATTGTTGTTAATTCAGGTCAATAGTAATACAACATTCGATGCCGACTACAATCAGCGTACCGAGAGAAATAACATGTACTGTGATCCGACGTTACACTGCGGAGCAGCAGGCTATTCCAACACTATTACGTTACAAGAAGAGGACTCGGGACCGGAATACTACATAGAATGTCTTGTTCTTGTTGACAAGGATAATGAGAATGCTAGAGGGAATATCAGATTAAGATCTAACCGAACATTTCAGTTAAAAGGTGGGATCATGTTTTCATACACAAATTATACAAAGTCAGAGAGAAAATCATAAATTTAACTCTCGACTGAAGTAGAGAAAAATTGTCGGATATGTTTGATTTAACATGATATTGATTAGAAGAGTTAAGATGATCGGATAAAGTGCCCAAAACATGCACTTCGTTGTCATCTATGGGTTTGTAAAAAAGTGAAACATTCATATCAGAAATTACCACACCCAGAAACACTGCCTCCCCACTCAGCCAAAAAGTATGAAGAAAAACACATGGGTTTTATAAATCAATTTCAAATAAAACATCACAATCAATTAACGAAAAAGAAATCATGTTGGGTTATCCCAATGAAACTGTACGTCACAAAACATAATAGCCACTGTCTTTTGGGTTTAGGAATAGATGAAAAGGGAACTTTGAAAGCCGACGAACACGACAAATATGAAAATATTGCAGGCTCGGTTTCATTGAGCCTGTTCATGGGAAGTAATGGAAATGCATATTACTGCCCACGCCGCCTAGCCCCGGATTGAGCGCAGCTCAATATTTACACCAATAAACAGTACAATTTTGATTCATCCCAAACGAATGGAATGGAATGCATATGGCGGTGAATATGGAACCTTCAATGCGGTATTTTCAGATTAAAACCATTCCATGTTCAGCGGCGTATGGTCCCCAGATAAAAGAATGGGGTTTCCCTAAACGAGAAAATAATGGGCGGAACTAAATAGAATAGAATTTTGACAGGGGATCGGAGAATATAAACCTTGCATATCACAGACAACGCCAAATATTGAAACCACCCATCTATAAACTGGCTAGGAAGTCTTTAGACTGCTAAGTTTTTTTAAAGCGCACATTAAGTATAATATTTTGTTACTCTACTCCAATGGTATCGAGACTTGTTTTTCTGTTTCCAGATACGGTGAGAGCAGGAGAAACTAATGCAGCACAAAGCATGAAAACCCCGATCAACATGGCGCTCGCATTGTTTATATCTTTCGTGTTTAGTTCGTGGAATGGCGCTAAAGTAATTCAGTTGGCTCACTGACAAGTCGATATTTTTTGCAGAATACTCATCAGTTTACTTAAATATTCTTATATTTTCGAATGTGGGTTTATTAGTTATATACCAGTATACATTTTTTCCTGAATTTTTAATTTTGTTCTTAACTTCATACAGTATGACAAGATTAACAGTTAGACGAAAATAACAAGAGGTGTTTGTCAAACACAAATGCCCCCCCTGACGTGCAAGTGATATCTATTAGCATTGAATTTAAATTTTTGTATGCAAAGGCCACTGTGACCTTGACCTTTGACCTACTGATCCTAAAATCAATAGGGTTCTTCTATTGGTCATGACCAACCTCCACACCAAATATGAGGACTGTATCACAAAGCGTTGTCTAGTTATTGATCGGACAAGGTTTTTGTGGTCAAGGCCACTGTGACCTTGACCTTTGACCTACTGACCCCAAAATCAATAGGGTTCTTCTACTGGTCATGACCAACCTCCACACCAAATATGAGGACTGTATCACAAAGCTTTGTCTAGTTATTGATCGGACAAGGTTTTTGTGGTCAAGGCCACTGTGACCTTGACCTTTGACCTACTGACCCCAAAATCAATAGGGGGTCTTCTACTGGTCATGACCAACCTCCACACCAAATATGAGGACTGTATCACAAAGCGTTGTCTAGTTATTGATCGGACAAGGTTTTTGTGGTCAAGGCCACTGTGACCTTGACCTTTGACCTACTGACCCCAAAATCAATAGGGTTCTTCTACTGGTCATGACCAACCTCCACACCAAATATGAGGACTGTATCACAAAGCGTTGTCTAGTTATTGATCGGACAAGGTTTTTGTGGTCAAGGCCACTGTGACCTTGACCTTTGACCTACTGACCCCAAAATCAATAGGGTTCTTCTACTGGTCATGACCAACCTCCACACCAAATATGAGGACTGTATCACAAAGCGTTGTCTAGTTATTGATCGGACAAGGTTTTTGTGGTCAAGGCCACTGTGACCTTGACCTTTGACCTACTGACCCCAAAATCAATAGGGGTCTTCTACTGGTCATGACCAACCTCCACACCAAATATGAGGACTGTATCACAAAGCGTTGTCTAGTTATTGATCGGACAAGGTTTTTGTGGTCAAGGCCACTGTGACCTTGACCTTTGACCTACTGACCCCAAAATCAATAGGGGTCTTCTACTGGTCATGACCAACCTCCACACCAAATATGAGGACTGTATCACAAAGCGTTGTCTAGTTATTGATCGGACAAGGTTTTTGTGGTCAAGGCCACTGTGACCTTGACCTTTGACCTACTGACCCCAAAATCAATAGGGGTCTTCTACTGGTCATGACCAACCTCCACACCAAATATGAGGACTGTATCACAAAGCGTTGTCTAGTTATTGATCGGACAAGGTTTTTGTGGTCAAGGCCACTGTGACCTTGACCTTTGACCTACTGACCCCAAAATCAATAGGGTTCTTCTACTGGTCATGACCAACCTCCACACCAAATATGAGGACTGTATCACAAAGCGTTGTCTAGTTATTGATCGGACAAGATGTGGTCTACGGACTGACATACCGACCGACATACCGACCGACCGAGATGTGCAAAGCAATATACCCCCGCTTCTTCGAAGGGGGGCATAATAAAACAAAACTCGCTTTTTAACGCGTGATTTAAAGGTAATGCGCCTTTCGCCATTGATTCGCCGTAGACAAAAAAGAAAAATATAAAAATCTCTCGAACGACACAATGCAGTTCCACCAAACTTCGCACAAACCAATGTTATTAATATATGTTTAATTTACATACACTAAGAAAAGTAAGAACAGTAAAGAAAAATAGTTAGACCCAAAAAACTCTAAAATTCTATTTGCAATTTATCACAAAAACGAAGCAACACTAAACATCAATTTAAATGTCTTGATGAGTAATGAGTTACTGACAACGATACCTAAGGTCCTTTGGTCTAAACATGTATACAATGTGAGTTATTTGTAAAAGTGTGTTTGACCTTCAATTTCCTGGTCGCGAAAATGGAAGACATAAAACTAAAAATCTCTCCGCTATTGAAAGTTTTTTTTCAAGGATCTTAGATTTTGTTGTCAGTATCATTTCACGCATGTTGACATTTGAATTGATGTTTTGTGTTGATTCCTTTTTGTGATAAATTGCAAATAGAGTTTTAGGGATTTGTTAGGTCTAACTATTTTTCTCTTCTGTTCTAACTCTTAATGTATGCAAAATACTCATACACTTATAGCATTTATTTGTTCAAAGTTTGATGCATTGTGCCGTTTGAGAGATTTTTATATTTTTCTTTTTTGTCTATGGCAAAGCAATCGCGAGGCGCGCAATTCCTTAAGACCGGCGATGAACAGCAAAAGTTGAAAATGGTGAGATAGTTGCGCCATTGTAGGGCATTAAAACTGAGGTTGATTGTGGATGTTTTAAACTAAGTCTCGGATATTTCAGATTGTTTTGTTTAACAATTTTGTCATACCAAGACAGTATAAATCTGTGTTGAGATATGACTAGTTATCGGACTTGCCGACGATACAATTCTCTCGCGTTGTATCAATATTGTATTGAAATAATATTCCCAACATTAAGGTCGTTAATGCTAAAATGGCCACCAAGAACACGTCGAGTTTACACCGAAATATATGTGTAGGCAGACGCTCACATTGTAATTATTTACACAAAGTTTCCGACTCATTGTCCATTTAAAATGTGAACTAATGACCATGCGTAAGAATGAATCCTACATTTATTCAAAATTATTATGGGCCCTAAATGAGAAAAATCAGCGAACCATTCTCTTGAGGATGACGTATGAACTTTTGACAAAAAGGGTTTTGTAAAGCGGCACATGTTTAAATTTGTTATGCAAGAAAATAGCAAAGTATTTGGTTACATGATTTTAGAGCTGCAGTCATTTTTACATAAAAACGGCTTTTATGTGTAATCTGGTGTCCGAAATCCATGAATTATAGCTTATTGCGCTGTTTTTACTTTTTATACAGCAATATTCTGAAGTTTAGCCGAAATTTTATCCGTATAATGTTTTGCAAATAATGAAAAAACCTGTTAGTAAATAGAAAGATGAAAAAGGAACTTTAAAGCTTCCGAACACGATAAATATCGAAGTACTGAAGGCTAGGTTTGTTTGAGTCTTCGAGTGAAGTAATGGAAATGCATATTACTGTTCACTCCGCTTAGACCCAGGTTGAGCGCAACTCAATATTTACATCAATATTAATATCGTGCTCAATGGCGGTCGGATTGTCGAATTCATTACAAATTAGTGATTAAATGTTAGTGTTAAAATCCTCAAAGCCAATTTTCTCAGATGTATCTGCTTTTGAAAAGAGTTTTTCAACGCTGACCTTTTTAAGTGTCATTTGGATTGTAGAACTATTCAAATAGGACCTCATTTGCCCATACCCATTTACTATTCGTTTTTTATGCAGCATATTTCATGGATTTTATTCCCTTCATCGGAAGAATCAGCTTTGTATTTTAAGTGTGCAGATAGCTTCACCGTGTTACAACCTGTTGGCCAGCAAGCAAATTTGACAATATATATTGAAATTCTGAAATATTGTTATCGAAATTGAAAATAAATAAAACTTAAATATGTATTTTTCAAACAGAGTTGTAGTAATTTTAAATTGAGCATTAATTAAGAGGTTGGAAATGGTGAAGTCCTTTTGAAATCTAGAAATAGAATTTACATTCAATGAAATGATAAAGAACGTCGTTAAAGAGTTGCCTGACCTTTAATGTTAGCGAGAGAGAAATGGGGAGCACTGGCGTAATCGCAAAGGCTACATTTTTGTCATAAAATGGAGGAATATGTTTCACTTTATACCATGTTTAGGGACGTCGCGAATTAGTACAAATATTGTTCAGCTTGATACCGGCGTCATCGTTTGGGGCAACCATTGCACAACTTTTTACCGGATTTTGAACAAGATTTTGATTTTAGTTAGGGTAGAACTTAAAGTGTACGAGCTTAAGTCTAATATAAATTCAACGTTGAAAAGATATAAAAATAAATATTGTTTTAGTTGTAAATGTTATCGAAACTAATGTTAACATAAACTGCCTTCATACATAGAGTTAAAGATGCCATATTATGTTGATAAAAGATTAACGGTTACGTTGTCTAGCAATTCGCACATATAAGCCGCGCGTAACATGGCAACGATCTCGCATGGCTGACGGAATGTCCACCTTCGACCTAACCGCTTCTTTTGCACCTTCCTGTTATCTATGGAAGTCGTGTCTTTTGAGTTAATTTCATTACAATTTTCTTTTTATTATCTTTATGATAAACAAAGTCAATAAAATTAAGTTATTAGTTTGAACGAATACTGCAAAATATAAGGCAATACTTTAGCGTAATTGTGTTTAAAAGAAATTGGAAGTCGCACAATGTCAATTAATGGCTCGTGCAAGAATTCGTGCAGTTTAAGAAACAACAAATACTTAAAATGTAATGTTCACGGTCGGTATTTAACAGTGATGGCATAAAGCACTTCACGCTTTTCTGTAATTTTTATGAAGAAATTAAAACAGTGAAATTTCCTTATCAGGATGATATTTAAAAAAATACTTTTTGAACGCTGTTTTAGGAAACTAATATAATAATAATGACAATGCAATTATTATGTTACATGTTAACTAGAACGCTTGTCTGACAATTCTGACAATATTTTTCATCATAAATCACAAACAACTGGTGCTATCAGCCCACAATCGGCAAGTTAGTCTGATAAACAAGGCCCTTGGTGTAACAGGTTCTTAAATCCTGACTCCACGCTTTCCCGTAATCGCAGGTCACAACAAAGCCGTCACCGTACTGATCACACTGGATAAACTTGTGCTCGTCCCCGGGGTAAGGATAATAATACCCACTTCCGGTCCGACAGGGATTGTCGACTCCGGGAAATAGTTCATGTCCTGGTGAACCAAGCTGTACCACATCTTTATAGGTGCAGGTTTGAATGTTTTCGGAATACATCTTGTGTTCTCCACAGTCGTTGACAGTTCCAGCATATGGAAATATGCCGCATTTGATATATAGTCTCTCGTTACCAGGAACCGGAAATATAAAGAGACCTTGTTGAATGTGCTCAGGAGTGCAAGGGTTTGATATCGCTGCTGGGGTTGTTTGTAAAGATGGTGTTGTAGTTTCAATGTGTACAATCGGGGTAAGTGTTGTTATCGCAGGTCCAACAGGCACACAGAGGCCTGCCAGAGCATCATACTGCTGGTTCGTGTTACAGTATATAACGACCAGTTTTCCGGACTCACACATCAAGTATCGGTCTGATTTCAATGGATATGGCGCTTTGTATGTGTCGCTTCCGCTACATGAACTGGCCAAGGACGGCTCTGGTAAAATGTAAATATATTATTGAAAATTCATTAACAAGAATACCAAAGTTGAACTAGAAGAAATGGCGTCCCTAAATAATCCAGAACAAACATTTCATATAATAGCAGAAACTGGTTAGTTAATTGAATTCGCGAGATCCAATAGGGAAATAAATTTATTTTCCACATATTTAGATCATTCAGAAGACTAGAAGTTACCTAGAAATGTATATGGGTTTAAAGATACCGTACATAAGTTAGCTTTACATAGCAACGCATATGTTACTGCACTTTCTGCAACCAAAAAGCTAACTGGGTAATGCTAAGAGGGTTACATCATATGATGATCAAAACATAACGTGTAACCAACTGGACACAACATACAACAAAATTATTCCACATAGAAAAATATAAAACCAGAGTATAAAAAGAAAGAAGAAATACGTGCGATGAAAACAAAATTTAAACATGTAAAACTGAATAAGATAAGCTCGGCGCATAATAAAATGGCACTTTTTACATACACTCAAAATACTTCTGAATAAATAATTTAACTATAGGGCATATATTGAAATGTTTTACATACATGTACTAGTTAAAAGCGGACTTTCGTTTTAGTGAAATATTGATATTTTCATGGGCAAACATAAAGGTAAAAGGTAAAGGTATGGGTTTTCAATCTGGCATTACTCATATTATCCTGACTTTTAAATTTACCCCCTTATATCTGGTTATAAGGCGTCTGTTAACAGTCGGCGCCGGAGGCAGCCTCAGAATATTATATTCCCCAAAGTTACTCAATTAAACACCTGGTTGAGTGAAACAATGGTGGCCTCATTCCTTGCTTAAGGAAAATAGCGGCCGGACAGAGTCTCGAATCTGGGACCTTCGATCCTTAAGAGAGCGCTCTGCCACTGGTCTACTGCTGCCTACATAACACTGAGCAATTACGAGTTTGCTATTCGAGTGTGAAATAAAAACAGATATTTAACTGAAATAATGAATTTTCATATTACAGGATTTCAATGGATATATCATGTGCTATTTTGGCTTACAGTAAAGGTAGTTAATAATTCGTAGACAAAGGGAAGAAAGTAGTTCCTGCAAAATAGTGAAACAAAAACGCATTGGATAATTCGAAACAGTTTTTTTAACTTGATTTGAATAACATAGACAACAAAATCTCGTGCGGGGAGAGTGAGAGTGTATATAGATGTAGTAAAAGCGTGAAGATACATATTACTACTGTACAACACGTAATTTCAGTTTAATTTATTTCATTTTTAAACAAATACAAATATATAGTCAAACTCTTTTTCAAAGTGATGAAGTGATGAGAGTGTCATCAAGGAGAAGACGATGCAGATATTTAGCCTAAAATTGTTAAAACGGTCACATGACAGATAAAATATTTTGTCAATGTTGAAAAAAGTGCCTGGTGCTGTGCCCAATATATCAAACTGAGCATGGAAACCAGCCTCAAATCTCAAGCATCTGATTGGCTGAAATGGCGACCAGTCGCGATTTCAGCCAATCAGATCCTTGAGATTTTAGACTGGTTTCCCATCTCAGATTTATAATCTTCAGTCCTGGTGTCAACCTACGAGTGCAGGTGCTTGAGTAGTCCAATACACGAATCCTTTGGGGATACAGTTGAATATGCTCTGGTCCCATACCTCACCGTTCTTACATTCAACAACAAAGCCGTCTCCAAAGTCGTCACACTGGATAAACTTGTGCTCGTCCGTGGGGTGGGGATGATATCGATCAGTGTCCCCGGGATGGCAGGGGTTAGGTATGCCTTCAAGGTAAAGGTTACCAGCACCGGTCGGCTGAATTATCACCAAATCCCTGTAGATACAGGTTAGAATTCTTGCGGAAAATAGTTTGTGTTCTCCACAGTCGTCTACAACTCCAGCAAATGGAAAATTGCCGCATTTGATGAACAATCTTTCGTTGCCAGGATACGGAAAAATGAAGTGTTGTAGTTTGATTTGCTCAGGTGTGCAAGGGTTTGATATCGCTTCTGGGGTTGTCTGTAGAGATGTTGTTGTAGTTCCAATTTGTACGATCGGCATAATTGTAGTTGTCGCAGGCCCAACAGGCACACAGAGGCCTGTCAGAGCATCATACTGCTGGTTTGGGTAACAGGATATAACGACCAATTTTCCGGAGTCACACATCAAGTATCGGTCTGATTTGTGTGGATAGGGCGCTTTGAAGATGTCGCTCCCAGTACAGCTACTGGCCAAAGAGGGTTCTGGTAACATGTAAGGAAATAATTTGACATAAAAATATGAACCGGAAACTCCTCGTAGCTTATTACAGAGACACTACTGCAACTATGCTTAAATTCAATTTGGTTACAATTATAAAAAAATCTACCAAATTAAGATCATTAGTAATATGATAAATTAAATTGAGAATTTCAAATCATTGTTGAAATTCGTTGTTTAATGGCCTCGCTTTTCACGTCTTCAACCATTTATTGGCGCAGTCAGTGCAAAACTACGGTCGAGTAAATTTTACAAAAATGATGCACTAGGAAACGCCTAACCGTTTAAACGACTCGCTCTCTGCAGGTATACAATTATGTGAGTAACGTGTAAAACAAAGTATGTTTATCTTTTACATGAATTTAGGTAAGCCCAAGAAAAGGTTTTTTATTCTTAATTTGTTTTTGTTTTAATGATCCTTTTTTTGGCCATAGGAGAGATTTTTTATTTTTAGCTCACCTGTCACGAAGTGACAAGGTGAGCTTTTGTGACCGCCTGATGTCCGTCGTCCGTAGTCCGTCGTCAACAATTGCTTCAATCGACTTCTTCTCTGAAACGGCTTGGCCAATTTTGATGAAACTTCACAGGAATAATGCTTAGATGATGCCCTTTCAAAATTATTCAAAAAATGGAATTCCAAGCAGAACTCTGGTTGCCATGGCAACCGAAAGGAAAAACTTTAAAAATCTTCTTGTCTGAAACCACCAGGCCTAGAGCTTAGATATTTGGCATTTAGCATCCTCTAGTGGAACTCTAGTTTGTTCAAATTATTTCCCTGGGGTCAAAATTGGCCCCGCCCCAGGGGTCACTTCATTTTACATAGACTTATATAGGAAAAACTTTAAAAATCTTCTTGTCTGAAACCACAAGCTGAGAGTACTTTTGTAGTCAGGTGAGCGATATAGGGCCATCATGGCCCTCTTGTTTATATAAATGGCAGTACAATGATGACTGTAGACGGTCCTTAATATGGCGTGTACACTTTTCACAATTTCATCCACTCACTCATTTACTTACTCGCTCATTCACTCACTCGCTCATTCACTCACAAACTTCAAACCTACCACACCTTGTCCACTCCTGAAGTTTAATGGAGAACCTCCTTAATTTACTTCAAATCAACTTTATCACTTAAGTAGCGACGTCAGCGCACCTGCTCGCACCCGATTGGCCTATTCTGCCCAATGTGAAAGTAGACTATGTTGTCATGTGGATTTAATGCATGTTTAAAATTAAAAAAATAGCTGTCGAGGGAGAAAAAAAAATGTAGATAAAGTGAGGCAGGGGTCGTGACCCGTAAAACCGGAAGTCGAAATTCGGATAATTTCGGATGTAAACAAATAGATGTCAAACTTGTAACAGTTTTCAATTAGCTTCGATGATATTTTCTAGAATAGAAATGGGAATATAAATATTATTAGATAGAAGTACAGTAAACATAATTTTGCATTTTTACTCAAACTGAGAAAAATTTATGTTTGCATGACATTGTAAAATTCCAGAAATTTTCAATAACATAAAATTTGGTAAATTGAAAATTTTGGAATTTTGCAAGGAAAAAAAAAATTTTTGTCCATTGTTATTGAAAAATAAGGAAATATAGATTGGGATTATTATGTTTTAATTAAACCAATAACTTTCTTTATTTTTCTTTTAAATAATTACAGACAAGTCATTGCGTCCAAAAGAGATTGAATCATTGATCATGGCACGTACAACCGTAACCCCCGACAGTCTGCTTTTTGTTTATTTGTTGCATTATGATCCTGAGTTTCTTGACCCTGCTTTTATTTTGCCTTATTTTGGGAACAACTTTAATTTTTATTTTTCTCATGTGTGCCATGGCTATTCAGTTTTTCATGATGCTCGTATGGGACTTTTATTTCGTTTCCTTACTGACATTCCTTTGCAAATTTCTGTTGATCCTTATTTAGTGTCTACTTTGTTTCCTCCTGAGCCAGAATCCGCAAATAATTCTGTGCAACAAGCACAATACCCTAACTGGTATCATGAGTACATAAACATTTTTGATGATGATGTACAGTCAGATACACCATTTTCAAGTTCTGGGTCTGGGTCAACAAGGCAGCTGAATTTTGATTCGGACTCGGATGAAACTCTGCCCCCAGATCCAGAACTTGAAAATGTTGTTGAAGTTGATTATTTATCTGACAGTGTGTCTGAAGACGGTTATGATTCTCAGGAAGATTTATTTGACTAATTTTCTTTTGTTAATTTTTATTTTATTTGAGTTTCTTTTGTTATTATTATATTTTGTTTCATTTATTTTCAGATTTTCTTTTGTTAATTTCCATTTATTTCCACCTGGGGGTTACCACAACGACAGTCATCTAAAATAACATAATGTAAGTATGCAAAAAATGTTGTTGTTTTTTTCCAGTTAAAAATACCATGTCCTTATCAGACAATCGGAGTGTGCTGAGTCTTGTTGATGAAATTGGTATTCATCACACTGTTAATAGACTTATGACTCTGTGCCCGGGTAAATGTGAGAAGAAGATACTTTATACACAAATTGACCGTCTTGTTAAGAAACAGAGGCGTCTTATAAAAGATAAGGTCAGAGTTAAAGGTGCAAAGAACCTTGAAGATTTTTATCAAATTAAATACACATTCCCTATTCCAAAAGAATCATCATCAGTATCACCATTATTATCATCAACTGAACCATTTAGCGTGAAAGATAGTCCTACTTTGGTATCACAAACATATAAATCAGTTGCGGAAAAATTATGTTTTGAATTGAATGAGAAAAAGAAAGAATTAGAAGAATCAGAAAAAGTAAAAGAACAGTTTGTTAAATTGGACAATAGTTTTGACCAGGCAAAAAATCTATTAGAATATCAGAAACGTAATCTTAAGAGAACAGTGTCTCGAGAAAATTATTGGCGGGAAAAATGTTCTAAGTAAGAGGAAAAAATTGAAAATGTGGAGAATATTGATGTGTGTGGTAATGAAAATATCAGTGCTCAACTGGAGCTAATGACCTCAAAAATGTCAAGTACGAAGAGGAAATACAAAGTCTAAAATCTGAAATACATATTTTACATAATGAAATTGATAGATTGACAAATTTACAGAGTGATACAGTTTTTTTATACAATGAAGATAAAAATGAGTATATATCAGAATTACATGCTTGTGTATATACACTGTTAAACAATCGCGTGGCCACTGAACATGTAAGCTGTGTTAGAGAGAGTGTGCTTAAATTAGTAGATAAAAAAAGCAAATAAATTTCCAAGTAAAAGTACTATAAAAAACTGGTCTTTAGAGAGGAGCTTTCTAGCTAGAAAGCAAATTAGTGAGCTATCGGGTAATGAAAATCTGACTCTATATAGTGATGAAAGTAGCAAGTACGGGCAGAAGTGGGGGTCATTTGCAAGTCGTGATTCTTATGGAAATTACCTACTTCTAGGTTTGCGAGATATGGCAACCAAATCATCACAGGACACTTTAGATACTTTTAAAGAAATTATTAGTGATATAGATGCAGCATCTGAAAATGAACAAGCTGGAAAAGAAATTTTAGTAAATATTAAAAATACCATGAGTGATAAAGCAGGTACTGAAAAGAAATTCAATGATATTTTAAGGGAATATAGCGATGAAGTTCTACCTGAAGTAATAGAAAATTTTAATATACTTAATATTGAATTACAGATGGCAATCAGCCATATGAACAATTTTTTCTGTGGCCTTCACTCTTTGGAGCACATGGCCGAGACTGCACAAAAGGCAATCTATGAAGTAGAAAATGCACATTTTCAGAGTGATATTCCTATTCAAAACAAACTCTTTTTAAAACCTGGCCAGTCTGGCACTGTTCGCCTTCTGTTTACTGCTTGTAAAGCATTTGCCCGTCGTGGAGACCAGAAAAATGGTTGTCATGGTACTTTTTTAACATTTGTAAAGCCATTTTTGATTGAAATGGGATTTCTTTCACTAGCATTACAACCACTGAAAGGAAATCGTTTTAATATTCTTTTTGTAAATGCTGGGCACATTTTCTTCTTTAAAGAACAATTGCTTGAGTTTCTAAAAAATACACCAAACTTCAATAGCCTTTTGCAGTCAGTTCTCCATGATCTACAGCTAGACTTCTTCATTGCTGGATTGAAAGCCCTTGGCTTAATCTCAAAACTAATCACTACTCCACTCTGGCATGTCATAGAAAGCAAGGACATCTCCATCAGTGATATTGCCAAGAGATACTTGGATCTTAAGCTGTTCCTGGACAACAGTGTTAACAACATCGAAGATATTATTAGTGGTGAGGCAATACTCTATCCAGATGTTCAGGTGAAACAAGAGCTGTCACTTAAAATTGACATATGCCCCCGAAATGCAGCTTTGAAATCAAATTGGTATACATATGTAGTAAAAATGCCTGTGGAAGTTGAATAGTAAAGAGTAAGGGCCTATAACCCTTGCAACAAGAGGGTCCATAGGGTGGCTCACCTGTCAACAACTGCTCAATGGTTGTAAAAAGGTGAAATATGCATATCAGGAATTGCCACATTCAGAAAACAACAGCCTCCCCACACAGTCAAGAAGAAGAGAGGGGGAGAGAGCATGGTTAATAAAATAATCAGTTTCAAAAAGGACGCCACTAACAAAAAACAAAAATGAGAACCCGAGGGGTTACCGCCTTGGAACGGTCAGTGGCAAATCAAATTGCCACTGGGGGTTTAAACCAGGTTCTAGGGTGCACCAACCTCACACTTGCCCAAACAGGTTCTCGTATCACAAGACAAGTACAAATTGTCTTGGTGAAATATCTCCAACCCACCCATCAGCTCAACAATGTTGTATGCAAAAGCATACAAACATAAAAACATAAGAAGCTAATAGCATTGCAAAGCCAAAGGGCGGGTACTCAATGATCTTTCCGAGACCAGAGCATCTGGAGTAAAATCAGCAAGAACACGATGACAGGGATAAAAGAAACAAATCGAGCTTCTAGGTTCTTTTAAGAAAAGATTTCCCCATTAACCTTCATAAACTCTCAAACCCCTGCCACCGTCGTGCAATCAAAGAGGTAAGCATAATGATCAACTGTAGAAGGGTTAATCACTAGGCCTGCAGAGCGCTGTAAAATATCATGTTGGTAACCTTTCTTTTTAAATTTACAGATGGTTTTTACGAATAACCGGGAGAAATTAACACTGCCTTTATCTTTTTAAGTTTATAAATTAAATCTCCATAAAAAACTGGTTGTGAAATACCTTGTTGCAAAAGTGATTTTAAACTGCATTTGTATTCATGAATTAAATCTGGGTATCGGCGATAAAACTTGCAAAAGGTTTTCCTTAATTTGTGATACCGATAACCTTGTTTTAAAAGTTTTTCTGTAATGCAAAGATTACGTTCATTGAAATCATTAACATTGTTGCAAGCTCTTGAAAAGCGAACAAGCTGTGAGATATAAACCCCATAAGATGTTGCACGGGGAACATCGCCGTCTAAAAACGGAAAATTTACTATATTAAAATTAAAATCATCTCTTTTATCATAAATTTTAGTAGTGACATAACCATTTTCAATGGACAGATTTAGATCGAGAAAGTTTGCTTGCTTTTCTGAAGTGTTCGCTTTGTTAAGTTGTAGTTCTTTAGGATAAATCTTATTAACAAGTAATGGAAAATGGTTATTGTCTATATTTAATAAATCATCAAGGTACCTCGAGGTGTTGTTAAAAGCTGTAATTATATCATCTTGATGTTCAGTAGAAAGAGATAACATAAAGTCTCTTTCATAACAGTATAAAAACAGATCAGCAACAAGGGGTGCACAATTAGTACCCATTGGGATGCCTATTACTTGTTTATAAATAGAGGTACCGAATCTAACATAAATATTATCTAGTAAGAAAGTTAGCGACTCTATAAGGTCTTGACAAGTCCATAAGGTATAATTATCATAAGAACCATCTGTAAAAAATGCCCTATGTTCATTACAAGCGATGAAGGCTTTATTCTCTCTAGCAAAAGAGATGTGTGCAAGTTTGGTAAAATCAAGGGAAACAAGAGGGCCATAATGGCCCTTTATCGCTCACCTGAATTCAACAAAGTTGTGTTGTATGTGACCCATCGTCTCGATATGGTGAACATTTACACCAAGTTCTTTTAAAATCCAATAAGAATCAACAAATTTACAGCTTGGAAAAGAAAATGCTATTTTTAGTAACAGTTACCTTGACCTTGGACCTACCGGCATGGGTATTGTACGCAACACAACCCCTTGTCATGGTAAACATTTATGTAAAGTTATTTTGAAATCACTCCATTCATTAGGAAGTTACAGCCCAGACAAGAAAATTTGATTTTTAATAACAGTGACCTTGACCTTGGACAAACAGCCATGGGTATTGTACGCGAAACAACATCTTGTCATGGTAAACATTTGAGCCAAGTTATTTTAAAATCCAATGAGAAATAATAAATTTACAGCCTGGACAAGATTTTTCTATTTTTAGTCACAGTGACCTAGTTTTTGACCCCAGATGACCCATATTCAAACTCGTCCAATTAATAACTGGGACTAATGTCTTGACCATGTTTCTTTGCAATCGGACAATCAGAGCAAAAATGTGACCACTAAAGTGTTAACAAGAAAATTCCATTTTTAGGAACAGTGACCTTGACCTTGGACCAACCGACATGGTTTTGTACTCAACACACCGCCTTGTCATGGTGAACATTTGTGCCAAGTTATTTTGAAATCCAATGAGAAATAACAAATTTACAGCCAAGACCAGATAATTCTATTTTTAGAAACAGTGACCAAGTTTTTGATTCCAGGTGACCCATATTCGAACTGTTCCAAGTAATTACTGAGACTAATGTCCTGACCATGTTTCGTGAAAACCGGAGCAAAAATGTGACCGCTAGAGTGTTAACAAGAAAATTCTATTTTTAGTAACATTGACCTAGTTTTTGGACCCAGATGACCCATATTAAAACTTGTCCAAAAAATCATTGGGACAAACATCCTGACCAAGTTCCATGACAATCAGAGCAAAAATGTGATCGCTAGAGTGTTAAAAAGAAAATTCTATTTTAGTAACAGTGACCTAATTTTTGGACCCAGATGACCCATATTTGAACTCATTTGAGAAATCATTGGGACAAACATCCTGACCAAGTTTCAAAACAATCGAGGCAAATATGTGACCGCTAGAGTGTTAAAGAATGTGAGACGTACTGACGGACTGACCGACAACTTGGCGACTATATGCTCCCCCGAATTTCTGCGGGGAGCTTAAAAAAGTGTGGCCTTAACTTGCCAGTTTGTGTACATACACTGTATACATCTAAGACTTTCTTAAATTTAGTCTTAACATTTTGAGAATGTGCTTCAAATTTGTTGTTGTTGTTCTTTTTGTTGTTTAACTTACAAACAGTGAATAACATATTCAGAAAAGCCTGATTTTCAAAGTGCTATAAAGTAAGAAAGTTTATTTGGTCACTATCCATAGAAAATGACAAAATTTACCTTATAAAATCTTCCAGAGCAAAGTTCTTAATATTGCATAACACAGATCTAAGCAGCAAAGTTCATGAGGTCACTGTCCAGCAACTTGACCAATATTAATGAATAAACTGGTAAACATCATATGTAGCTGAAGACAGGTAGAAATATTGGATTTTGACACTTGAAATTTTCACTCTGTTACTAAAATTTTTGTTTCAAAATTTATCACTGAACAACCAGTGAATGAATTGTTCAGGAAAGATTGAATTTTAAGATGGTATAAAGCTTGTGTCAAAATCTGGTTGATAACTGTAGAAAATCAAAGGTAAAAAACAGATTTTGAAAGAAAAAAAAATTAAAATCCCCAGGGCGGGGCCCCTGGTCAATTTAACAACATGATTTTAATCACTTGTGTAGAAATCATCAATATCAATATTCATACCAAATTTCATGACAATCGGACAAAAAATGTAACCTCTATTGCTTTAACAAAATTTACCTTAGGTTAGGGTTAGGTAAAAAGGCCCATAACTCCGCCAAAAATAATCCGATCAGAAATTCCTTAGGTAATGCACAACTAGGCTTGGTGACAAACACTTCTATGAAGTTTCAATGAAATCCCTCAAGCGGTTTCAAAAAAGCTTAGGGTTAGGGTTATGTAAAAAGGCCCATAACTCCGCCAAAAAAAATCCGAGCAGAAATTCCTTAGGATATGCATAACTAGGCTTGGTGACAAACACTCCTGTGAAGTTTCAATGAAATCCCTCAAGCGGTTTCAGAAAAGAAGCGAGGACAAGATTTTGCTAAAAAGGGCCATAACTCAGCCAAAAATAATCCGAGCAGAAATTCCTGACGATATGCACAACTAGGCTTGGTGACAAACACTCCTGTGAAGTTTCAAAGAAATCCCTCAAGCGGTTTTGGAGAAGAAGCGAGGACAATATAATTTCGGACGGACGCGACGGACGGACGGACGGTCCGATTACTATATGCCTCACTTCGGGGGCATAAAAAGACAAAGTATTTGAACGGCTGATTCAACCTGATGACCGACTTGATGACCATACAGTGACAATACTGAGTGTGCTTTTGCCGGCCTTGTCAAAGCTGGTGCAACACGAGTTTGTTGACCATCTCCCAGGCGGTGTTCATTAGAATGTGGATGAGGAGGTTTACAAAAGCATAGACAAACACAACAAGTATCCAGAAAGGGTGTTTGCATATGTGGATTACCTGCTTGCTCAGAAACCAAACATCTCTTCACTTGCTCTTGAATCACAGATTACATTTTCACTGAATAAAACAGACAAATGGCTAGCCAGCAAAACACCGGAAGAAACACAGCAACTTATTTTGGAAAGTCGAAAAGAAGTCAAGAAGGAGCGTGAAAGATTCAAAATTCGGGAGCAGTCAATTAGAGAAAAAAGGTTAGAAAATCAGAGGATACAGTTTTAAGTGAAAGCCAGGCAAGAAAGAAAACGCATTGAAAGACTTGAAAAGGATACTCTTGATATGCAATTTTATGGGTTGTGGCAAAGCATGGAGCAAATATCTTCAGAACTTCTGTTAATTAATTCAGATAAGGAAAAAGTGGGGGCTCTTAAGGCACAGTTGCGTTTCAGAAAACATGTATTTGAACAAAAGGCTGACAGTAGTGTGTATGCATTTAGCAAGGTTGTAGATGGCAAAAGAGTTAATTTGAGTGTTGATGAATTAAAAGCAAATGTGATGAAACTTGTCAGAGAGTCATTTGATATTCAAACTTCTAACCATGATGTAAGCGGATCATTATTAGTAGGGAAATAGGTGAAGCAAAAATTCTTTGACACATCTGGTAATGCATTTTGGTCACTAGGAAAAGTAATCTCTCAGGTAATTCTGTTGTCATTAAAATACAATTACTATATATATTATTAAATGATGCTTTTTTGCATATGTGCTGACATTCTGTATTCTTTACAGGTGCCCGGATTCCCGAGATGGTTTAACATCATCTATGACAATGACGCTGCGGTGTACTCGGACAACCTTGCTGAACATTACCGAGCCAAAGACCTGGAGATCTTGACTGAGCCTTAGATACATTGTGCATGTTTATAAAGTAAGATTACAAGAATAAAATAATATTGTTGCTATGTTTTCAGTAAAGCATTTTTGTTGTTGAGTATGTCCAATATCAATAAAAATAAGCCAAAGAGGTGCGAGCAGTTACGTCATAAGTAAGAGGCCAGTAAATACGTGCATGATAAAAAGAACTTTAATTAGAGAGTAAATAACCCATTACCTTTCTTCACATTCTTTACATTTCATATGCACATTGCACAGTGACAGTGCCCACAACCACCAAAAAAGCAACTTATATCAACTAACTCTAAATGTAGGATATGCCGAGGTAAAAGAGGAAAACATTCAGGGGCAATAACTCTCTTGTAGACGTAAAATTTTAAAACAAATTTCAGTTTTGAATTCTTGTCTTTAAGATCTTTCCAATGACATATAGAAAGTTAGTGTTCAGATTAATAGTTGTTCTGTTTCTGGTAGTTCGGGAAAAACCGAAGCATATCGGAAAATCCTCAGTTTTCAAAAACTTTAAAGGGCCATAACTCTAGAAATAGTTGTCCAAGTTGCAAAATTCAAACAGTTTTGAACTCCTTTCTTTAAGATCTTTCCAATGACATATAGAAAGTTAGTGTTTGGATTAAAAGTGTTCCGTTTTGGGTAGTTCGGAGAAAAATGGAAGCATATCGGAAAATCCTCGGTTTTCAAAAACTTTAAAGGGCAATAACTCTAGTAATAGTTGTCCGATTTGCAAAATTCAAACAGTTTTGAACTTCTCTCATTTAGACCTTTCAAATGATGTATAACACTTGTATCTCTGTTCTACTTTAAAAATTTGCCTGTCCTTGCTAACTTAAGTACTAAACCACATCAAAAAGTATACGCGTTTCTATTGCAAAAGCAAAAGTCTACTGCGACGACTTAATGGATAGGTAAAGCCCCAGCTTTCAAATTAAGTATGAATATACTATTGAAAAAAATCATATTTGTCCATATAGACTCCAATTTATGAACTCTTAAACAGGACACAAAATGTCCGATCGAATGCGTTCTTACAGACGGGATCTTCCATGATTTTGTTTAAATTATAGTTAACTAAATTTTAAGAAGCTAAATATAGGCCTAATGGAGCTATATTTAGCACCGACGAATAGACCACTTCATGCGTGATCTCGATATCTGTGACGTTTCGGAAATCCTACTTTCGCTTTTAGTCGCGCTGACCAAATTTATTTTAGTAAATTAAAATTTTATAAGCGCGAACTAATGCTGCAAATGCGTGCCTATAGTTCCAAATACACGTGATACTTCATACAAGAACGGGTTAAATTGAAGTAATGGGGCTTTAATTTGTTACGTGTGCTTGGAAATCACATGTAATATTGCATATCATTCATATATTTAGTGAAGCTTTTGGGATGAAAATTACTTTCATAACGAAAAAATAGTTAAACCAAACCAATAGATTCCGATCGTATAGGATTAGACACCTTTTGAATTGCGTCAGCATCTGTTTTATGATAAGGCATGTACATGTGTAGTCTTATCTTTTGCGTCAGCATCTGTTTTATGATAAGACCTGTACATGTGTAGTCTTATCTTTTGCGTCAGCATCTGTTTTATGATAAGGCATGTACATGTGTAGTCTTATCTTTTGCGTCAGCATCTGTTTTATGATAAGGCATGTACATGTGTAGTCTTATCTTTTGCGTCAGCATCTGTTTTATGATAAGGCATATACATGTGTAGTCTTATCTTTTGCGTCAGCATCTGTTTTGTGATAAGACATGTACATGTGTAGTCTTATCTTTTGCGTGTGCATCTGTTTTGTGATAAGACATGTACATGTGTAGTCTTATCTTTTGCGTCAGAATCTGTTTTATGATAAGACATGCACATGTTTAGTATAATCTTATTGACAAAGAGATTTCAACATGATCTGAACACTGTAAATTCGAAAGTAGGAATATACCTGCAGTGCCTTTCAATATGAATGGACTGTTTACCAAATCCTGGAGGGTGCAATCTGATGATAACTTTGATTGAACACATATCTTGTGATTCCCTGAAAGACGATAGATACCCGTTAATTACATATAAGAATGCCCTACTTGATTTGAAAGTTATCTTTAAATTTATAATCTTACTTGTTAAGCTGTAATACGTTTCGTATAATTTAAAATATCACGGTGACAACAAACATCATTAAAATGCCATTATTTAAAATTTATAGATAATCCTATAGCCATGCAAATACGGCGACAGCGCCCAGAATCTGAAACCTACACCGAATTGAAGTAGGGGATACTTTTTCAGCCGCCACACGGCACTGAACACCTGCTGTAGCGATATATTAAATGTATTGATTAACTACCTGAAGCGAGCAATTTTGTGAGTGAATGACATCCTAAGTCACATAGTATAGTCAATCCAATACTGCCTACCACAATGAGTAAAGCTAATATGGTTCACTCTATGCAAATATCTAGGAATTCAAATGAAATATGTTAAAGTTACAGTCGACAGAAAAAATATTTTTGGTCAAAAGAACGTACCAGTTTTTAGGTGATCTGCATAATCTATTTTAAGGATAAAATGCGAGTGACAACCACCGGAAGATGAATTTCTAAAAGCTAGTTGGGTCTCAGAGCCGTCTCTGATATAGATATTGACTGATGTTTGGCTGCTGAAACTGTCGTTGAAACTGTAAATTGCGGGACTGGGAACAAAATCTCCTGTAGAGCCAAACACGTCGAGTTTGCCTTCCGCTGTAGTTATCTGTAACATAGAACACTAAAACTTTAACATTAAAACTTGAGTTCAGGAGAAAAAGGTTTTTCAACCCTAAATTTTATCTGATATACTATAATCTTTGAAATGTTTGCGTTTTTATTCAATTGCGTCTAAGCCGGTTGGTATTTGCGTGCATGAATAAAAAACACTGAACACATAATCCTAATATTATTAAGAAGAAAATTATAAATAAATGAATTTTTTCCAAAATTCTCGATTTTTTTTCTCGGCATAAAACCTAAAGGCTCTGAAAGGTATTAATCTACACAATGCATGTTCCAGTGTGAGGACTCGAGTACAGAAACAATATGCAAAATGGGGCAATTGTGTGCGAAGTAATTGTTCTCTTGTTACTTTGTTCTTACCTCTACAGTCATAGGACGTCCAGTTTCCATTACAACAGCGTGCAAGTCAGTCGAGCAGTCGAACTCATATATGCCAGGCTTTAACATGACGGGTGCTGAAATAGTAAAATTTACGGTAATTTGCTGACCAGTATGCAGCGAAATAAAATTAAGTAGTAATAAGTATGAAGGTTTTTTTATTTATTTCTACAACACACATATATTCATGAAATGTGTTTGAATAATGTCGGTAAATCCATAAACAAAGCGGGATTCCTGTTTCAGTTAAACCTTTATTGTGTTACCGATTCGCAGTTATGAGATTCCGGGAAGAAATTAAGGCAATGTCTGACGGTATCATAAACAACGATGCATACCTAAGATTTGTGTCTTTCTACCTCTCAAATCATGACATGATTTCTGACGAAATAATGCACACGTGATTTTTGTAAACAATCCATTATGTTGACGGGTGCTCTGAATAGTGTTACCTGTCTCTCTAAAAAAAACTTTTTTACAAAATATTAAAATTATAAGTAAATTTGAAGAATATCTGAAAAATAACTCTGAAGCGAGATATATTAAGTAAATTGCTTGTAATTAAAAAAACCGTTTCTCGCTTTATCTTTTTTTTTTCGAAAACTGTCAAAGTTTTATTAGAAAAGCATCTTGCAATAAAATAGAAACGGCGGTTTGTTATAGTGCGGTTTGTTGAAATCATTCGTTTATCATTTAGTCAATAAGTTCTCTTGATTAATAAATCGAACGTGTAGAAATCAAGACAAAATAGAACTTATATTTTATGCTTATTAAGTGAGTTAGAGTTCTTTCACCAAGACAACTCGTACTTGTTTGTGGATATGAGTGCGAGGTTGGTGCCCCCTAGAACTTGGTTAAAACTATTCAGTGGCAATTTGTTTTGCCACAGAACGTTCCAAGGCAGTTACTTTTTCGTTAAATGTTTGTGGCGTCTTATTTAAATTGACGTACTTATAACATATGCTCTCTTTTCCTCTCTTCTTTTACGCTTCTTGGGGATGCTGAGTTTTGTAAGTGTCTTTTTATTGCCCCCAATGCAATATTGTTGGCTTGGTATCGTAATCAAGACAGTGTGTAACCACGCTATAATCCAAACGAATGTTGCAAAATTGTAACGTTTCAGAAAAAAATACAATGGATATTGGTCTATAAACACCTTTTGACCGATCAAGCTGCGAGATGTCTAGCTACATCATATTTTTTTAAATGTTGTTTCAAGTAGTTTACCTTTCACGACAAATTTGGCAATGCTGAAACTGTCCGCCGGAAGGTTTGCATATCCACTGATCTCCTGTAGGTGCACACAACTCGGCTGGTTCACAACTTTATTAAGCTCTTGCTGTAATTTTCCAGGAAAAATAATGCCTATGTAGTTTAGATTTTAAAAATGACGAGTTTACGTGATTTATGTAAAAGTTTGAAAATAATCTCCGTCTATCTGTATATCTGTATGTCTCTGATTTACTAAGAAACAACAAAATGTTTAAAAAAAACACTCGAGTACGCCTTTATATGAAGCTAGGTTAAAAAGTCGGTGAAATACTTTCAAGAATAAGTCAAATATAAGTCAGTGTCAGTTTAATTAATAACCTTATTGCGTATCATTTTATGGTTGATTATACCATGAAGATTTCCACTATAAAATATACAGCAAGGGCGGTAATCGCCCCGTCATTAATGTCAAATACTTTGCAGCAGACAATAATGCTTCGACTTAAAACATAGCATATGACCATAAATTCGCAAGATGTTTAACCTCAACTTATACTAAAGATTTCAAATTTAAACACTAAGGTGACGTGTAAGGTAATGCTTACGTATTTTATACCTTATTGATAAGAGCTCCCACGCCAACGGCGAAAATGGTTACACCGGAAGCACGTAAAGTGCGGGCAGCTAAAATGGTGGCTACATTGTCATCTGACGTCCCGTCCGTAACCAGAACCACGACTTTAGCGGCGTTTGGACGAGAACCGGATTTGGCCTTGCAATGAATTATAAGAAAAGAGATGTGACCTTAAAATATACTCTTTTTCAAAAGAAAGTGAGCACCTTGTTTTCGGTAATTTTTAATCAACTGCTTTTCTTATTGGATAAATATTTGATATCAAAATGAGATAAGATTATAAAAATATACTAGTATAGTTAAGCTATCTATGATCTAATGTGAATGTTGATACCAAATATTTACTATGCATGAAGAAAATGAAAAATCACACATTCTATTGAAATAGAGTATAGTATGCTTTTCTCTTTTCTCAGGTAATCTTAATAACAATAAAAAGTCTTTCATGACATGGCAACGAAAATCAAATTAAATGGATGTCAATGACGAAGATTAAAATGACGTTAAAATTGATGTATAAAGCTACCGTAAACATTGTAGAGTTTAAGTAATCGAGAGCGGCATTGGTGTTGGTACCACCAGGCGTATAATGTATTCCAGATACAGCGTCCTGGAGCTGGGACTTCGTCATGTTGTTGTTTAATTTAATGGGTTGATAAATCTTTGTACTGTATGGGACAATACCAACATGCACCTGCAATGATAAATCATCAGTTGACGAATGGAAACGACATATCATCTTAAGGATCAGTATAGTCTCATATAGCACTGGACTACGCTAGTAAGACAAATAATCTTCTGAACTTTGTTGCTTTTTTACTCACTCGCACTGGCATAAAGAGTAGTTTCAGCAGTATAACGCTTATTGTATTGTTACCTCTAAAGCAAAGAAAAAAACTAAAGCAAAGAAAAACTTCAATCTTTTACAACGCGATTTTAAGAACTACACATGTACTTTGTCAAGGAAAATTCAATAAGATTAGATAACTGATAATTTTTATCAAACAGACAAATATACAAATAAAGAAGTCTGACAAGAAAAGAATACGAAACTACTGATCATGGAAAAAGATGAGATGAAAAGTTGAAGCATCATACGGTCCAGCGAGATTAGCAAACCAAGTTTTACAATTTTTGTAGGGAGTCTATTTATCCGCTTTAATTATTAGACTGATAAAATTACAAACCATTTATATCACAATTTACTACCATTTATACAACTTCTACATAACTTGTGGTTTTATTCATAAACTGACAATTCTTCATGAAAGATTTTGTTATTATAAATTACAACTTTTCATTTTTTTAATGAAACTAATTTCCTTCCTTCATTGGGGGAGGGGGTATTGGAACGGTTGCTTTTGAATGCCTGCGAGTATAAACCGAATGCCTGGCTAACATCGTTGCTGATTTCTTATGCATAAACTCCCCTGTTAGATGATTTGCATAACTAACTGATTCATTAAGTAAGCATTAACAACCTTTGTTGACCTTAAAAATTACCCCCAAGACAGATGATTTCAACTTTCCGTCTTCTGTCTTGCCGAACATTTGTTTGGTAATCAACAAATACTGTGATTTTTTTCTGCTGTTTTTTTTTCTTAACAACATCCACAATCGTAAAAATAATCATCTTTCCAATAACGCATCTTAAAGCAGCATCTTCATTACAAGTTTAATGCAATTTGACTGGAATTTTTCTGAAATTTCTCAACAGCAAGAAAATGTTTCGACTAGGCAAAATCATATAATGACAAACTATAATGGATGAACGAACGACATATTTTGCGTTAACTATAAAAATCTACCACTGTAAGGTTCCGTATGAAATGTTGTATCAAAATAATCATACCAGTCCCCTGTCAACATTCAGTAGAGCTATGAAATTCTTCACAAAATCTTTGGCGGCATTGAAGTCAGCCTCGGTCATACTGGCACTACTGTCTAACAAGAACACCACATCCAAGTTGTGTTGCAGCAACTGCGGCGAGCTCCTTGGGTCAAAATCAGCTTAAATATATCCGTAGTCAAAATATTAGTACAAACTTATGACTCGAGTCGATAAATGACATGGTTTTCGAACGGTTGACAATTCAAAAGCATCGTGATAGCGTAATTATGAGCTTTATCAGTGATTGAACTTCACAGACAATAAGCTTCGCCACTGTGTTAAATTAAATTCAAGCCACTCCCGAAATAAGACAATAGTTTATTGCAATGAAAAAAAATACCAATCTTAAAGAGTTAGTGAATATACACAGTTATTATTTAAAATGCCTTTAACAAAACGTGCGAGGCAGTCTCATCTTAAGGGCTTGCCACACTCCTCCCAATCTTAAAAGATACATTAGTAACATTCATTTGTGCAAAGTTGCATTGAACGGCATTTTGCCGTTATGGAGATTTTGATAATTTTCTTTTTATCGATAAATAGGACTGGGAGGAGTGTGGCAAGCCCTTTAAAGCTGTCAAAGAAATTATAAACTCCAAGCACAGCAGTTGTGCAGGCTTAATCTTTAAACCAAACATACATTGCGTAAGTTCAGCATCAGTCCTTCTGTTAACCCCTGGTGTCAACGCAGCGATCCGAACAATGTTCAGTTGTGACGCCAGCGCGGAAAACAGCGGCTTCCTGAGATCATCGTACGTCACTCTAGCCCAGTTAATATACAGCCTCTGCTGGATAGCATCTCGATACGACTGCAAGTCCGGCTCGGTCTGTGTTCTTCTAAAGTCTGCTTCACTTATCTGAATAAATGATCAAACTATTTACATTCTGTGCGATAACCTTCAGCTATTAAATAGTGTCGTCTATGGCACTGTGTAATATTAAAGAAAGAGCAGTAAAGACACATGCTCTTTATAAAGGCCGAATTAGGCTTGCAAATATAAATTATTCTCGTTTGGGATATACATATTTCTGCTGGTGTTAAGTGAAGTAAATACGGTTTTATGTTTATTACTGTAATGATGTGTTGTAATTTAGCGGGAGAATACACCAGAATTTCGAGGTGTAAAGGTTATATAAGGCAAAACTGTTACTGTACCTCCACTCGAGGTTTTCTCATTTGCCACCGATGACCCACCCATCCACCCACCCACCCGGCGGTTTGCTTTTGCTGAAGGTTTTGGGCTTTTGAATTTGAAAATGGTAGACGTTGTTTTCAGGAAATAACCAGGGGATCGTTTCATCAATAATTCCCAATCGGATCGTATCGTATGCTGCGATTTCAATTTGCGATCTCATCTACGATTTGCAGACACCCGTTTCACTAACCTCATCGCAGATTTGATGAGCGCACTTCAACTACAATTGGTCGTACGATTTTGGAAAACCGTGAGACAGTCTAATACAGGTGGTTCCGGTCGCGTGGTTTTTAGCGCACATCTGTCAAACTCAAAGCGTCTGGGCTAAGACGCTTTAAGGGTGAAGGAATGGATGGTAAACTTTAAAAAAATCTGGACTAATGACGAGACGGTCGTCTGGTTGACCGGGTCGTTCAAAATATAGACCTCGTAAACGGAATCTTTCGGGTCCAAGTACACGGACGCCGACAGAAATAATTTTTGGAAAGAAACAACACTGCATCAGGAAATTAAGAAACAAGATAACGTAGCTATGCCCTCTTAACGCTTTTTTATACAAATTCCGTTCCCAATGTTTTGCAAATGTAATTGTGTTACCGTACACCTAGCAGTGTAGATCTACATAATTCTCTCGGTGGAAACCACGAGATGTCTAAAGTGAATTCACTGGGTCTTGGCATTATTAATGACTCATTGTTTTATTAATGAGTGAACTGTAATTTAATTCACCTAAAGAAGGTGAAAAAAATGACTTCTTTCTATTAAATGTGAATATTTGTAGAAACTGACTTCTAAGTTCTACATTTGTACACGAAAGTCTAATAGCAAAGGGGAACGATAGCCATACTTATTACTGTATATAATTTCAATTTATTTTTTTTGAAATGATTACAGAAATGCAAAATGGTTTGAATTATCATTTTCCAAGTTTCCAAAATTACAGATAGGAATGTGGATGCTTTTTTGCTGATTATATAAATCAATAAATTCCTTTTTAATTGAAAACAGATCATTAATAAATATGCTTAATAAAAAAACAACTGGATATGTCATGAATTCCAAACAATGATGTTTTTAATTTAGGGGTAACAATGCTTTATGCATAATTTATTTAAATTTCAGTAAAAACGCCGTCAGCTTGATCCAAATGATGGAAAAAAGCATTAAAAAGAAATGGGTGGATCTCAAAGTATGTACTATGATCATTAAGATTATAAATGGGTAAAAAGATGAAACCTCTTTGACATGTGGCTATTATTCAAATTTTCAATAACATTTATTTTCAACATTAATTGTAATTTCTCCCTATTGAAAATTTAGTATTCTAAAACCATATCAAAAACTTGCCTTTAATTTATTTATGTTTATATCTTAATAAATAATGAAGAATATTAAACATGTTTATTGAAGATGATTCCCTTTTAAATGTTAAAATTGTTTAGAATATTGCACACGTTTATTGAAGATATAGTTTTACATGTTTAATTGTTAAATTACTCTAATAAGTTTAACTGTCTTTATACATATGTAACTGGCGTCCATACAGATGATGCTTGAACATTGGGGTTTAAAGACTCTTAAAGGGAGGTAACTCGTTTGCGAACTCAAACCATTTTTGAGAATGTACTTTTTAAATGGAGGTAACTCGTTGGCGAACTCCATATGTTATATGAATTGATTCCAGTATTCTTATCGTCGACGTCAGTATATAATTGATAATTGTAATAATGTTTAATAATTCTAACGAAAGTTTTTTTCAGGTCGCATTTTTATGCTATACATTATTCACGTTTATTGAATATGCTTCATCTTAACGCTGTTAAGAATATTTTATTCAATTCCGCTTTAGTCTCTTTCCAGGACAGAAAGAAGTTTACAGCATTATGACGATAGAACCAGCTGTAACAAGAGCGCATTTCCAGAAAAAGCTGCTTTAATTTTCTTGTATATAAGGCCAGAGAAAAAAAAATTATTAGATTCTCATCCGGATTTTGGGGAAAAAAGGTTAATTTTTATTAACGAAATACCTGTGAACAGAAGTAAAAACTAACTTAAAATTTAGAGAAAATGGCATTAATACCGGTAGTTACCAGTACATTTGGTGTAGAAAATTCGTCCATCATTTCATTTTCTTCCAAAAATCATGATAAAAACTTACAACAGTAGCAGGTTGGGGCCTATATTCTTACTTGAAAAGCCATACAAGTCTTTAATAGTGACAGTATCACCTTCGGTAAGCTTTGAAATGATGAACATTTTATTTTATTATTGTCGGCCATGTTTTTCTCCATATCAGGGATGGTCTCAAACCCGTTCTGTCTGCAAAAGAATATGTTCCGATTTTTTTTACCAATAAATTTTTTCGGGGCGGGTAGTTTTGGACAAGGG
This sequence comes from Corbicula japonica, assembly GCA_038501625.1. Taxonomy (NCBI): domain Eukaryota; kingdom Metazoa; phylum Mollusca; class Bivalvia; order Venerida; family Cyrenidae; genus Corbicula; species Corbicula japonica. The sequence goes on from JAZAYU010000024.1 coordinate 829,005, forward strand.
CGGGCGGGGGTGAGAATCTAAAGTATTTTTTTATATTGCCTAATTGCTGGCAAATACCAAATCTTATTTCTAAATAAGGTGTTGTTAAGGTGTTGTGATGTATAGAACATTAAGAGAATCATTGATTTACTCACTCTAACAGAGTTTATTCACGCAAACAGGTAAAAGTGAATTTTAGTTGAATACTGTAACCAAGCTGTCTGTATGTCAGTCCGTCCGTTTGTCCTTAAACGCAATAACTCAAAAAGAGAATAATTTCGCCGGTGTGATTTTACTGTTATAGTCAATGCAACTTATGAAACTACTGAACTAGTTTGACTGAGTTTTGACTGATAGTTCTGTCCTAAGAGTATATCTATTACATCAACTAAATATTCGAGAAGTGCTTCAGAAATAACCGGACTAATTGTGTAAAACTTGACATTTAAAGATAATGAAATACAATTTCGCCAAAACTCTAGTGCAACATTTGCCCAAAATAATAAAGAGATATATTTAAAAAATGTCGGAAACCAACTTTTTGCGAATATAGTGTTGATCAATAGTTGAAATTACTTTAAAGAAAAGGTGCGAGCTCAAAGTTTTAACTTCTGTATATCGAATAAAAGTAAAGAAAAGGTGCGAGCTCAAAGTTTTAACTTCTGTAAATGGAATAAAAGAAGTGTCCTGTTTCAAAATGAATTGACCATTGAATTGAATCAAGGATTAAAAAGCGTTTATTTTTGGGAATAATATAAAAGTACAAAAACTTTGTTCAGAAGCTTTTAGAAATTTAAACAAGAGCGATTTGTATTACTGGAGCTATTTGTTTAGAAACCAATCGAAGTTGAACTTACGTGCCATATTCCGCCTGTATATCCCATCACGTAAGTAGTCGCTTTTTCGCCATCATCCGAGTCAGTATAAGCATTTGATCGAAGGCGTAACAGATCATCCTCGAAAATACAAGACCTTCGTAGAATATTTATTACGGCATCAACTACTTCGGAACCTTTAGTTCCCTCAGTGCGAGTCAAATCAACTTTCTGCGATAGAACGCTTATGGTGAAGCAAGATAGCAAGACACATGGTAAAATAACTTGCAAACCCGTCATACCGAGGATCGTGGTAGAAGTCGTGTGGCAGGTTGGCGATTCAATGATTCATTTATGTGCAAAACTGGGGGTGGTATGATTAATGTGCTCTTAATCGCGGACATGAGGGGGATGTATGCAGACAAAACTGTAACCAGTCGTGGTGCAATGATCACTTAGGTCGCACCAGCAGATTTCCTGATTACCTATGTTTTGGCTTTTAACAATTAAAAACAGCCAAATAAACGTCAATTTAATTCGCAAATTATTTCCTGTTGAAAGAAATGCTTGGAAACAATGTTATATACGCGTACAATTGGTGATTCATGTGTTAAACAAGTGTGCACATTTTTAAGTCACTATACCGGTATCTTTAAAAATGTTTTAGACGCACGTTTGCAGTAACCTTACAATTATCTTAAGGAAACGAATATTGAAAATGCCTCGGTTTTTAAAGTAAATCTATGTCGGTAGAAACTAAACAATTCTGATAACGTTAGTTTGTTCTCTCATTTTTATCATAAATTTATTTCTTTTCGAAACAAATCGTATACTTGAGAAAGTATTATTTGTGAACAGCATATACATTTCATCAATATTATTCCATTGAATTCGAAACTGAAACTAAAATAATATTAATAGTATATATTCAACTTGTTTTCTTGCAATTAACTAAAAAAATAAAACGTTACAAAAACCGACACGTCTGCAAATGGACCGAATGCAGTGCTAGAGGCACTATCATTTGAAATTCACAGTAGCGCTATTTGTGCAGTGTGGCGGCCGTAAAAAGTCTCCCCGTACATAAAGTCAGTACTGTCATCAGTAAAATAACCCGTTACCGATGTCATGCAATGATTGTTACGTATATCAGGGCTATCCGATCAACCTTTTTTGGGGTTGTCCCGGTAAGCTCAATTGGTTGCGTCGCAGGAATTGCAGGGCTAGGCGCTGTCGCCGTGACGGTGCGGGTTCGCTCCCAGCTAGAGGCACTATTATTCGTTTCAAATCAATCGCACGGTAATAGACAACCTTATGTAGGCCTTGCTAGGAAAGCAATTTTTTATTTTATACAGAAGCTTGTCGGTCTTGTCGTCCGATGACTGGACCTCTGGCCAAAAGCCTAAAACAATCAACGAAAAACATATAACTGTAACAAATACAGACATGGATAAATGTTTATTGATTCAGAACAAGATATGGAAACACATAACTAACTGAAGACCCTGAAACGGTCTACTTTGTGAATTTTGTACAAATAAACTTCCAACCGAAAGCCTTCCAAATTCCATGCACTTGATACATCGTGTACAGGAGATTTACAGAAGACTTTAATAGTTGCCTTTGCTGCTGATTTTCTTTAGTAATTATACGACAACATGCAAATAAATGTCTTTCCTAGACTTTCCTGGTATCGAATTCCATGCTCTTGCATTACACGGAATATGCATCTTGTTTTTTATTATTATTTTGTGTAATTCAATAAAAAAACAACAACAAAGAATAAAGTATATTTTACACAGAGTTAATAAGTAAACCATGTAAATGTAAAATGTACACCAACACAAAACCTTCATTATCATTATTTAAGATCTGACATTTGCCAAATTATTTCCATAATACCACATATTTCATTATGTCCACATGGCCAGTTCGCAAACTGTAAAATCGTAAATTTTAGTGGACTAATCGATAAACGAAAAAAAAATTTAATATCTAAAAAAGAAACTTTTATGTACATGATGACAAATGCATTCACGGTATTTTGTTTACACAACTTGTATGTGCGATTGAATACGCGAGAATAATATACTACTCAAAATTTTATACTCCCTCTTTTACTGTGACGTCATTAACGTCATAACGTAAATCAACGTTAACGTCATTACGTGAAAGCCAAGCGTTAATTGTTCATAGCAACCTAAAGCACAATAGAAAGACAAATGGAGAATATTGTAAACTGGTTTAGAAGGGGAAAGACAGCGATGGAAGCGAGAGTGCAGACGATATTGAACAGGAGAAGAGAGATCGTTACGGGGACAGAGATTGTGGAGAGGACTGGACTTGAAGAGGAAAAAAAAAGCATTACAGTAACAGAGATTTTGGAGAGGACTGGAATTGCAAAGGCAAAGAAAAGCATTACAGAGATTTTGCAGAGGACTGGACTGGTAGAAGAAAAGAAAAGCGTTGAGACAGACAAAACACAGGCAGAATACACAGAGCCCGAAGAGATAAATTTTTTTATAAATATGTTTGATTGCCATTAATTCTTTTCTTAGTCATTTCAAATATAAAGACTGGACATAGATGAGGCACAGGAAAGCGATTGGACACAAACACAGAATACACATATCGTAAAGAGAACGAATGTTTTAATAGAGCTATTTGTTTTTCTTTTGATTACATATATTTTGTTGTATGTTTCAAATATTTTGTTTTATCTTGTTTACATAAATAAACAAGAAAACAAACGTACACATGTTTTTCTTGCATCTTCCGACTCAGAATGGGTATTTTATGTTGGGATTGCTCCTATTAATGGTTAGCCCAACTAATTGTGCGCAACAATCGCTTTTCTATATAAACGATGTCCGCCCTTCGTAAAGGGCAGACATCTATAAAAAGTCTGTTTGTAAAATGGGTCTGTGCTTGGAGACGAATTATTGAGACTATTTAAGTTACACATTTATTTGAAAGGTATTTTATTCTTGCTGTGGCCGCAGTTTAACATGAAACTGCATTTAAACTGTCGCTAAGGTTTATCTAAACAATTGAAGTAGACCGCGTGCAGGCTTGCGAGACCGAACATGGCGTAAAGCATTTGAAAGAAAAGCTACAGTTTAAAATTGTTCAACTGTAACCATTTCCGATATTTTAAGATATTATACGTCAGTCCCAATATGAGTATTGCGACAAACACGGTAGTGGTGTTTCTACGCTCTCGTTTTTATTATTGTAAGACCGAGTACTTAACAAAGAAGTAAACCAGACATGAGCGTACGCATTAAAAATCTTGTATATTCTATTTTAAAAAGTACAATATACAACGTTTCCCTCTGCACAAACATAAAAGCTATAAAGATGAAATATTTGTATATATTCAAACGACACTTATTGCAAATTATTAATAATTTATATGGTTGCATTAAACAGAATGATTTTATCTCTTTGAGTAAAACAGCTTTCGGTAAGTTGCACTGTCCGTATAGGCCAAATTTAACGATTCGGTTGTCACTTGACCTAATGGTTACTTACACAGTTCACAGATCTGGCCAATACAAATGCCAGTTGGGCTACCTATTGAGCTTACCAGGAAAACCCAATTAAAATGTTAAACCCGATAAATGCAATCATCACTACAAGACACTGGTAATCGAGTATTTACCGATAATAGAACTGATTATATGTACGGGGAAACATTTTACAGCCGCCACACTGCACAAATACCGCAAATGTGAACTACTGCTACTGTGAATTTTAAGTTGTCCAGGCTAGATCACAGTGCGTTATAGGAAATACAAGGCAAGGCGCTGTCGCCGTGACGGTGCGGGTTCGCTCCAAGGTAGAGGCAATATCATTTGAAATTCACAGTAGCGCTATTTATGCAGTGTAGCTGCCGTAAAAAGTCTCCCCGTACATAAAACACCCAGTACTGTATCACGAAGTGAGGACAACGTTTAATAGGGCTTTCCGATCAACCTTGTTGAGGGTCATCCCGGCTAGCCCAATAGGATGCATCGTCGGAACTGCAAGGCTAGGCGCTGTCGCCGTGACAGTGTGGGTTCGCTCCCAGGTAAAGGCAATATCATTTCAAATAAAGTGTTTATTTGTTAATTGTTATTATGCCTGATTCAGAGAACACAGCATACTTTGTCCATGTATCATTTTGGGGATCGGTGTGTTTGAAAGATTTTCATTGAAGTTTTTTTTTTGGTTTTTGTTTTTTAACAACTTCTATATTGCTTATGACAACAGTTAACAGTTCAGGAATATATCAAATATGTTGGCCAAGTCCACAGAGTTATGTCCCATTTTGTACTTGATTTTTTATGAAAATTTAAAGTTGGATTTTATTTTGCTATTTCGAAATAGTCCTTTATCAAAATCTTTCATCTATTGCTTATGACATCGGGAATATGACTAAACCAACATGAGTAGGACAGTGTCACACTGAACAAAGTAAATGCCTCTTTTGTAAACTTTATATTTACTATAAATTTTCTAACTTTATCTGCGTCAACGGAGAAATAAACAAGACATATCCATATCTTTATTCAAATATTACAGGCTCGGATTGATAAAGCCTGTTAATTTGCAGTTATAGGAATGCATATTACTGTCCCTAGCTGTCGCCTAGCCCCGTCAAGCTAACTTGTCCAGACTTTAGCTTATTATAATGGTTGGAATTATTATTTGAGCCAATGACAATGCACTATTTTTCAAATATTTCGGACCTTAATTCTCATAAAGTCGCGCATCTGAAATGTGTTTATTATAGGTCGACTTCCTCCATATTATTGTTCGAACATTTATTGATAAACATGTCTAGTTCGTTACGATCTTCTACAGTGTTCAAGGAGGCGTGACTTAGAAAGTCTGAGGAATAGAAAATCATTTAAATATTTTAGCTCTGACTTTTTTGGCTGATGATCATCTTCTTAAATTGCTTAACCCTTTATTTCATAGATACGTCTGTTTTCACATAGGCGGCCAGATTAGATCCAGATCACCAATAAAATCAATGTCATCTGATCGGTATTCGCACTTTCCTTTTTTTGTCACAAATAACCTAGTGAATCTATCAGCGAGAAGTGTCGGTAATATATAAGACTTCACGGATGAGCCCGTTGATTCGGATATAAACTATTTTGGCATGCTATAAAATATTTATTTACGAAGAAACGGGTCAAATGGAAATTTCACATATGAACCCTCGTTTCTCAACCCAAGTAAAGACAGTAACACATGTTTTTTCCTGATGGGTGATTTATGTTAACATGGTGTTTTCAGAAAAAGAATGGCATAATTCATTTTCTAAAATATTCTCTCAGTAGATCTACATGTAAACTTACGGGCCATTGAATGACAAAGCTACTTTCAGTTTGACTATTGATTTTGTGCATACCCATATGTGGTAATTTAGGCGGCGACTGTTTTGATAATTTCGACCATTATATACGTTATAGTTTATTTGAAGGCTTGTATGAAAACTAAACGGTGGCCCAGCTGCGTTGGGCCTGACCGTTTAATTTTCATACAAGCCTTCAAATAAACTATAACCTATACTTAGTACGCTTGAAAACCATTTTAACAGTCTTATAGACTAATATATATTATTCTGCATCTAATAAATTCATCCAATTAGCGTCCTTTAATTGTACCACGTGACCGTCCAATATTTTCCCGTATTGGATCCAAAAAAGTCCCTATTTTTTCATATTGGATGATTAGGTGCAAATGCACTTTACCATTGTTTCACAACGATAAAAGCCGTTGACCGTAAAAATGATCCGAATGAAAAAAAAAACACTTGGTCGTGTAGGCGCTTGTCCTTTAATACACACTGAGACGAGTTAAGCGTATGGTGACTGTGACTCATTATGACGCAAGTAAGAGAAATGTAGAACTTAATAAATATATTGGACCGTACAATATGGAATATATATGGAATAGTCTTTAAACGCTTGAAAAGTCATGCTTCATTTATTAGATGTAGAAAAAAAGGTTATTAGACGTTTTACTGTACAATACGGGATATATTTGGACTCGTACACAGCTTGTAAAGTCATATTAACGGCTCGTCCAATATGACTTTTCAAGCTGTGTACTCGTCCAAATATATTCCCGTATTGTACAGTAAAACGTCTAATGCACAGTTCCAGTTTTTACCGAACCTGACAACCTCCTTAGTGATTGTTGCTATGCCTCACAAGCTAACATCCAAAATGGCCGCCGCTATTGGTACAGCGACAGATTCTTTGGGGGATATTCCTGAAAATATCTCCCTTTCCTATTTACCAGATAACGTTAAATTGGCCGATAGAATTCTTTCAAGAGGTCTTAATTATTTCACACAATGTTACATCCATGACATTAAAATATACAACGAAAATAAACCGAGAATTAAAGTAGTGGCGAGATGCTGGAGATCTATGCGTAAGAGCGAGAAGCCTCACACTCTTCATATAGAGATAGCTTCACAGAAAATAATCGAATCATACTGCACTTGTAAGGTTGGGTAAGTAAATCTTTTAAATTTACAAAAAATATCTACCATTTTATGTTTACACTGATCATTATCCATTTAGTGAATCGTGAAACGATGCCTGAATCTGATATTAAATTGTAAATAGCTGTCTAATATTTAAATTGAGCTACTTTATATACAGATGTTACACGAAAATCGCTTCTAAACTAGGTTAAACCAACATACTGTTCGTGGTTCATAAGACTACTTTTTTTCTCTTTTTGGAGGGAAGGGGGGGGGGGAATGGTTGTGAAACAGGAAACAGATGCCAACCTCCTCTATACACCAAAAGAAATGTCTGATTTTTCGGCGTTAGCTGTCTAAGCTCAGTTTTGACCTAGTTTTTCGACCAATGAAATATTGTAAATAAAATTTATTATGCAGCGGGAAAATCAAATATATTATTTTGATTGGTTATTAGTGGGTCTTGTTAATGATTACCGTAACGATTTTTATATTGTGTGTAAGTATTTACCTGGCGCTTATATGTTCGGTCATTTTCGTTTTAAAAAGCGTTAATTGTATTGGAGAAAAAGATAGTTACGGTATAAATAACCAGTTAAGTCAATTGATGGCTAAATACGATTTTATATGGAATATTCATAGGTGTCAGGTAAACACTCGAGTACAATACACAGTGTAAAACGACAGAGAAGTGCGGATATTTCTGGTTCTTACTGGTTCCTTTCTAGTTCCTTTGATGCTAATTTCAAGTCCAGAAATTCAAAACGCCTTGGTGTAGTGGTGATCACACCGTCTCTCAAGCGGAGGCCCCGGGTTCAATACTCGGGAGGGACATTTTCTTTTAAAGTTAATTTACGTAAAAGTTGGTAGATTTTGCTCTTGTAACAAGTTGTTATTATTTTCATTTATTGTATTTTAATGACATTTATTCATCATTAGTGCTAACTCTACAAGAGGTATTTTATTGAAACTGAATGTACAGTTAATGTTAGACATTCTTCTTTAATCGACGTATTATCACCAGACGAAATATTTGCACGGTCTTTATTTCTTTCTTTCTTATATATAAAAATCTTTTCCATCAACGCCGTTTATCTTTTTTAAAGATATTTCTTGTTTAAAATATCATAGAGTTGTCCCCCCCCCCCCCAAAAAAAAAAAAAAACAACAACAAATTTTTAACGTTGCCGAAAAGAAATGAACAATGGATGATTTTTTTTCAGGTTGACTGGACACTGCTCTCACATTATTGGTCTTGTCAAGACTTTACAAGGCTTTAAACTGCATGGTATTAAAACAGTTCCAGACCAACTGAGCAGTACAAGTATGCCTCAGCAGTGGCATGTCCCGAGGGGAGACAAAATCACTGCAGTTCCACTTAATCATGTTGTTGTGGCTAGGCCAAGGGAGAGTAGAAAAAGAAAGCCGGTGCTTTGCCAGGTGGACACACATATGAGGTAATACTGACAGCAATGTAAAGACTATTCTTTCTAGTGAATTTTACTTTAAGATTATAAATGACAACTCCAACTATAAACTGTAAATTTTTACTCACATCAATCTCAATTGCACTTACAAAAATTATGAATGAACTACATAATTTAAAGAAATATAAAGTGTTATTGTTATTATTATTTTATCACTTTTACTTTGACACTGGGTTATTATATAGTATCAAAGTAAAATGATAAAATAATAATAAAAATAAAGAACAGTGCTTGATTAATTAATATAATAATTATATGTTCTATTATAGAGTTCTGTGATGTTTGTTGTTATAAATTCTAGGTTACCAGACGTTACCAAAAACGACATAGAACAGTTAAAAGGGGCTTCTGGTCACCCCTTGAATACCTAATCTCAGCAAGCACACCAATGGTCATTACTAAACTTGGCGAAGTCCAACTGGGATCATTCCTTACATATCAGGTATGAAAAATGCAAATAAATGCATGATAAATGTTGAGTAACTTAATACAATTGCATAATGGCTGAACTATTTGACATGCCATGACGACCTAAAAAAAAGCAACCAGTTTAAAAAAAACACAAATGCCATGATGCCTAAAAAGCAACCACTTAAAAAAACACAAACTTTATGGTAAGTTAGTTTTATCTTTAACAAAAATGCTTTGGTGCAAAGTAAGAATTGCACAAACTGTCCAGATTTTTGTAGCCTGTTTGAAAAGTGATGTAGGTATTTTGTGAGACAGAAGCTTGTATGTTTTAACTTTCGCAATCACTCTTTTTACATGAACTCTGTGTTTTGCAATTTTTTGAGTCAAATAAGTATCAGCTGCAGACATTTTTGCAGAAGAAGATGAAAATGGAGGGATATTTAAAACAAGACCAAGTTGGTTAAGTTCATTATGTATTGTGAAACCTTTATCTGCCATTATTCCATCACCCTGTTTAATGTAACCATTTTCTATCATCAGTTTTAACAAATTAAAAAAAACACTTTCTTCACAAATTACCTTGTCTGAAATAGATCCAGTAAACAACTCAGAAATAAAAATAACAGACCCACTAGGATCACAACCAATCAAAGCTTTTAAGGTTGTAGATGATTTGTAATCACTGTACATCTGACTTTGAAGACCTAGTGCGTTTGGAGTTTGAGTTTTAAATTCTGTACCATCAATCATTATCAATGTAGTCGGAAAGTCTTTTTTGAAATAAAACGGCATCCTAGATATTATCACATCTCTATGTGGCCAAATAGAAACCTGTCCAAATTTGAAGTACATCAAATCTAGAAGTGTATTAAACACAACACTTGTTGACTGCAGAGACAAGTTAAACCTCATTGCTAAGTCTTTAAGTCCAAAATCATGTCTTAACCTACATAATAACAGGAGTAAAGCATTCATTAGAAAATGTTTTTGTGTCTCTTCTGCCATACTTGAGTTGTTCCTCGGGATTTGGAAACAAAAATGAAAAAAGAAACAAAAAGTTAACATAAGAAATGCCAGTGTAATACACAAACAAATTTTTCAAGTCTTTTTCTCTCTTCCTTATACCATTGGCACAAAATGTCTGTTGTTGTTCACTCTTTTTCTGATACTGTTTTAATGTTGTTTGGAGGTCTTTTATTTCCTTCTTTTTTAGTGATAATTCTTTCTTCAGTTCTATGTTTTCTTGTTTAAGTGATGAAATCTGACATTCCAAAGAATCTTGCAAACCTGAAATGGAAATTTTTTTTTTAATTTTGCAGACAAGAAATCTGAGAACATTCAAACCTGTCACAACAGAAGGCTGTGGTGACCTATCCATCAATAAGACAGCCCCAGTCAAGCTTCCAGATAAATTTGAAACTTTGAAACATTCTTATGCTATACCAAATCCAGAGCTGACTGAAAGTTCAACCAGGATGCAAGCTGGTTCTAGGACATGGTTCCAGGCAAGGCACAACAGACTTACTGCATCAAAGTTTGGGGATGTTTTGTATAGGAAGTCTACACCTACTGAAAAAATGTTAAACAAGGTTTTCACTTCAAAGCAAATGTATGCAGATTCTTTGAATTATGGTAGAAGAAATGAGGGCAAGGCAAAATCCATGTATTTAGATCAGTTTCCAGAAAGACATATACATGATTGTGGTTTAGTTATAAACAATGAATTTCCATTTTTAGGAGCCACGCCTGATGGCAAGTTGTGTGACAATGGTCAAGTAGGTATTCTTGAAATTAAATGCCCTTACAGTGCTAGGGATTTAAATATAAGTGAGGCTTGTTCAAAGATACCCGATTTTTTCATGCAACAAGATCAAAATGGCATAATTTCCTTGAGAGAAAACCATTCATATTATGCACAGGTTCAGGGTCAGTTAATGGTAACTGGATGTCCTTTTTGTGATTTTGTGGTTTACTGTCCAAATGAGAAAGATCTCTTTGTTCAGCGTGTTTTTCCAGATTTTAATTTCATGGAAAAAATGCTTGATATTCTGTCAAACTTTTTTAAAGAATATGCTCACCCATACTTACTAAGTAATAACACAAAAAGTTAAAAATCTAAGAAAATAACCTATTAAGCCTTTATTCCATAGATAAGACTTTTATTGCATGGGCAAATAGTTTAGATCCAGATCAGACAGTACATCTGTGTCATCTGATCAGGATCTTAACTGTTCACTATTAGACTCATCATTTTATATCTAACCAGTAGACGAACATTGTAAATTTAAATGTGCTGCCAGATCTGGACCTTAACTGGTCACCCATGTGATAAAAGGCAAATATTTGAAGTAAAGGGTTAACTGTATTTTGTTACTAAAGGTAAATATTAAACATGTTACCTTTATCAGTCTGACAGCTTATGTCACAGTGTCTTGACAGGTATCCATGCACATTAATCATTTCTAAGGGTACCATATTTCTGAAATTCATTACAAAATACATAATATTACTGTTGCATTGAGGAGCACAAATATATTTATCCAAAAGGTTTATTTCCATATTAGTATCCACAGGCTGATTTGTGTTAACTGTTTGTATACAAATACTGTACATGTACATGTGCAAGGTTTTTCAATAGTTTTTGTAATGTTTAAAGGGCTGTCATGAGTCATATGTTTTATTCATTCCACTTTGCTTCATATAAAACTTTTATTTTTTTTAATTCTCCTAAACTCCCCTGCATCAAAATGACCCAAGCTCAGAAATAGGTGGGTCAAAAGTGAGAAAATCCAAATTTGATTGAAATCCCTGCATGTGCATATTTATTACTTGAAATCAGTTACATAAATATAATTCACAAATGTATAAAAACATCTTCCAAAAGGGAAGTCAGTTATAACACTACATAAAATTTACACTCTTTAATTTAGAATTTTCTGACAAATCTCAAGAATAATACAGATTTTTTGTTTACCTAAGTTACAGTTTTGTTAAATATTGTTCTTGTGATGAAACATGTGATAATCATTTTTAACATGGGTGTAACTTGGTTCATACAAATTCTGTATAATTCTCTTCTAAATGAGTGTAAATTTTATATAATGTAAATATATTCCATTTCAGTTTACCAGATATACTGTATGCAATATTATTTCAACTTATTTTTATATAATAATGATGAAATCTTTATTTCAAAGAAAATATCATCACATTTGGCATGAATGTGTCTAGTCGTCTACGCTTCGGAGGGGGTCTAGTAGGTGTGACACGGGACCCATCAGCTGGAACAGGGTCTGGGTAACTGTCTGTTGGTCCATTCTCACCCCAAAAATGCTGAAAAATATAGCATTGTATTTCAACACCTGTCACAAATTGTTGTGTTCATAAATTCCAAGTCACAAAAATGATAGGTAAATATCTATGACCATGGGCGTAGCCAGCTTTTTACAAGTTGTAGGCACATTTAAGGCGTTCCTAGTGGCGGTTGCCACTTAATTAGGGGGTCTGGGGTGCAAAGCCCACCCCCCCCCCACCTCCAAAAAAAGCAGTAAACAAGTCGAGATTAAATGTAGCAAACTGCAAATAAAGCGTGACAACTCAGAGAATTGGAACTTGGGTTTGCATTTATATCTGGCAAAGAAAAAAATCATATTCCCCAGAAGCGAAAGACATAATTGATTTGACAAAAACGGCTTGAACCTGCTACCATACTGCCCCGTTCTGTTTTTATTGTATGTTTGAAAACGTCATTTTCCTGTCCAACTTGTAGGCCCGGGCCTACATGGCCTAATAGCAGCTACGTCACTGATGACCATGATTATTTCTCAATACAAAACTTTTTTTATAATTTCTATATTTAGTCTACATTAACAAACTGCAGTATGATACATGACCTAGAACTAGAGAAGCTACAAGTTACAAAACACACCAACTGAAAGCAAGTATATCGAAGTTATGGTGATGTGAACATGTGAATTTATTCTTTCACTTACCTTTGAGCAAATCACCTTGTTCTTGTCTATTTTGTCAACATTTAATTGATCGTGTGGTCGACCGCAGGCTTTAATCCAACGTAAACACTTCTCTAGTTTCGTTTTAGGATTGGGAAATGTTATAAATCGAACGCCAATCATCTTTTCAGGGTACCTACAATCAGCATTGCACGTTCCCCATGCACATCTACGAACCATTTTTGTTAAAACATAAAAATTAACCCAGTTCGTTTTGTAAACAGACGTTGCTACGAGAAAGCTTGTGAGCACAATATGGTGGGTAGCAACAAGTATTCTGCAGCGAATAAATCGTCGCGTTCTGATTGGCTGGTTCGATTAAATCTGGAACTATGCATAACCTATAAATACATATACTAAGAGCGCGCAAAACTTAACGTAGGACATGACGTCACTTTAAAATTGACTTGTACCACAAACGACCGTCATTAATTTTCTCACTAAGATGGCGGTACCAAGATAGCTTGTGGCGAAATGTAAACGTAAAACGAACGTGGCGAAATGTAAAATTAAAAAAATAACGCGTGGCGAAATGTAAACTTAAAAAATAACGTGTGGCGAAATGTAAACGTAAAATAAAATGATATGGTGATATATATCATTGAGAGGCTGATTTACTTGAAGGATGACGTTGTGCTGGTTACAAACGGGCTCTCTGTGTTGCTGGAGCAGCAGAAAAATCGCTTCTGCAAAGTAGGCTTACTATACTAACATCTACCTAATAAATAAACCTTAACACTGCTTATGCAAATGAAATTATCGTAAAATAAAAATTATAAGGCGTTGCTGTCGGACGATACTGGGATCATTCATATTACCGGACAAAAATTTATAAAATTGATGCTCCATCCGGTGCCATTGCTGTCGACTGCAACAAACGTCATCCATTGACATTTTAATTGTGTATTGGAAAACAAATAAACACCAGAATGACCGTTTTGAAAACATTTAAAATTATTATAGTGCAGGTAGAAAAATGTTATGTTATTTTACGTTTAACTCCCACTCTTTAAAGAAGTTTATTCATGCCTGTACTTGTTCTGGACAGTCTGCCGTCACTATTTCTTATTGGCCTGGTTTTGCTGTTGAATATTTCGACCAAGACGCTAGATGTTTCAAGTAGTTTGATTTTAGAACCTAGCAGTTTTGGTTCGCTTTTTTTGGCTTGACTTCATCAGATGAAGCATGTTTCTGTCTAAATACTTATGTTGCTAGCTCGTTGCGCATCTTGGCAGCCGTGGTAAGCTCGATGTGTTTACCTGATCTTTCATAAGATTTTTCAGAGGTGACCAAGACGACTTTTGACTCGCCAGTCAGCTGTAATAAGTCAAATTCAGCTTAACGAATAATAATGTAAAACACCAGTTACAGCAAATGTAATATCATTTTGTTGTACTAAGTTTTGTAAATAAACTAAAACATTTCCTTTTTTCTTTTTTTCTGTTTCATTAATGTTTACACATACTTTTAATATTTTAAGTAAACATGTCAATAGGCCTACATAATGAAAAGCAAAACTAAACACTCATTGCCACTAATACGGTCAATGAGATTTGTACGTTTTAATTAAAATTACTGGTCAAACTATGCTGATCGCAATTACTCTTGCACAAATGTCAAGCTAAGTGCTCTGTTCATGTTTAGCGCCATTTTTTATTTTATTGTAACACCTGTGTCGTCTAGAAGTCACATGACAAACACTAAATCAGCAGTATACGGTACTAAATGGACACAAAGCGTTGTTATTTGTTCACCTACCACTGCATTTATTTCAATGCAGACATAATAGATTATAATGCCATTCAGTGTGGGCAATAAAGATAATTCTTTGCATTTCATTAATAAAATAAGTTCAACACTGACATAACCATATCAGTCTGTCCAAATTTGAGATTACAATCAGACCATTTCTTATAGATTTGCTCTGACCTCTATTATGTTCTCTAACAGCATTTACTCTGCAAAAAAGGTAAAAATTCAACTGCTTTTTACTGAAGCATTAAGGACCCACTACACCCCTCCTTGCACGTTCAATGATAAAAACAAATTATTAAAATATCGATAACGGAAAATGTCGTTCAATGAAACTTTGCACAAATGCATGTTACAAATGTATCTTGGGAGAAATGGTCCCCATCTGGCATTTGGAATTCGGCTCAATATCGGCGGGCGAGACTCCTTGAAAAAAACCCGACTGTTTTCTTATACTTTTTGTTCAATTTGAGCAATATAATCATGAAATATGTAGATTCGAGCAGTATTAACATAAAGAAGCTATAAAAATTGTAAAGTTTGGTAGATTTGGATAGGTGCTGCCGGCAGATTCCATCTGGTCTATGTAGGGATTGAAATAGTAAGGGGTCGGGATGCCTCAGGAAATAGGTTGAATGATTTTAAACATTTTGGGTCGCAAACTGAGTGTCCAACCATGTACGGTAGGGGTCAAAATGTCTTCAAATCAAGGGTTTAAATTGCAAGGGGTCGAGAAGTCAAAGGAAATGTATAAGGGATTGAAGTCGTGCAAACATGCCTTTGCAAGATGTGTCGACTCTCGAATACCACGCGGTATGACGTGTTGGACCCCAAAACCCATACTAATTATCATATACCCGTACCGTACCATACGATCCGGACCCGTCGCTACATAACTAATTATGCAAAAAGTCACATCAAATTTGATATGTTTAGATGATCCAACTATTTAAGCTCTTGTCAAATGTTTTAACATTCTTACGGTGTAAATAATACACCTAAGCTTTCGATCTTACAAAAAAGCTTCGATCAGCTTGACTCCAAATTGAAGACACAGAGGTTTTAAATTTTTTGCACGAATTGTGCTCCGATGAATTAAACAAGACAGCGCACTTTTATCATATACCTCAATAAGTCTCATTAAGTAATAAAATTTGTTAATCATGGTCTATGACTCTCCTTACTGTTCAGATACATCAATCCAAAATTGCTCTCTGGTGTCTTGACTAAACAGTTATCGAAAATTTCTTACTTATGGTACAGTACGATGTCGTCACTAATCCCACAAGAATGGAGTTTTCCTTTTCAAACCACGTTTTGGCCCTAGGGCCCTCTTTAACTGTCTTAGGTTGCATTACCAGAAAATGTTAACTGGAGTCTGACAGTTTTCCAACTTACGCAAAAGTTACGAAAGTATTTTTACGGAAATTTTTCGATACGTTTCATAAAAACAATCATAAGAAAAATCGTAAAAATTGGCGTAAGTCATATCTTGAGCTTGCGATATTACGAAGTGACGACATCTTTGATAAAGCGGCCCCCGGGTAGGCATTTAAGATAATTCTTCAGATACATTAATAAATTCACGATTTTTGTCGTCAGATTGGAGTCGCAGATTTCGACAGAAATCTCTGATTGGCGTAATAGAGCGTCCGTACCGCGGAGCTGAAGAATGGCCTAGGGCTTCAAAATAGTTAAAACAAACCTTTTATCCTAATCATATGCCTTCATGATGTTAGTATATATACCTTTTCTAAAAATTCTCTTAATTTTTAACCTTTCACAGTTCCAGTTTTAACTTTTCCTTGTTCCATACCTCTTTAAATACGACTTTCTCAAGAAAATTCATTCATAAAAGAAAAATATTCCACGGCCTATAAATATATAAAGCTGATCCCCGTAATTCAAAATTCAGTATCATCAGATACATTGGACTCCTTCATAACCTTCTGAAAGAGTACCTCTCAGAAACATCATCTTAATACTTTTGCTCGTTATATGAAAGGCATGGTATGGGGATCATCTCTGTTTGTGTGATGTGATGGCACAACCGTTCCAAGAAAGGCACATGTGATATTTGACAGTGGAGTGATGTATTTCCCACTTATAAGGTCAATTATGATTATGATATATTTTATTCTTCATCTTCACGCATTGCCAAGTTGTGCTCAAAGTTTTCTATCTGAATTTCTGACACTCGACGCTTATCCATAAAACACAAGGCATGTTGATCTGAACATATTTTATTGACTCTTTAATGACTAGTAGCAATGGTGATATTCAAATTGTCTCCAATATACTTTACATTTTTCTCATCTTTTGAAGCTTTATAAGATATTATGCTCCGACTTCTCAAAAAGCGATTGTTGTTACACAGTATAGTACACAAACCTCCAGTCTGTTCAGTCTGTCGAAAATCTTGATCTGAAATAAAATTGTGTAATATATGTAGGCATAACATAATACAATTTTGTAAAAGTACAAACTCCGGCAACTATAAAATCTAGAATTTCGGATTTTTTTTTAAATTTTAAAACTCTTTTTGTGTCTGTCAAGTCTTTAAAAAGAAATATAAGTGACGTCAGTAAAGGAATATGGATATCCAGTCTTAATATATTTTGGAATAAATTACCGTCGCTTCTGTGCATTACCATTTAAGAAATTCTTTAATCGCCGTGAAAGGGGGAAGATTAACATGATTGGTTTGAAGTTTAAAGTCAGAAATGTTAAGATCTTTAAACAAAAATGTTGCTGATGTTACTGTCCTTAATGTTGTATTTAAAATAAAGTAATTTCACGAAGGAGTCAAACAAATCACCTTCCAACTGGTTACGGGCTATAACACTGTTCAAATCCTTCCAAAAGCCTGTCTAAGTTTAGGACATTTTTATGTTGTAACCATACTGAAAATCTGCAAATAGTAGCTTAGTATGTATCGGTGAAGTCAAAAACTTAACATGTTTTTGCAATCAGAATTTTTTCATGAATCATTTCAAAACATTAGGTCAGGAGGACAACAAAAGCTGCACAAAAACTTATGTAGCTCTAAAGTGAACAATTCAGTGTTTTGTTACCTAACGCGAGTTGCTGTGAATCAGCACTAGGATTTTTGTCTCGGTGTAGAGTTGAGTAATAATTAGACAATATATTGTGTTCATAAGGATATAAATAATATTTACAGTGTATAAAAAATACAATTTGCTTAATTTAATCGAACGATTACAGGCCAGATTCGCTTGCACTCTTTGAAAAGAAATTTGTGACTGCAGTACACAATGACAATCACACTGACAACCATACATTTAAAATAAAGAAATCTTGATATTGTTGATTATTTAATTTAACAGAGTGATCATTTATTTTATAGACCGCATTAAAAGACATAGCTAGCTTATGCATTGGTCGTTCAGTGGTACATTGTAGCATGCTCGCCGGCCACGTTTGATACCCGGCCGACGCACAGCGTTTTTTATACAATGAACTTAGATCATTTCTTGTGCAGCATGGACCTGTAGGTGTCTAAAATCTCATTTAGACCATGGAAATGAAAATTACAAAATAATTTTAATCTTCATCATAATATAATGTACTTTATCAATGTTGGACTTTCTGAACCTTTATATGTTTAGTCGTGTTCTGTTCATCATTATAATAATGATAATAATAAATTCTTTATTTTCAGATGGTAACCTCTTAAATTTTATACATAGTCATATCACACTTATACAAAACTTTTTTCAATAGGCATCTATATATAATAACTACACACACGCACGAACAATATAATAAATAATAAAATAAAAAAAAAATCACACGCATTAAACGAGCAGTGTTTTAAGAAGTCTAAATATTTTTTAGCAAGTAAGTTTAATACGTCTTTTAAAAATTTCAAGTTTCCTTATAAATTTTATTGAAGCTGAAATTGTATTCCAAATCACTATTCCGGAGTAACTGAATGGTTTTAAGGTATTCAGTGTTTTGTTTCAGGACAACTAGATTAAAATTACTTTGGGATCGCAAGTTGTAGTTTTCATTGCTACATGTATGAAAGAGCTAAATTGTTAATAGTTTTATAAACGAGAATAGCAATATAGTATTTAAAGCGTTCTGTATTTGGTAACCAGTTTAATTTCCTGAAAAGTGTTGACCGTTGCACATCTGGAAGATTTGTCATCTACCGAAGGATATGGCATAGTATTAATAAAGTGTATGATCTACAATGAGGCCACTGGAATACATCGAAAAACCCATATGCTCTAATACCATAGACAATGGCACCATGAGACTTGACGCTCAAAAGCCAAGCATTAGACAGGATTTTTGTGTCAATAACAGATGGAGTAAACATGTTTTCCTGATCCATGGCATCTGCTATGATGGAAATGTACAGACCTGGGTTCCCCTGGCCTTTTTTGACTGGTGGTAATATTTTCTTAGTTCCGTACTGTTAAAAGAAACATATTGTTAAATTGTCAAAAAAAATATTTGTGGTAAGTTTTGCAATTTGGAAAACAATAAGACAATTGTTAATTTAGGGAAATACTGAATATGCAAACAATCCAAAGTGCTATGGTAAAGATGTTAAGTGTCTTGTCAAATATTGAGGACACACAGATAATTTTGAAATTGTGATTAACTTAAAAGATGAATTTTGATATCCAAATGATCTATGATGGGTCAGAAGATCTTTATACTGAATGCATCACACTATTCTTTTCAATTATTTTGAGGTAACTTGTAAATTATTAATACCTAATTGTGAAAATTGTGTGGTTATATAACTTTATACTGCAGCCTGATTTCAATACACGATATTAAACTTTTTGACAAATAGTAATAACATTATCACTAAATTTGACATGAAACGACATAAGTTATTATATGCTCCATGTATGTGAAATTATCTGTAATTTTTCTCAGGTATGAGACGATCCTATCAATTTGCTGCATCTTCATAATTTTGCGTATAATGTCTACTTCTTTGATATTACAGTGTCAAATTTTCAAGTCAGATTAATAGATGATAAAAGCTTAGTACTTTACATTGCAAATGGCTTGAAACAAGTTACTATCATTCATACTCAGAAGTACATACTTTTGTTGTGTTAAGTGGTCATCTCTTATTTTCATCAAGATTGACCTTTTCACTTTGTTGTTGTTTGCAGTCCTTGATTTAGTTTGTGGCAGTCGTCGCAAACAGTGAATCTGGATCGCTGTTCAATAAATGAAACACATTATTAATTCGTTGTTTTTTTTCATAACTCGATGTTCTTTAATATTTTCCTCAAACAATTTATTAGATTTTTACCAAGAGATAATTGTGACGCAGTTGAATTATAATTTTGTTTGTTTAACAGCATTATGCCGAGTGCTGACTTGAACAAAATGATGTCTCAAATTTTTTGCCGGGTGCATTTAACTGCCTGTAACACGCCGTTTTAGCGTTTAAAATGACGTCTAGTTTTTTCTGTCGACGTTTTCAAAATTGTGAAAAATTCGCAGTGTGATATTGTTACTGCACACACACTACAAGTTTTTAAGTTACAAAATTTAGAATTAGTATTGAGCCGAAACAAGACAAAGTACATATACCTTCTATGTTTTGGTTGCCTAAATTGCATAAAACACCATACAAAGCAAGATTTCTTGCACAACTACTAAATTATCCGTGCTCTTAACATCATGTCTTACAGCTATAAAAGAACCTGTAATTAGGTATTGCGATAAGGTTTTTGAAACTATTGGCGAAAATTTATTTTGGTCGATTAAAAATTCAAAGGACGTTTTGAAAAAGCTTATATCAAATAATTTTCAGGCGTTCTGTTTGTCTACTTATGATTTCTCAACTTTATACACTTCGCTCCCTCATAATTTAATAAGACAAGCATTTAATAAGAGACAAGCTAACCAGTCTCATTGAAAATACCGTCATCGCTTGTAATGAATATTGGGCATTTTTACAGATGGTTCTTATGATAATTATACTTTATGGACTTGTCAAGACCTAATAGAGTCGCTTACTTTATTTCTGGATAATATTTGTGTTAGATTCGGTACCTCTATTAATAAACAAGTAATAGGAATCCAAATGAGTACTAATTGTGCATCCCTTGTTGCTGATCTGTTTTGATACTGTTATGAAAGAGACTTTATGCTATCTCTTTCTACCGAATATCAAGATAATATTATTACAGCCTTTAACAACACCTCGAGGTACCTTGATGATTTATTAATGATAGATAATAACCATTTTCCATCACTGGTTATTAAGTTTTATCCTAAAGAACTACCACTTAATAAAGCGAACACTTCAGAAAAGCAAGAAAACTTTCTTGATCTAAATCTGTCCAATGAAAATGGTTACGTCACTACTAAAATACATGTATATCATAAGAGATGATTTTAAGTTTAATATAGTAAATTTTCCGTTTTAGAGGGCGATGTTTCTCGTGCAACATCTTACGGGGCTTATATCTCACAGCTTGTTCCCTTGCAACGATGTTAATGATTTCAATGAACGTTATTTTTGCATTACAGAAAAACTTTTAGAACAAGGTTATCGGTATCACAAATTAAGGAAAACCTTTGCAAGTGTTATCGCCGATACACAGATGTAATTCATAAATACATGTGCCGTTTAATATCACTATTGCAACAAGTTATTTCCCAGCCAGTTTTATGGAGATTTAATTTATAAACTTTAGAAGATAAAAGGCAATGTTAATTTCTTGTTAGTAAAAACCATCTGTAAATTTAAAAAGACAGGTTATCAACATGATATTTCACATCGCTTTGCAGGCCTAGTGATTAACCAATCTACAGTTGATCATTTTGCTTACCTCTTTTGATGCACGCCGGTGGCAGGGGTTTAAGAGTTTATGAAGGTTTATCGGGAAATCTTTTCTTTAAAGAACCTAGAAGCTCGATTTTTTCCTTTATACCTGTCCTCGTGTTCTTGCTAATTTGTCCCTTTGGCTTTGCAATGCTTTTATCTTCTTATGTTTTATATGTTTGAGTGCTTTTGCATGCAACATTGTTAAGCTGATGGGTGAGTTGGAGTTACTTCACCAAGACAACTTGTACTTGTTTGTTGATATGAGAACCTGCTGGGGCAAGTGTGAGGTTTTTGCACCCTAGAACCTGATTTAAACCCCCAGTGGCAAAATAATTTTGCCACTGACCGTTCCAATATAACCGAACTGGGCAGTTGGGATCCCCTGTGATGAGTAAAGGAGAAGCGTTAATTTAAGATATTCCAAGGCGTTAACCAACTCGGATCTCATTTTGTTAATGATCATTACCTGTTTTTCTCTACGCCTTGGTTGTTTTTTGTTTTTAATATGGCTATTTCTGACACGCCTATTTCACTTTTATAGATTACCATCCTTTGGTGAATAGGATCATGACCTGTAAAATTGTTAAAATAGCATAGAAACATAAAAAATGTAGTCATGTCATAGTTTGCTTAAATATTAACATATTAAATATAAAATAATATAAAACATTTAATACTCCTTTACCTCGTGTAATATACTTGAAAAAGTAAAGTTCTGGGAGTCTGTACAAAACGAATAACCTTATCATTGGATTTAAGTCATGTGAATAAACACAAACTGACCTTAGGCAGAAATAAAAAACACTGGACGTATAAGTGGCCAGAATTGTCAATTTTAAGATGATTTTGTGAAAAATGAACAATGTTCATTTGGGCCAAATTCGACCCATTTCAATAGACAAAAACATTGTCGATCAACATGTATTCATGTGTTTCATCATGTTAATTCATTGTTTATTTGAATATTTACCCTTTTGCTTCAATATTTTGGGCATAAACTGCCTCTCGTCATGATTCCCTTTGTGGACTTGATAGCTCTTTTTCTTGCATAATGGGTAAGTATTTCCGCGTGATTTACCGGGGAAAGAAAATCTTATCTTTTCCCTAGGGAACTGGATGATGCAGTGGATTAGGTGAATGAAGAAGATTCTGATTCTGATGAAGCGCTGTTTGAGCCTGAGGCGTAACTCCCTTTACTGGACAAAAAGGAATCTATGGCTGAGGATTCCAAGGCATCATTAATATCAAAGGTTGGGTCCACACAGGATTCTAAATCACTATTTTCATCTTCAAATATGGAGGAGGAAGATAAAGGTGTCGCTTCAGGGTGTCTTTTACGAATATGAATCTTCATGTATGAGCCCCTGCATTGGGACACACGGTACACGCAATGGGGACATCTTAGGGTTTCTTTAAGGCTGTGTTCTGTTCTAATATGCCTGGATAGAGAACCCTCGTGCATGTATGTTTTCCCACATTTCGCACAGTTGTACCCAGGGTCCAGTTTCCGGAGTAATGTTACAGACGGTTTGGGTAATATGGACATCGAAAGTTGTGGGAAGGGACGTTTCGTCATTTTTCTGAATAATAAAAAAGATACGAATAAGATACATCAGTTTAAATATGGGTCGAGTTGATTCTCTTATCCCTCGTCAATTTAAATTCACGGTCACTAAATATATCCGATAAATACCCTTTCTCAGTTAAATATCGTTTCCCTGAATCCCTCTTAATGTGGATGGTTCAAACTCAGTTGAAATCCTTGGTCCCATTGTCTTGGTTGTCTTGATGCTCAGCAGAAAACATGAAAGTAGAACATCTAGTTGTTTTGGTGGAATAATGTTTATATATTTTTCGTTTCCCCGTCTTGAAATAACCACTATTTCACCTTATTAACATCACTCTTTGTTTAAGAAATTCTGGATTTATTATTTTTTACTTTTGATCGGTAAAACTCTTAGCTTTCTCTCTCGTAAGTTGATTTATATCTGCATTTTCTTAAATTTGGTAGTCTTAATCCATTAATCTGTTTGCCAGAGATTCAAGCGTACGCTCAGCTGCGGCCATAGTATAATCAACTGCTTCGTAAGTGACAATTCAAATGACGTAACGTTTCGCGTGCCATTCTTCCGAGAACAATTGTCAAATAATTGCCCTGCGCGTGCGGGGCAAATATCAATCTCCTCCGCAGATTTGTCGTTCCTTACACTCACTTTACATCTCTGCGAAAGGCTAAATGTCGAGATTTTTTACCAAACTCGGCAGCCTTATTTTAAACAGTCATAAATTTTGAATTTGAAAGCGTCCGGTTAAAAAAATGACTGAAATCTTCACTAGCTTCTATTAAAACCGAAGAAACCCAAGCTATTGTAAATTTTATTGGTGAACTATTTCTTTGAGTTAAAGTAAAAGTAGTTGAAAGTAGTCCCAGCCTATAACAGAGGTGAATGTAATGAGCCGATAGTGTAAGAGAGTGGGCAAATATGTGATAAAACTTTAGTGGGTCGAATAAAACATGTTTTCAACGTAATTTTGTTACTTTATATAGTAACATATGTATCATTGATTCATAATGTTAAGTAAAAAAGTAAAAATTAAGTTTTATTAAATTTTAGTTTATAAACGCTTTACCGCCAGATTAAACAATTACAAATTTTACTAATTCCAAAGTCTTACAACAGCAACAAGAACCAGTGTTGTGCATAAAAAGCGAGTAACACTCATAGATCACTTTGCCGTACCGTCTGTCCGTTTGCAAGCCACACTGTTACACTCAGTGGCAGAGGCAGGAATAAAGTGGAGAGAACATGGTTGGTCGTACGGTGGTAGATTCAGAGGGGGCTTTGACGGTGTCACCCAAACCCTTTGGCAGCAATATTTTATTCCGATCTGGATTTTGACAGGAAAGTTGAAAATTATCGTGTTACTACCATAAGACTGTCCCCGGACAAATAACCTATCTGACAATCTTAAAGGATTGCCAACAATATAAATGAATCTGTGGCAAATTTGGGTTGGAAAGAGTAGCCTCGACCAGGACTCGAACATCGGACCTCCGGTTTACCCTGCCTACGCACTAAAAATTGAGCTACCGGGCCGCCGGTAAGAAAACCACGACATTCCTCTTCACTTTAACGAGACATTTCCATTAGTTGGTAAATGTCCGCAAGCGTCTGGGTTGGGTTGGTCTAGGACTCGGACCTCCGTGGCTTACCGTGCTGACGCTCGACCTACAAGGCCGCCGGTACGAAATCTAAAACATATCAATGTCCTCCAAATTATTTTGAATATTAAGTGTTTAATTTCGTAACATTATTGTTTCTTTGGCAAAAAATAACTAGATATATGTTATTGATCGTTTTAAAATTTAGGCACAAACCTTGTCGGCCAAATAGTGGGAGCTTTAATAAGCTACCCTTGTGTCACGGGCACTGTTGGCAATTGTCAGTCAAAAGCTACCTTGTACCTTATACTTTATGGGTTTTTTAAGTCGTCATCGTACAATAAGTAAGATTTTCGATGTGTTATTTGTCTAAATTTCCATAGGGTTTAGTTATCGTCATATGAAATGATTTTGTTCCCAGTCGCAAATGGCAGAACATTCTTGTTAAAAATTGATACGTGGCTTTTTTACAGGTTATTTGCAAATTTTTTTGGTATATTCGGCTCTATTCAGAAGACAGAAAAAGTTGTATCTTGGCGATGTTGGTACCATTGTTTTGGGTATATTGAAGAACTTTCAGATGTTGTAGCATTTAGGAGCAATAACTGTAGACGGACTAAGTTATGTATTCTATTCACTGACTTGAACAAATAAATGGCCAAGCAGATTTGATATAAAATGCAGTGCAACTCGATAGGATGAGATAAATAGGACAATAATGTTTAAAATTGCATGAACACTTTGGTATGATATTCTTCTTGTCGATTTAGAGCATAAAAAGAAATATTGAAAAAATGGGTAGGGCAACTGCAAACAATTTCTCAAAGGTTGGTCTGATAAAGTAATTATGATTTTAGTTTTAAATAATATATAATTCAAAACTAAAATATTTTGTTCTCATTTTTGTCCATTTTGTTATAATGAAAAAATTGAAACAGTGAATATTTTTGTACATCGTTGCCTGAAGTTTCAGTCTCCCCATCCTTGAATTGACTGAGTCAGATTTTCCGCAATTTTTACATTATGAATGTCTGTATTGGTAAAATAATTAAGTGTAATATTTCCGTGTTATTTTCACCTTTTCACATTTCTCTATGCGGAAAATGCAAGACATTTCGGATATAATGCGGAGGTTCTGATCTTCCGCATGTTTTCCGTGCTTTATCGGCTTTTCCTCCACTTTTTTCCGGAAAGCGGAGATCTGAGCTAAGGGTAAGCCTGTTCATGGGCGGTAATGATATGCATATAACTGTCCACGATGCCTAGCCCCGGGTTGAGCGCAACACAATATTTACACAAACAAAATGTATCGGCCTTCAAAAATGGTAAATGATTACAGTATTGATTGAATGTACGTTCTATATGACAAAAAGGCAAGATCGCCTGGTCCAATTCTTGCACAAATTCTTAACACCCGTGCTGTTAATATCTAGTTTTACAGCCATAAAAGAACATTTAACTTGGTACTTCGAAAAGGTTTTTAAAACAATTGTCAAAAATCTATTGTTTTTTTTTAAAACTCGGATGACGTTTTAAAGAAGCTTGAACCAAGTAACACAAGCTTTTTTCTTTGTCAAATTATGAATTACCCACATTGTACACTTCACTTTTTCATAATTTAATGAAAGACAAGCTCACGAGCCTCATTGGATCACAATCGTTTGCAAGAGAAAAATAACTTTTATCGCTTGGCTTATTGTTCTTCTATTAATTTAATGGCAACCATTCATTTACTGAAATATTATGGCCATGCGCGGGGGTTAGTAAAAGACAAAGGTGTTAGGGCTCCAAGGCTACTCAGTCCACCCAGGAGTGACCTAACAACGTGCAAAAAATGTGCAAAACCTTGTTTTGAACAAGGAGGATTTGTACAGAAGATTCTCATGCTACTTAAACTCATTTGACTAGGTCATAAACAAATAATAGGTATCCTTAAGGGTACCAATTGTGCACACCTTGTTGCTTATCTATTTTATACTGCTGTGAAAAAGGTGAAATATGCAGATCAGTGCCCAAGATCACAAAACAAAATCTGGAGATCAGTCTCAAATCTCAAGGATCTGATTGGCTGAAATGGCGACCAGTCGCCATTTCAGCCAATCAGATCCTTGAGATTTGAGACTGATCTCAAAACAAAGTTTTATGATCTTGGGCCCAGGAACCGTCACAAATAGAAAACACCACGAAGCAAACATTAAGAGAGGAAAAGAGAGCATGGGTTTATCAGAAGATCAGTGCCCAAGGTTATAAAGCTGAGCATGGAAACCAGTCTCAAATCTCAAGTATCTGATTGGCTGAAATGGCGACTGGTCGCCATTTTAGCCAATCAGATGCTTGAGATTTGAGACTGGTTTCCATGCTCAGCTTTATAACCTCTAGTCCAGTTTCAAACAAAAATACACCAAAGAAAGAGACTTAATGTTATATAATTCTATCGAACATCAAGATAAAATTTAATCTGATGAACTCAGTAAAGCAAACAATTTAGAAAAAGCAAGCAAAATTTTCTTGATCTAAATTTTTCCTTTTGAATTCCGCCGATTCATTCTCGTTAAGGGCGAACCAAATGTTTTATCTGGAGGCCGCTTGACATAGAATGGAAACCAATCCCATCGAAGGATCTATTTTTGCACACCATCGTTTGGAATGGATCGAAATTGGACTGTTAAATGATATAAATATTGCGCACAACACGAGGCTAGGCGGCGTGGGAATTCATATGCATTTCCATTACTTCTCAATCAAACCGAGCCTGCAGTGTTTTCATATTTTTTCATGTTCGGTGGTTTTCAAAGTTCCATTTTCCCTCTATTTCATTGAAAATAGTTTCGTAACTAATATGGTAAAAGATGATTTAATATTGTTAATTCTCCATTTTAGATGGTGATGTCTCATGTGCAACATCTTACGAGGTTTATATTTCACAGCTTTTTTCTCTTTTCGAGAGCTTGAAACATGTTTAAGATATCAACGAACGTTATCTTTGCATAACAGAAAAGTTTTGAAAGAGTGGTATTCTAACCACAAATTAATAAAAAATATGTTTAGCAAGTTTTATCACTAATACCCAGATTTAATTCAAACAAACTACTGCGGTTTAAATTTCCTTCAGGAACAACGTATTTCTCAACTACTTTTTATCTAGAGCTTTAATTTATAAATTAAAGAAAATAAAGGGCAATATTTTCTCCACGTTATTCGTAAAATTCAGCGCACATCGATACGTACTTTTAGTAATTAGACCATCTACAGTTGATCGTTTTGCATACGTCTTTGTTTGCACGACGGTGGCAGGGCTTAAACAGTTTATGAAGGTTTCTAAGGAAATATTAAAAATAATGTACAAGCTCGATCAGTTTATTTTATGTGTTATTAGTTTTTTTAATTAAAACTACTTCAATGCTGCTTATAAAAATGTCAAACATTTTTCTAGTTTACATTTATTTTAATTGAATACATGTTCGCATAGTACCGTTTCACATCTTTTATCTTTAAAAAACTATTGAGTTATTCACATCTTATCTTTTACTCACATAAATACTTTACTTAAAAACATTGATAGTCAAATATTTGCGAATGATAATGCTTATATAATAATCATTATAACTGTCACACGAAGAATGAGATTCAAATCATTTATATTTTGTCTATATCAAAGCTCATGCCCGCTGGTGCAATCAGCCAGGGAGCGGCCCGGGTGCTCGTACAGTCTGATACACATATCCCGGGGTGATACAGTTGAGGATATCCTCGCTCCATATCTCGCCCTTATTACAAGACATTATGTAATAGTGTCCGTACTGGTCGCACTGTATAAACCTGGCCTTGTCCGTGGGGTGAGGATGATACTGAACATCGGGGAAGTCGGTCCGGCAGGGGTTACTGACGGGTTGGTGGACTTCATTCATGTTGACGCAGGTGTGAACGGCGTCGGAGAATATCTTATTTTCTTCGCATGCCACTACAGTGCCGTGATACGGAAATATGCCGCATCTGATGAACAATCTGCCGTTGCCAGGATACGGAAATATCAGATTACCGTGTTCTAAGTGCTCTGGAGTGCACACGTGTAATACTGCTGCTGGAATCACTTGTGGTAAAGTTGTGGTTGTTTCCAAATGTACACTCGGCATAGCTATCGCAGGTCCAACAGGCACACAGATGCCGGCCCGTTCATCAAACTGCTGGTTTGCGTTACAGAATATTGCCACCAGTTTTCCGAACTCGCATATCAAGTATCGGTCTGAACTGTACGGATAGGGCGCTTTGTAGGTGTCGCTTCCACTACAGGTACTGGTCAAGGACAGCTCTGAAACTGTGACAAATATGTGATAAGAACAACGGACCTTTAGAACAATATATATGTATTACAAATTTAATAAATTGTGGTACCTGGTATGTTTTGCATTTCCAGTGCCAAATTTAAACATTTTCCACTCAAAAGAATAAAAAATAGTGAATTGCAATATCCACTTAATGATTCCTCAAGTTCCAAACAGTTTTATTATGGTTTTTTGTTGTTGTTCTTTGTTGTTTATTTTTGTTTTTTGGGTTGTTTTTGTTTGTTTTCAAAAAAATCAAAACCTAGAATAATTTTAAAACACTATTGACACTATAGTCCGGGAAATACTTTGCACACAAATCGTTCGACCAATCAGAACGCTCCTAACAAAAAGCGTCGGGGATTTCCGAAGTCGCACTGGGGTGAAGAATCTATGAAAAAATAACCTGCATTTCGGAGGCCGTTTTCTGTTGAATATTACGCGTATTTCGAGCTTTTGGTGAGACTTTTTGACATTAACTGTTAGATCAGACCCCGTTACGTTGAACGAAACAGCTGTCAGGCTGGAACCCTCCGTATTGTAGGAAAAACAGCCTCTCGAACGGGGGTAGGGTCTGGAGTCGTTCCTGACCATTATTCAATTATATACATATAAATATATTTTTTTAGAATACGATTTTGACGCTGTATTTTCGCATATTTTGATAGAATGAAATAATACGAGTATTATTGATTTGACACCATTTTTACAAAAAAGGGCGTATTAGTAAGGGTTGGCAGGGGGTGGGGCGGCTGGTCAAGCGCCATTGTGTTGCAAATATCATTTACAATAATTCGCAACATAATTTCAATCTTTAAATGCAAGAAACAGAATACATGCCATATTCTGGAAGGCAGCTCCCCATAGCTATACACTATGCCCAAGGTTATAAAACTGAGCATGGAAACCAGTCTCAAATCTAAAGCATCTGATTGGCTGACCAGTCGCCATTTCAGCCAATCAGATGCTTGAGATTTGAGACTGGTTTCCAATCTCAGCTTAATAGACTGAGCAGAGCTATGCAATTAATTTTGTTAAAGTTAGTTGCTAAAATTAGATCTTCAGGTGTGAGTCAGTACAAGTCCCTGTATTAGGACATGTACTGTTTTGATCTAGTCTTTATGATTTTTAACTTAAAAAATTTGGGGGGGGGGGTGCACAAAATATATCTGAACACATACTTACCGGTGCCTTTGTTTATGAATGGGCTGTCCACTAAATCCTTGACAGTACAATCTGTTGGTAGGCCTGACTGGACGCATTCCTTGTAACTCCCTGAAATAGGTGTTGGTACACGTTCGTTTACATACTCTACCGCAAAATAAAGAAACTGACGAGCGCTATTCATTTTTCAAAACGTGTTAGTACACACTACATTACTCAGAAAACCGTGATAAATTTTCTTTAATATTAATGTTAGTAACAGCATGTATATATATATTGGTATATAAAAGGCATATTCATATTGCACGATTTAAGTTGGTTTTTTTTAAATCAATGTCTCTAACATTAATATCTGTTGTTGGATAGCTACCTTTCATTTCACTTTTAGCTTTATCCATTCATTGTTTTAATTAATGGAAAATGAAACTGGAAAATAAATGAACAATCAAAGTGTTTTCATTCGAAAAATTAACTAACCGGTTTTTAGGAGATCTCCATTTTCTATTTTAACGGTGAAATGAGAGAGGCAACCTCCGGAAGTTGAATTTCTGAAGGCCAGCTGGATCTCAGCACCGTCCCGGATGTAGATGTTAACTGGAATCTGGCTGCTTAAACTGTATTTAAAACTGTAGATGGCGGGATTCGGAACAAAATCTCCTGTAGATCCAAACACGTCCATGTTGCCATCCGAGGCGCTTACCTAAAACGTAACATATGCAAAACCTTTACAGATATAATTAAAACGCATGAAAATTGAATAGTACTATCCTATTTATCCATTCATTGTTTGAATGCATGCAGTTTGGAACTGGAAAATAAATTAACAATCTTAGTGTGCCTTAGGTTAATCATAGACAATCAAAAATGATTTTATAACTGACCAGCACTCGTCTCTAACTCATAATGTGTTATTCCAATATTTCAAAACTGTAACTGTTTATGGTTCATTCTGCCATACTACAAATTGGTTCGTGCGGACATGAACACGATTTTAATCATCTTTAAAACCCGTGATACGAAATTTTTTACAATACAGTGTTTTGTTTTAGTTTATGTTCGATTTCACTTTATTATATGGTGCCCGACCAGCAAAACAAGCTAAAACTGACCTGTACAGTGGTAGGATGTCCAGTTTTCATTACTACAGCACTTAAATCAGTTGCACAGTCGAATTCGTATTCGCCAGGTTTTAACATGACCGGTGCTGAAAAAAGATTTGATATTCCACTATTTATCTCCGCCTGGTACGCAGCGAGTTGACACAAATATAATTAATGTAAACAAAATTCAACATTATTGTTCATACTTAATTAACTTCTTGTTTCCAGTAGCACAAAAATTAGTCATTGAATTTCTCAGCAATAATTGTTTTCCCTACGTCTTGAAAACCATTCTAAACTTCTTTTTTCCTTTGCCCATTAACCGTAGTTGCCCCTCTGTCAGTCAATATTTATTTCTAACAATTTGTTTCGTCTGTAGCTCAAGCTACCAGACGGCCATACCAAGAATAACAATCTAATTCTCAAGCTACCAGACCTCTTTGCCTGTGAGTGCCATCTACAGCCTCACGCAATCAGCAATATTAATCCGACAAGAAACTGTCCTTCATGGACATGCTTTGAAAGAGTACAAATAGAAGGGTAAAAATAAGCCGACAGGGTTTAGCTTCTCTCAAAACCGACGATTACTTCTATTCTTTTATCAGCTACCGGGGTAGTAGACAGATATTTTACCTTCCACGACAAACTTGGCGATGTTAAAACTGTCGGACGGAAGGTTCTCATAGCCGCTGATTGCTTGCATATGAACACAGCTCGGCTGGTTGACAACTTCAGTTAGCTCCTCCTGTAAATTTTAGCAAATGCTGTATTTCTAGTTTCACTTAATGAGATCCCTAAAGAGGAGAATGCGAACTGCACTGTAAAAAAATACTATAATTGTTTATTAGATTTACGGTATTTCTGTCTCGGAATTGGGCCGTACCTTATCGGTACGGGTTGTAGACCGCCATGCATATTATACAGGGTTATTTATATATAGGTCGTTACTGTACCATAACGTTGACTAATATTTCCAGCTCTCCCACGGGCGGCCGGATATACGGTAGGAATTTACTATGAAACAGCGAAGAAAACCAAGTTAAGCCGTTTGAACGGAAGTTCGTGGTTCTCGCTTTCTCTATTCGTTCTTTCATGGATGAAGGAAATCAGTGTGTGAATACACCTTTTCAATCCCTTAATATCATTGGATTATTAAATAGCAGCTAATCAAAATCGTTGTTTCAAAAGCAACTAGGCAAAAACCGGAGTTTCCTTGGCCTTGGTCATCTTGACGCCTAGACTGGTAGACGCTCTCTGTACCGCGCTAAAGTACGGAGTACGAACGTTTCCTGAGGTATTCGTCTCTAGAATATTTCGACCCATGTTTTATATAGACTCACGCACAGTTGATAAATATATAAGAAGGCGACATTCAATTAAATTATGAACGTGCCGTCAACACGTTTTAAGAAAATTAAGATACATGGGTGTAAGCAATACATCATATGTGGCTCTCAAGTTGTATGCCACTGTTTAACCACATCAGCCCAATCACATTTCGTGCGATGTGATAATTATAAATCGATATTGTCTTAATGGAACTCTAAACGAAGAAATTCCACTGAAATGTGATTCCGGGTCTCGTGATGTTCCGGGTCATACAATACTAGAAAGAACCAACATAGAATAAGAGCTTTTTAGTTATTATTATTGTTGTTATTATTATTATCATTACTTTGTATGTGTATTGTATTTTTTTCAGTTTTCTGTTTAAACTGCAAAAGTATTGTAAAAACTGTTAGATTTTACTTTTTGTATCCGCATTGACAGGTCTATTTAAACTCTCTTTTTTTCAAAAAATTTTCGGCCATTGGCTTTCTTCAGTTTATAATGTCATTACAAGTCAACGTTCTCTGTCTTTCAGAACACATATCACATTAGATTTTAATATAAGACATCCGATTTCAATTATACTTCGTAATTTTCTGCCTGACCTGTCGGAGCCCGATTTTGTAAAATAAAATATTTTGGCCACCTAAAATTTTCTATTTGTTTTACATGCAAAAATTCAAAGCGTTTACATAAAGCCTCATCCAATTCGATGTAACGTGCTAATCGAACCGTCTACTAGCTTTTTTAAAAGCTATCCTTGCCTCTATAATAAGCTGTACCGTGTACGTACCAACTCAATTCAAGAACGTAAGCACTATTTTCTGGTGGAAGTTTTTTTCCCCTGTTAGTATCAACATTAAGCGACTGTACTATACATTAGCGGGTTGTTGAAACGTTTCAGTAAATTTGTCTTAATTTTACTGACCGCGGCTTAACTACATTGTAACTCATAGCACATGGATACCTGTTCTACTGAAGAACCCACTCCAACGGCGAATATTGTTACACCGGATGCACGCAAAGTGCGCGCAGCTAATACGGTTGCCGCACTGTCATCTGACGTTCCATCCGTTACCAGAACTACGACTTTAGATGCATTATCTCGAGAACCGTGAGCAGCCTAAACAATAATACCAAACAAATTATAATTATATCAATTAAAATCTCACGTGGCAATCATTATCACATCACCTAATGAATTATCCCTGGGCTGAAGGTTATAAAACTGAGATTGGAAACCAGTCTCAAATCTCAAGCATCTGATTGGCTGAAATGGCGACCGGTCGCCATTTCAGCCAATCAGATGCTTGAGATTTGAGACTGGTTTCCATGCTCAGCTTTATAACCTTGGGCACAGGACAAGGTACTTATAAACAAATATTACTAGTAAATGAAATTTACGACCAGTTTCAATGGCAGGCTTCGTCTGAATCAACATGCCCGTCAACTTTCTTAAGTAACCTCAAAAATAGTAGGTCGGAGCGCCCACTAAATATATGAATTTATATAATCTTGAATACTTGTAACTGGAAGAGGGGTTACTAAATAACTCAACCAAAAATACAAAAGAAATGTACTGACGCACCGTAAACATGGTATTGTTGACGTATTGGAAAGCAACATCGGTGTTGGTACCTCCAGGTTTATACTTGATTTCAGATATGGCTTGCTGGAGCTGGGAGCTCGTCATGGGGTTGTTTAATTTGATGGTTTGATAAACCATTGTGCTGAACTGGACAACGCCTACATTGACCTGAAGTTTTAAATAATAATAAATTTAACAAAGTATTTATTGAAAAAGGATGCGATACCGTATTAACCAATTTATATATCGATAACATATATTACTTGTTTTTAAACTCCCACACTTGTAATTACGTGATAACGTTCACTATTCGATGATGTTGTGGGTTTTTTTCGCATCGTCGTTAGAGGTCAAAAGCATTTTTAAAATTCCACGAAATGGTTTCATTATATATAATTTTTGAACACCCTCGCGTTTTTTACTAGTAACATAAATCCGAATATAAAATAAAGGGATTCCCATATACAGTAAAACCACTCAATAAGACAACCCCGAAATTAAGACCACCTCGCTAATAAGACCACTATTTTTATTTATTTTTTTTATTTTGTTTTTTTTTTGGTTTTTTTTTCGTTTATCCATTTTAGAAGGCCTCATTGAAAATAAGCAATTTCTTCATTTGACTAACTTTTTATACTTGCAAATATTGTATTTGTTTGTATTAATTTTGTTGTCATAGATTTTGTCTTAATGAGTTACCTTCTTAAAATAAAGAGATTATTATTATTATTATTATTATTATTATTATTATTATTATTATTATTATTATTATTATTCTGATGTCCCATTTTTCAGTTTTGCACTATTTTCTACCCCTATATAAATTCCACTCCACTATAAAGACCAGTTTTTCCCAGTCCCAATGATGGTCTCAATAGCGGGGTTTTACTGTATTACATAAGAACTTCAGTCTATGTGCAGTATATTAATAGCATTAAAAGATTCAAAAGATATCATACCAGTCCTCCGTCTACGTTTAGAAGAGCTATAAAATTGTTCACGAAGTCTTTGGACCTGTTGAAGTCAGCCTCGGATAAGCTGTCACTGTTGTCTAACATGAATACCAAGTCAAGGTTGTGTTGTATCATCTTTGGCCAGCTCCTCGGATCAAAATTCTCTGAAAAATAACCCGTATTCCAAACATTGTCACTGGTTGCCTGTTTACATCAGATGGGTGCATAAATACACGTTATGGCCAAGTTTAAACCATAAACAAAGAAACATTTTATTGAGAATGCTCCATGTTTCTGCTCGACACATTTTAAAGCCATGATATATAGGGTAAACAAAATAAAATTACATCTATTTTACTTCTTATGGAACTCCTAGGCCAGCGTATTGCTTATCTCGTGTACTTTTAAGACAAAATTAGGATCACGTTCAAACTACTTAAAAAAATAAACGATACAGAGATGCTAAATGGACAAAGTGAGAGCTTCGAAATGTCGAAATACGGATGAGGCAGCTTTGTCTTCACAGCGGGATATAGCGCTATCTAAGAACTTCTAGATACTATACACATCACTCGTACATATATCTGTGTCTTATACACACCTTTTGTCACTGCAGGGTCAGTCCTTCTGTTAACCCCTGGTATAAGCGGAGCGATCCGATCGAGGATCATGTTCAGCTGTGACGCCAGTGCAGAATACAAAGGCTTCCTCAGATCACTGTACGTTACTGTAGCCCAGTTAATGAACAATTTCTGCTGGATATCATCTCGATACGACCGCAAGTCCGGCTCGGTCTGTGTTCTTCTAAAGTCTGCTTCACTTATCTGAATGAAAGATTTAACTATTTCCTATGCAAAAAGCTTTGAAATAATTAATGCCATTATTTTGAACGCGAGAAGTGGCTTGTGGATAAAACCCAATTTTCCACAATTGTTTTAGGAATAAAAACTTGCGGTAAGTTTTAAACGTGCCTGTTCATATATAAGGAAGGAAAAATTAAAGCGGCATTACTTCAATTTAATCTGCTCTTGTATGAAATATTAGATGTATTTGGAACTAAAGGCACAAATTTGCAGCATTAGTTCGGGCTAATAAAATTTTAATTTACTAAAATAAATTTGGTCCGCGCGACTTAAAACGAAAGTAGGATTTCCGAAACGTCACAGAAATCGAGATCGCACATGAAGTGGTTTCTTCGTCAAAATCGGTGCTAAATATACCTCCACTTTATTTAGCTTCTTAAAGGGAGATGTGCAGGATTGATGAATGGAACAGATTTGCGAAAAAGGTTATTAATCAGTTGAATATCATTATTTGAAGCTCAAATATTGATTTACACCCGAAATATTTCAAACCAATATTTTATAAAAAGATATAATATGAACTAAGGCACTGCCTCTTATCGAGCTCTAACTGTAATAATCTCGGATAATGTTTTATAATGTTATGTATTTGGCCAAAATAATTAAAAAAATAAATTGTGTCTTACATTTTTTAGCCTACTCATGCATGATATAATTATGTGATTTGGAAAGAATTTAAGTCTGCATCAACTTTCTCTGAATTCAGCTGCACAACTTGCAATCTGACTTTTACTAAACATTTGGGCTTTTTAATGTGTAAAACACAAAGGTTTCTTGCTTAAATTTTACAACCCAAATGTTTTCCATTACCTCGATTAACGCAATATTGAATATTGATAAATTCTTCATCAATACATGTAATTTCTAATAATTATGTCACATTGACTAAAAAATAAATTTTATTTTTTAGAATGTTACCTTGATTAAACTTGAATTTGAAACTTGCAATTGCACAAAATTGTGCCATGCTATTCAACAATATATATGCATGTATATGCATAAAGTTATAATCTAGACCTAAAAAGTACTGATTTTATATACATCACATTAACACCTCATTGAGACTTCAATATGTAGTGTGATACATTATCTAGATTTTGGGGCATATTTGTGCAGTCATTTGAAAATACCTGCAGGAATGACAATGCCATAGGAATTTTCAGTTATTAACAACAGTGACATTGAAGCTATAGATGTGTAAAATATTGTGACAATATGGTACATATCTAAGCCAAGTTACTTGAATGTGCATGATAGAGTTACTCATTTAAGTTGAAAAATAGTTCAGCTATTGGGCCAAAATAGATAAAATAATCAATTGGCAATAAATAATGCCATTATTCATAACCACTTTTGGATCTCTGTCTGGTAAATATAAATACATGTAATATATATACTGGAAAATGTGAATTTCAAATTCTGAAGCTCATTCCAGTTGGTATTTTCTTGATTTTATAAAAAAAATTTGCAGAAAAGTAGGCATAACTACTGTAAAATAGGTAAATTTCTCTTCAAAATGTACCATATATTAAAAATGTAAACTTCTCTACTGTTACAATTGCTAAAACATAAAGATACAAAGGAAAAAACAACATTGTATTTATTATTAGTGCACTTCCAGTTTTCTGTGTTAAAGTCCAGCTTAGGCAGATCCAAGTACCAGTATTTTCAGATTTTCACATGTATTTAAAGAGGCCAAAAACCCACTGACATGGCAAGAAATGTTTTTCTTCTCTTTTACAGCAATCTACATTTTTGTTTCAACAATTTAAATGACTATAAAAGTTTTTTTCTTTTCTAAAACACAACTTTTTGATGCTGAGCAAATTTAGTGACACCATGCATATTTAACAAAATTTGCAAAAATAAAACAATACAAAACAGACACCTTGTAAATAGTGTATTTGATTATACATGTACCCCACATACATATTTTGATTATGAAATCATGCTGAAATGTGCACATGACAGAAAATATGGTAATAATAGAACACTTTTAATTTCCAAAATGAGCACTAACTTGATATTTGATGCTTTTCTTGGTACACATGTAGTCTGCTTTCTGGTCAAACATTTTCGTCCCAACTGATAACTGATAATATTATGTGGAGATGAACCCTTTCCTCCATGTACACACCTTTATGGCATGGAAGAACTGTTTAGATTCAGATCATCCACCACATCCATGGTGTCTGATCAGGATCTGCAATGTTCCCTTGTTTAAATCATTAGGTTATTTCTGACCAAAAAGTGAACAGTGCAGATCCTGATCAGATTCCACAGATGTGCCACCTGATCTGGATCTACACTGGTCTCATATGGGTAAAAAGGCATGTCTGTGGAGTAAAAGGGTAAATTTCTCTTTTATTTAAAATCTCATATTACTGTGTATTAAAATTTAAAGGGTATTAATCAGTAGTTACTTTGAGCAAATTATTGTCTATAAAATTTGTAAAACCTGAAATTTCACACATTTAGGACAATCTGTCATGTATTTGGCCAAAATATATATAAACAAGAAATATCTTTAAAAAAGATAAACGGCGTTGATGGAAAAGATTTATATATACATGTATATAAGAAAGAAAGAAATACAGAGAGGCAAAGCAGACGCAGTTTAGTTATTTTATTTTATTTGTTATAGCTGTTGACGAACCCTCCCTGCCTTCTTAGTATGACTTAGAGATTAAGCGACCGAATCATGACAACTCATAAATTCATTGAAAGTGTCTTTCAAAAAAAAAGTTGAAGCTGTTGCAACAATTTCATACAGTGATAACAAGTCGATTAAAGAAGCAAAATATTCAGTTTCAATAAAATACCTCGTGTAGAGTGAGAATTCATGATGAATAAATGTCCTTGAAATTTAATAAATATAAATAATAACAGCCTGTAACAAGAGCGAAATCTACCAACTTTTACGTATATTAAGTTTAAAAAAAGTGTCCGTCCTGAGTATTGAACCCGGAGCCTCCGCTTGTGAGGCGAGAGTGTTAGCCACTACACTATAATGAACTTGTCTTACGAACTTGAAATTAACAATCAGTATAAAAGGAACTAGAAAGGAACCAGTAAGAACACTTCTCTTTCGTTTTACACTGTGTATTGTATGCAAGTGACACCCAAGAATATTCCATATAATATTATATTTAAGCCATCAATATTGACTTAACTGGTTACTTAAATCGTAAATATGTTTTTCCTCCAATACAACACCCACTAACAACCAATCTAATTAATCTATTTGATTTTTCCGCTGCATAATAATAAAATCCCACTAGATACCTCTCCAGCCTGCTAGATGCCTCTCTGGTGTAAATAGCTACCAATCGAAATAGTTTATTTCATTTTCCCTCTGCATAATAAGAGAATACGAGTATACAACATTTCATTGGTCGAAAAACTAGGTCAAAAGTGAGCTTAGACAGCTAATGCCGAAAAATGTGTCTAACATTTGTTTGCCTGATATAATTATGTGATTTTTGAGGTATCATGCCAAATAGGCCACAAGTCATTTCAGGTAGTACTTGTAAGTCTAGTGTATATGACAATCACTGTAAAGAGTTAGTTTTGTTTTTAGATTTGCATAAGCTTTTAAAAAATAGTATCATTGTTAAATTGATATCTATAATTGTGCTTGTCATCCTGAAACTCAAGAACAAATAAAAACATCATCTGATTGTCATTTTTGCTTTAAAAATTGGACTGTCATCAAAAATTGGACTGTCATCAAAAAGTAAATTAATTTGTGATATAGTCATAATCTGTTCCCTACACCTTCCCAAGGTGTTGATCCTATCATTTTT
Source organism: Corbicula japonica (assembly GCA_038501625.1). NCBI lineage: Eukaryota > Metazoa > Mollusca > Bivalvia > Venerida > Cyrenidae > Corbicula > Corbicula japonica. Next base: position 869,072 of record JAZAYU010000024.1, read on the forward strand.
GTCAGGGTGTCACATTGTTATATAAGATCACAATTTACAACACTTCCAGTAACAGTCAGAGGTGCTAATGCAAAAAAAAGGTGTAATATTTAATTAATATAGTTTTATAGTTCAATATTTATTAGGCATAAACAATATTGTTTCTTGCCCTTAACAATGGCAGATGTATATGCGAAAAATACAAAAGTGAATACAATCAAACAAATCAAAGAACATACATGTAAACATACATTATCAAAGCTAGACTAATATAGATATAGGAGAACAAGCATGACAACGCACAATAAATTTTGGTATAAATACATATTAAAGTATATATATAACATGATACACTAAGGTTCAGACATTTAAGAAAATCAAATGGTATATATTGATATTATTAATTGGACTTAGTATAATTAATATATACACAATCTCACTAACACAAGACGATATACCGGATTCCGGATCCCGGATCCCGGATATCTAACTGCATATTAATTAGGCGTGTAGTCACATGTCATTGTTTATTTCCGGTTTACTGAATGGTCGAAACACGTGTGATATTTAATTAAAATAAATGTGATAATTTAACTTTTTAGGTCGATAATCTTTAGTAATTTACAAATACATTGAAATGAATTTTACATTATAAAGAATTTACCGTGAAGGTTTATGTCAGAATGCTTACACTTTATGGATTTAAATGAAAATAGATAATTTTTCATGGACTGCAGACCACAGTAGCCAGACTTGCATTACAAAGATGCTGCGTGTCAGATAAGTACATTTTTTTTTATAAATTTACAAGATTGATTTACAATTTGGTTCGTAATTAATATGCGTTACACGAATCTTTATAGAAAATCATAAAAAACTTGTAATTTTATGCAGTATAAAGAAATCTACATGTACCACAATTTGTAATGGTTTAGGTAAATTCTATCAATAATATGCAGTTTCCTACATACAAAATAATAATAATAATTATAATAGCAAATCAAAAAATGAGGTTTTTGATGATCACAGATATTTCAATTAATTATTTGAAATTTCTGTAAGTTCACCCAATTTTAAGATATTGTTTGAATTCGGTTCTTTGTGGTATATTATCTATCTTTCAGTGCAGTGATGACTCTTGGACAGCAGATTTCAGTTCCGACAGTGATTAATTAAGATGGCATCAGATGTGGATTATGTTATGTCATCTTTCGGTAATTTTTTATTTAAGTATGATGAATTATTTGTTTTAATTCAAACAATACCGTAATGGATTAATAGATATTAATCCAGAAACAATAAAAGTATATACACAAATATATTATGTAGAATAATAGATCCAACATAAAAATGCTCCTTTTAATGTTGGTAAGAAGTTACTAATTAAGAACACTTTCCCTTAACAAGTTTGCTTCATATATGTATTTACTAACTTTATTTAACAATGTGGTTTGTTTTGTTTTCAGCAATTGTGAAAATTTTTGTTTAGTAGGCCATGAACAGTAATACTGTGGTAAACATATTTTTCTTAATTCTCTATAAAGTGGACAAACTAACAAAAAATGGTATTCAGATTCGACTAAATTCATATTGCATAATCTACATATTCTATCTTCTCTTATAATATTCCTGTATCTACCTTCTTCTATTAATAATTTGTGTGCCGAACATCTAAATCTGGTAAGTGCTACTCTGTGTTTAGTATTAACAACACAAGAAAAATATTTTTCACATGCAAAGCTATCTTTAAATAGTCTGTAAGATTCAAGTTTATTTAAAGTATCAATTTCTCCAAACCATTGTTGAATATATTGATCATATATTCTCTGGATAATAATATTTAATTGTTGTTGTTCAATGTTATTACTGTTTAACAAATATGCAAATCCTAGGTTTTCTAACAATTTTTTTAAGTTAACTGTCCATTCATTAACAAACATACCATGTGCATTTTTCAAAAAACATAGCTTATACATAAGTGAATCTGGGTTTTTTATTATTTTGAACCAGAACTTAACAATTCTAACATTTCTTATTACATGTAATGGGAATAGTCCCAGTTCACCATATACAGCAGAGTTTGTAGTTTGTTGTCTTACATTTAAAATCTGTTTTAGAAATTTAAGATAAACACCTTCTATATTACGGGCTTTATGAAAGCCCCAAACCTCAGACCCATAGAACAAGATGGGAGACACCATTGAATCAAACAATTTTAATTTTTCAGAAATGTGCATTTGAACAATATCAAAGAGGGAGTTTAGCGAAAACAATGCTTTCATTGCTTGCTTCGACAAAGCTAACTGAGCTTGATTGAAACAACCATTAGATGAGATTGTTACACCGAGGTAAGTAAACTTATTTACATAATTCAATTTATGACCATTATAGTAAAAATCAAATCCAGTAAATGGTGCATTACCCTTTTTACATACCATAACTACTGTTTTATCAGTATTAACAGTTACACCCCATTCATTGCAGTAAATATATAGATTATCTAATAAGTTTTGCAATCCTTCTTTCGAATATGAGAATAAAACAGTGTCATCTGCAAATAGTAGCATAAATAAGTTTATATTGTCTAAGTTAAACATTTCTACATTTTCATCATACAAACAATTATACATGTCATTTATGAAAAATATGAATAAAAAAGGTGATAGAGGCTCACCCTGTTTAACACCCATGAGACTATTAAAATATTCACTTTTTGTTCCATTTAATTTAACACAAGATTTCACTTGACTGTACATAATTTGCAGCATGTTTATTATTTTAGAGGAGCAACCACTTCTTAAAAGTTTTAACCAAATACCATCTCTATACACTAAATCGAATGCTTTACGAAAATCAACAAATGAGCAATATAGTGATCTTTTTTCATTACATATGACATGATTAATTATTGAAGTCAATACAAATATGCAGTCTATTGTACTTTTTCCTTTACGAAAACCAAATTGATAATCAGATAGTAGTCTGTTACTTTCCGCCCATTTCCTTAATCTGTTGTCGATCATAATAGAAAATATTTTAGAAAATATGCTAGTCAGAGTTATCCCTCTGTAATTATTTATGTCATTTAAATCACCTTTTTTGGGTACAGGTATAATAATTCCTTTTGACCAAGACTCTGGATAAGTTGTATTAGCAAGCATAAAATTAAACAATTTACATAAAGCTGGCGACAATAACTCTTTACATTCTTTAAAAATTTCAGATATAAGCATATCTTCTCCTCCACTCTTGCCTGCTTTTAATGAAGAAATAGCTAACAATACATCTTCTAAAGTAAAATCTTTATCTAATTCTTCAACAATATTTTGGTTTAGATTATTTGATAATTCTTCTTCAACCTGGTTATTTAAAAATACATCATTTGTTGAATACAAGTCTTTAAAATGTTCATAAAATTCTTCAATAGTTATATTTCCAGTATCACTTTTCTTCTTTTTCAATTTTTTGATTTCTTTCCAGAACTTTTGAGGTTGAGTTTTAGCAAAATTATGTAATTTATTTTTTTTCTTGTTGTTTAAAATTTGCCTCTGCTTTTCTTTTCACAGATCTGTATTTTTTTCTGGAAGCAAGTAGTATTTTTCTATTGTTTGGACTTCTATTATTTTTATATGTATGCGTAGCAGAGCTGAATTCCCTTCTTGCATTTTCACACTCATGATTATACCACAAACTTGTGAATTTCCTATTAGGTATTTTTTTATTATAAGTTGTTTTGCCAAAAGTATCAAAAGCTCTATCATAAAGTAGGGTGGATAGCATATTAACACCTTCATCAACATTTACAACGTTTGACACAATTTCATCTATTAACTTATCAAAATTTTCTAATTCTGATTGAATTTTACCCTTAAATTCTGTAACTTTTTCAATATTCCATACTAATTTGTCAACTTTACTTGTACAATAATTAAGATCATTATGATGTGTATATTTTGCCTTAAAGCAAATCTCTATGGGGACATGGGTAGAACATGTTTGGGAGTCATGTACTCTAAAATTACTAATAAATGGAAATAAATCATGTGAACAGATTACATAATCAATTAAACTATTACCATTAGCTGACATATTTGTATAATTACCAATTCCAGCATCTTCCCCCAAACGACCATTTACTATTTTAATATTACTACATATACATATGTCTAATAGTTTTTTACCAGAATTATTAACACATTTGTCCATTGTATATCTTTCTGGTAATTCATAAATAATATTACTTGAATTATCATTGTCCACAACATCAATATAGGGTTCATATTCATCACTACATAAAAGGACATCAGAATGCTCACCGCATCTAGCATTTAAATCACCTATCACTGAGACAAAGCCAAGATCTGAATACTTTCTGACTTGCTGCTCGATGAACTCAAAGAAATCAATTTCAGGTAAGTTGTAGTAAGGAGAATTGCTTGGTGGAATGTATGCAAAACATATGTAAATATCTTTTTCAAATTTAAAAAGTAATTTTGATAGTTTTACACAAATAAAACCATTTTCATTAGTTTCAATAATTTCTACTCCATTTTGAAGAGAGTTTTTATAAAACAAGCAAATGCCTCCATGGCCTCGTTTGGACTTAAGGCTAGCTTTTCTTGGTACTGAACATTTAACATAACCTTCTAAAGAAAATTTAGAATTTTCACGCTCCCATGTTTCACTAAAAAACAAAAGATCATAATTGGTTATATAATTTACAAAGTCTTGATCATCTAAACACTTTTTTAATCCTTCTACATTCCAGGATAGCACTGACAGTTCACACTCTTCTCCAGACCCCTAGTCAGATGTACCTCTGGGTGGATATCTGTTCTCCTGGATAATAAGCTTATTTCTAAACCAATTTCCACGTTGGACAATGCTTTTGTTGCAACTGCATCAATATAAGATTTTGTGCTAGTGTAGAGCAAGTGCTAGCGCCGCGCATAGGTTAGCTACTTTTGTATTTCCCGCGTAAAGCCGCGGTGGTTTTTGGAATTGTCACGTGATCACTTCTACCAAAATACGCATTCGGTGTACCTTGCCGACTATCGACGTCGCCTTTTGTTTCAAAATGCCATAGTTGTTGTTGTTAAATTGTTGAATGACTCGTGACATTCCCATGATCGCTAAATATAGAATGTATTTTTGTATAGGGATTTCTTCAGCGGATTGTTTTCAGGTCCGGTAAAATTAACCGAAAACTTCCTCCTGGAGGGTTTTAAATGTAGAGTTTAGTGAAAAGTACACGTAAGTGTTACATAGATCGATCTGTTTACGATTTTATCGAGTACACCTGCTCGACCCTGCACATCTCCCTTTAAAAGTTCGTTATCGATAATTTAACAAAATCATTGAAAATCCCGTCTATAAGAAAGAATTCGATCGGACCTTTTGTGTTCTGTTAGAGAGTTTATATATTGGAGTCTATATGGACAAATATGATTTTTCAATAGTATATTCTTACTTAAGTTTAGGGCTGGGGCTTTAAGTGTTTTTAATATCACAATTTATAACTGTAACTGCAGAAGACCTGTAATCAAACTAAATGTGTTGTAATATTCTTACACAGTCAACGTACCAGTTAATATACTGAACCAAAATGAAAACTTGAAATATTTTGTTTAGTGATGATATATTTTATTTTTCGTTTAATTTGTGGTATTTGCAAATATCTGGAGGTTTGAAGCGGGAAGATATTTATATTTTTACACAGAGTTCAAGGTTATCTCCTCTTTCCTAAATAAGGATGAGATCGATAAAATTTAACATAAAAGTCTCAAACAGATTATTTGACTGTCAAATTAAAATGTTCATGGCATGTAGAGAAGGTAAAACACAATCTTTAAAGCCTAGTGATGCAACGAAGTAAGATACAATTACTAAAATATCCGTTTTAGCAAATTACCTCCCTTTTAATTGAAATCAGAACAAAATCAAACGCTTAATTTTCCACAAACACGTATTTTTTCCTTGTTTCTTTTTTAAAACCGATAGATACTGAACCGACAACTTCCAAGAAAAACATATTGGTGATCAAATTCCTCTAGTTATTTGCATTCACAGGCATCATTTATGTAATAGGAGTTTTCCATGTTATTCTTGTCAAGTTTTCATTTTGGCTCATCATATTTTAAAGCCGAAGTTGATATAGCGTTACTAACGCAGTAATATTCACTCACAAAATGTCCTAAAATGTACTATTTAGTCCGAAATTTCGGCGAAGTTTGCTCCTGTTTAGTTCTTTATAGGCACAACATTGTAGTACAGTTAATAAAAACCACTTCCGAGTCCTTGCAGTATTCCACACCGAACGTGTGAAGCTTTACACTTATGATAGCCGGAAAGCTTCTCTGAAGAACTGTAATTGTGAAGCTTTACACTTACTCTATCTGAAGAATCTGTAGTGTTGACAAATTGAAGGACTTAAAGAAAGTATCCCAGTGTTAAAGAGCGTTTTAATGTATTAGAGAATGCGTTTTCGGTAATCTTTACTTTTCAAAACATGAAAAAGTGCTTTGAATAAAACGTGTTTATAATTTAAAAAAAAATTCCAGAAAGTATTACACCAGTTTCGTACATCCGAATGAGTAATTTTATATAGAATTGTGATTCGTTTAGTGCGATCATATTAGAATATTAGAGACATTCGATAAATTAAATCCCCACCCCCAACCTCCCAAAAAGATTTTTCGGTGTTCAATGAAAACCTACACCTTTTTCTGGAATTCCTCGTGTTTCGATCTCAAAGCTTATTTATGAAAACACAGATGTTTTGAAGAAATATGACATAGCTGCTTCATTGATAATGTGACGTATAAGTAACTGAAATGTTTAACTGGTTTCTTTAACAATTCAGTAAGAAACTGATACAAGTTCAACTTACGTGCCAAATTCCTCCTTTATATCCCATCATGTACGTTGTCCATTGTTCACCATCCTTAGTGTCGGTATAAGCCTTTGATCGAAGGCGTAACAGATCATCCTCGAAAATACAGGACCGTCGTAGAATACTTATAACAGCATCAACTACTTCGGAACCGTGAGTGTACTCAGTGCGCGTCAAATCAACCTTCTGTGAGAGGACACTTAAAGCGCAGCAAGTCAGTAATACAAATAGTAAGATATTCTGTAAACTCGCCATACCGAGGACCGAGGTGCAAGTCGTGTGGCAGGCTTGTTGAGTGCTTTATTTATGCGCAAATATCAGGGATGGGATGATTAATTCATAATCGAGGGGTTGAAAAGGATGTATGCTGACAACCCGTCATTGGTAAATGTTCTCTGACGACGCATCAGAATATTTCCTGCTGAATGTTTTGACTCTTAGCAAATACACTAGCCAAACAAACGTTTAGTTAATTTGTAAATTATTTCCTGATGTTAGAATTGCTTAGAAACAATGCTATATACCCGACCAATTAGTGAATCATCTGTCATTGCAATTATAGTAGAATTGCAATAAAGTGTACACATTTCTAAGTCACTATATCGGAATCTTAAACAACACATTTACGCATGAATCGCATTAAAATGATACTAAGGAAATGTTGATAATTTTGGAAATAATTAGGATAACAAAAATAAAATGCAACGATCAGGAAGTGTTTTACGCAGAGCGGTAACCAAATAAGTATGCTCTTCAAATATGTCATAATGGATAGCTCCTTTTTGTTTGATAAGACACTTTCTGCTATATTTTTACTTTATTCATTAAATGTATGAATTACCCCAAAGCCATACGAATACGGCGGCAGCGCCTGGCCGACCACGCACCGTTCGTAATGAGAATGATAGAAGGTGTTCTTTGTCACGTGATTGGACGTTGAAAGAAACTAGGCTGAGCTACCTAAAATTAATTTATCCAATAAACAGTTTCTTTTTCCTCAATTTGAACTTGGCGCATTTCAGACACTATTTTATTTGTGTGTATTTAGCTAGCAATATAAATCGTCGCTACCGGAAGATCATAGTCCAAGATTATAAAACTGGGCATGGAAACCAGTATCAAATCTCAAGCATCTGATTGGCTGAAATGGCGACCAGTCGCCATTTCAGCTAATCAGATGATTGAGATATGAGACTGGTTTCCATGCTCAGTTTTATAACCTTCAACCCATGAGTGTCAGTCAGTTAAGTTTTTTGGAGCACATTCCAATTTCAGAATAGTACTTATGTGTTTTAAGTGCCCGGGTATAGCACCACTTCACTAGACTTTCGATTTAAAGTCTCATCCAAAAGAATGTGAGTAAATGTTAGTTGAGAGTCGAACCTGAAGTCCCTGGACTTGGTGCCAGACGCGATAACCACTGATATGATTTTGTTTACTGGAGCCTTTTATTTTGTATCCAAAATTACTCGGTCTGCAAGCGCGCATGTTGGGGCGAAGCACGAACCTTAAACAAGAATCAATTTGCTGAAACACAACCGCTTATCTTCTATATTTATTGTTAACATTATTTAATGGTAGCTCTTATTGATTTATGATTTATTTTGTCGCCGACAAAATTGACTATATTTCTGGAGCTGTCATGGTACGTGCCATTTGTTGGAAGAGTTCATAGCAAATGAGCGATAAAATATATTGAAAAATAGTTTCAAACAGTTTTGTAAAACCTATAACAACGACAAACACGAAACAAATTGAAACGACTGAAAGAAATGCATTTTAAAGTTTAACCTAAGAGCTAACGATTGGTTTTGTTGTTGTTGTTGTTGTTGTTGATGATGATGATGATGATGATGATGATGATGATGATGATGATGATATCTGTTAAGACCTGTTTTAACAATATTAATTGAAAGGAATATAGATTTACTTTTATCTCCTCAAATGTCAGATGACAATCAAGTTTTCGCACCTCAACATGTCACCATCGTCTTCCTTCTGGGCAGAATGGCAAGTTGGAATATTTGGTCCGTTATATAGGGACAATAAACAGTAACCCGGGCGTATTCAAAGGTCGATTCCTAGTTCTTAAACATAAAAATGATCAAAATCCAGGAAAGAAATATAAGAACACTAAAACGGCACATAATCCAACGACGATATATCGCTGAATTTATCCGTTTTCAACCAATTATGAGAGATCTTGTAAATAAAAAATATATCACGAATTTGTAAACGTATTTTGTCAAAAAACTCAAGAAACTTTGATATGTCTGTGGCAAATTTATTTTAGGAATGGTAATCCTTTGTCTTTGTTTTTATATCATACGTCCGAACTCATTGTGGAAATCACGAGTCTTGACGACCAGACTATTTTAAACCTGCAATATTCGGAAATTCGTAAAACCCGAATTGGTTATGATTTATCTCATATGCTTTAAGACGACACTGTGATCGTGTCCGTCCATTCTAACAGTGTTAGCAATGAGACAGTTAAATGCCCCCCTTAAGCGTCGGTTTAGGATAAATCAATATTTCCGTACATAAACGTATCGTACGACGCATGCGTACAACATATTGAAAGAAGGTTGAACAAAGTAAATCTAATTCCCATAGACCTCAACGTTAAATTCCCAATATTCAATGTACATTTAACATGATTTCTATCATCTTAATTTCTAGACAACCATATATTGCTGTGAAGATCTACATTTCATCTATTCAAAAACACACAGGAAATTGGGGGGGGGGGGTAATTTACTTGTAAGAAAATTACTGGTCTCTAACCGAACAGACCCTATTTTAAACGCGGTATCGCAAATACAGTGCTAAAAATATACATCCGCTGTACCGGAACTAGTACGCCGAGCTACGAAACGAGATATAGGCATGAAATTGCTTTCACTTATTTTCCTGACATGTTATTCCTGCAAACAAGCCACAAACAGGCCGATTTTAACGGTTAAGATGCCCCCAGATAAAGACAAAAATAGGATATTTTAAAACGGACTTCATGCGAATGGACCACGGAGGGATACAGCGTGGTTTAGTGTTATTCAACCAGAAGGTTGAACCAAATTTGGTAAATCCAATTCCAATAGGCATCAGTTTTAAATTTCCAATATTCAATGTACATTTAACATGATTTCTATCATCTTAATTTCTAGACAACCATATATTGCCGTGAATATCTACATTTCATCTTTTCAAAAACACACAGGAAATTGAGCGTTAACTTACTTGTAAGAAAATTACTGATCTCTAACCGAACAATTTTAAACGCGGAATCGCAAATGAGGTGCCAACAATACACATCCGCTGTTCCGGAAGAAGTACTCCTCTACCAAACGAGATACTCGCATGAAATTGCTTTCATTTATTTTCCTGACATGTTATTCCTGAAAACAAGCCACAAACTGGCCTGTTTCTAACGGTTTAGAGGCCCCCAAATGAATAGAAAAAAGCATATATTAATACGGACTTCATTCGGAAGGACCACGGAGAGTTACAGCGTGATTTGATACGGCAAAAGCCCGTTGCCGCTTATAGGTAACACGTAATTTATTTAAAAACAATGTAATTTATTGAAAAAAAACTAATTGTGATAAGTTGGATGGATATTTACCCCACAGACACTTGTTTAGGGGTCCTTTGCTGGCCCTATATGCCTATAGAGCTATATAGGCCTATATATAGGCTTACAGGTCTCTAGATCCAAAAGTGGGCAATTTCAGGAAATAAACGGATGATCTACAGCATGAGATACAACTACAATCACTTAGAACACTAAATATCCCAGTTTTCAAAAAAAAAACAGTTCATACATAACATAACCATGGAAAGATAACAAAGTAACAGATGACGAAAAAATACATGATCCCACTTGCACATTAATTTCGAAGACAAAATGGTAACTTACCGAACAAATGTTGATTCCCGTTGATAGATCCTTTAATAATCTTTCCTTTGACACTAGCAACTAAACATAAATTCGTCTATTGGTGGAGAAAAACCAAATTTTTTATCAAACTTTATGGAAGTTTTCACTCGGAATCTCTTCTTTTCCGATTAAGCCCGGTTTATTTGAAAAACGACTTAGCTGCGCATTAGAGCCGGGTTCAAAAAACCGTTAAATTTGGTGGAAAATTCTGAACGTCCGCAAAACGTCGGTATGTTTCCTGTACGTACAATGTGCAATTTAAATAAAAATCAAGTAAATAGAATGTTAACCATCAAAACAAAACAGACACTTACCGAGATGGCTTGTTATTTTCAAGGTTTGTTTCAAACGATTGTCAAATAATTTCTTCATTTTTTTAATTTACTCATTTTTTGAAACTATGGGCGTTTCCGGAAATGACGTAATTTGCATAATTTCGGAAAAGAACAGATTCCGCGGACAAAAATGTGAAAACTTCAGTGATTTTGATAATAAATTTGGATTTTCTCTGCTAATAAACGGATTTATGTTTAGTTTCTGGTGTCATCGGAAAGATAAATTATTTATCGATCAACATCAACAATATTTGTTCGGTAAGTAACGTTTTTGTCTTTGAAATTGGCGTGCAACTGGGATGATGTATTTTTCCGAGATCTGTTTAGTTGGTTATCTTTAGTTATTTAAAATAACAAGAATTTTTTTTTCGAAAACGGGGATATTTTGTGTTCTGGGTGATTGAAGTTGCATCTCGTGATACAGATCGCTCATTTATTAGCTGGAATTGACAAACTTGATACTAGAGCTCTGTTTTAAGCCTATATAGCTCTACTGACATACTGGCCAGAAAAGGCCCTCTAAACAGGTGTCTGTGATTTACCCGTGTCCTTTTCTAGCGGCCATTAACTTCCGGAAGTTTTTTTTTCTAAAGATATTTAAACTGTCACTACCATACATGCAAATTTTAACCATTTTCGATTTTCGTCATTAATAAGCAAGCCGCTACTGAAATTAAACTATCCCACAAAAAAATTGTTTTTCTCGGTTCAATGTATTTCGTTCTCAAAAAGAACGCCGGCATGATTTTTTTGCTACACAGTCAAACAACGTTGTTTGCTAATAACCTGATTCCCGTTAAGGTCCGTGTACGTCTGCTGAACACTAGACTCTAGCGATGCCGCACACTAGACTCTAGCTATACCGAAGTAGTGGCATACCAATTTTTTGTGGGTAAAATATCTACTGCAGTGTACAATTAATTTAAAATATTTTTTTCATGAAAATAACACATTTTTCTGTACATTGACGATCATTTCAAATCTGTTGCATAGGAGTTTCAGCCATGATCATTCTAAGACTAAGGCATAAGAGCATTAGTAATTCTTAGGTCTATAGTCGTCCTATAAATGTAAATGTATAAATATGCAGGTCGATTCCATCACTTAAACTGTTTTTTTTTTTATTATTATAATTTTTAATTAATAACACATTTCAATACATGCAAATATGTAAACTTAACATTCTTTATGATTAACAGAATTTTAAGAATGCATTGCACCATTTTGAATGAGCCCAGTTACACGTTAAATCCAAGTGTTATTGAAAGAAGGGTTTCATGCATAAGACCAAAACACTTTTAATGCTATAAATGAACAAAGTGTACAACAAATTGACACTTCAATATTAACAGAACATAGTTACTCAGCAAGTAATAAAACAACCAGAAAAAAAAAACAACCATGCCACTGCATCAATAAGTGTATCAATGGAGTTCAGTATTCAAATATTGATGTTCCAGGGAATGGCAACTGTTGTTTTTTTTTCATTGTCTCAGCATGGCTCTACATGGAGTTGTTTCTAAAACTTTTCACTACAGGATTATGATCTGCAAGCATATAATTGAGAACTGGGTTCTGTGGAAAGATATTGCTACTGTCACTCACGGCCTAACCAATGGTTCCATCACTCCGTATTACAATTCAATGATTCTAAGAAATGGCTGGGCAACAATGTGTAAGATTAAAGCTGCACATGATGTTTTGCAAATTAACATTGATACGGTGTTAAAGAGAATATCAATTATCAATGTTACTATGCAGAGCCAGACATGATATACATATCAATCATACACACCATTAATAAAATCAAAAATACTATATGTTTACTCGAGGACTGTGGAACAACCATTTTACAGTGCTGACTGAAAGAGTTCAAAGAAACCAGAATATATATTTAGATCATATATATGTGTTATGCAGTAAAAATCGTTTATAAAGTTTTACAAATTTTCCTATACGTTGTTAAAATAATTATCAGTCATAATCATTTAATACATGTATATAGATATGACATTCAGACAGACAAAGTAACAAAGACGCAGTATCTCAATCTCAATTAAGAGGTTGTAAAATTGTCAAGTCGCTAAATATTTCATATTAAATATTTGGTAACTATGGTGATCTTGACAACTATCATTGACTGATTAGCATGGACAGTTTAAGTTGAGATTTCCAACTGGTAGCATATATAGTATTCCATAAGAAACGTATTTGTTGTTACATGTTAAAAAAAATTGGATTTTCCAAAAGTGAATATTGATATTTGTTGTTGCAATTGGCTTTCCATTGATTACCGGACTGATTAAACGCTTGAAATTTGGAATAGAATTCGTTATTCATCCGTAAATAAAACAGTGCCTAAGAAGAGCATATCATATGTATGATGGACACATGATCAATAAAGGAAATAAAATGTAACATTTGGGAGACTCCTCAATATCAGAGTCCAGCTTTAAACATGTATTGTTTTGATCCGCTCCTCTGGACTTGGGTTTGTTCAGTTGTCATTGCATGGTCTGTGAAAAAAATTCCTGGCTTGCGTATTTTTCTACCACAATGATTCTGCATATGATTCTGACTGTGTGCTTGTAATTCATTACCTTAAAATCGATTAAGGTGCTTTCCTTTCAACTGCATGTTTGCAATTTATTTATTTCTTTCTTTAAAAAAAACAATATAAAGACTGGTGGTATGACATTCTTATTACAGGTTGGTTCCAATACTGCTGACTGCACCTAGTATTGTTTTGTAATTGTGAACAATTGGTTCGTTCAGTGCTACTTGTACCAACTCTAAATCTATACGAAGTCCAGTCAAGATCAAAGATAGGTTGAAAAGACGAATTCATACATGCCAGGTATCGAAAAAAAAAATAAGTGAGACTGGTGTCATTTTTAAGTGAGATTTGAGCAAAAATAAGTGAGATTTTCTAAAGCGTGTCGAAACATGGTATATTTTAAATGTTCTTATATACCTTTACCTTTTTTTAATAAAAAGTGTAGTCAACAGTCAGTTACATTACTTTAATGAAGTAACAAGACAAGTAAACACATTTTTAAATCAAATAAAATATTTGTGACTAAAATCTTTATGCCACATTTATTTTAAAAATGTCCACTGAAAGTTCAAACTATTCAAGCCATTAGTTATCTACTAAATGCAATTACTGACTTGGCATTTATGAAGAAAGTCTAGAGTTGCAATAAAATTATTCTTGTAGCTTTACATAAAGGGGAAAGAAGGGCCCAAAAATTTGACAAATCTTGTTTTTATTCACCTTAGATTAATGCCTTAACATGCCAATTAAAACCAAAACTCTTCACAATTAACACCTTCAAAGTAATGCCCTTAGACGTTTACCCATCCGTAGCCGAAAACTGTAACACTTGCATTGAAATTGTACCCCATCTGAGACATAAAGATGTTTGAGTAAACATATCAATTAATAAGAAAAGATAATTGAATAACACCTTATCTAACATAGGATGTTAATCCATTGCCCCAGGGTAATTGCAGCAAATGAAATAAACAAAATGTCATAATTTCCAATAATCACTGTCAATCAAGCGCTTTCATTTCGGCGATCCTCGGACTTTTTGGAGACATTGAAATGTGCACTGCAGATGACATTTTTTAAAGAGAAATTAACAAAAATACGTGAGTTTTTTGTTTTTATCCGTTAGACCGTGAGGGTGGGTGAAATTCCGTGAGTTTTTACCTCACCGCGTGAGACTTGGCATGTATGCGAATTCTTCAATCAGAACTCAAGGAAAGTGAACTATATCAATGAAGTTGTATTATTTGGAAAATGCTTTTGCCGTACCTAGGCATAGCCTAATTTATATTATTGTTATAACAAATTTTACCTTTCCGATTTGCTTGTCAGTCATTAGCAAATGTCTGTCATCCGTGACTAAAATCGAACGAACTACTGTGATATCATTATATTTAGCGTTGGTTTAATTTTCGCTTATTTCGCGCTAGTGGATGTGCGCGAAATCAAACCCAAGCCAAAATTAAAGATATAATATAATATCATATAGGAGCAATACAATTGCGCGAATTCATGTCCGCGCGAAAATGCCAATTGTTCCATATGACCAAAATTTAGACCCCGTGAAATTCAATGATACCACAGTATAGTTCGATTTTGACCCGTGAGTTGTGACCTTTAGGACAAGTCCACTGTTAAAATCCTTAATAGGTAAATTGCGTTAAATTACTTAACTTTTGTCACATTTAAACCTTTTCAAAACAGAATGTGTTTAGTACCGACGTAAAGGCTCAGTTGATAAGGATGATGAAGTACAGTAACTGTTGTTCACTGATGTTTTATGTGTATCAACATTTCACTGTATTAACTGCGTGAAGGCCTGCTTTATTATTCTTAACTTGAAGTGTTTTGATAAACGTTTTTACTTTTAACTGGGAATATACAATGTTACCATAATAACCGATACATATGATAGCGGAACATTTTCAATTAAATGGCAAATTACAGACATACATGTACAACTACATCATGTTGCGGTACGCATAGCAGGAACACGTCGAGACATCGCCGAAGCCGGGTGTGGTGATATTATATATAAAGATTCGTGGGTGAGTTTAGTAACCAACGAACGAACCTACAGACATAAATGAACAGATCAAAGCACCAGACACGGCGACATCGCCTAGCTAAGAGTGCTGTACATGGTAACAGACGTGCCATCCGAGTTCTCAATAGAGAAATTTTCCGGCAAAGCCTATAAACCACAAATGACCCTCTGACTGTCTAGACATATATATACATACACTATATAAAGTCTCTTTAATATAATATGAAGAAACAATAAAAACAACCAAGTATCTATAATTTAATTTAAGACAATGTGCATTTTATAAGACAATATCAAAAAAAAGAAACTATTGTCATCATTTTTGTTTAACCAACAACAGATGGCGGCGATACTGTTGTACACGTTTTAGTTATTTGATTCCACATTCCTTCCTTGCATTCACGAGCCAGTGCATTCCCGTGAACATCGCACAAAATATACATTTTTGGATTTCCAGGGAATGGAAAATACACGTGGTCTGCATGTTCGTGAATGCACGGGTTGGTCATGTTTGTTAACGGGGGACTTCCAATTTGTGTTGCATCTCGGACGTACCTAAACACGCAGTAATTTGTGTCTTGGTTCCACATTCGACCGGTCGGACACGAAGACAGTTCGGCTATTCCAAAGTGTGTACATGAAACATAGTTAGAATCGTTTCCACAGGGATCGGCATGCATCATGCTTTTATCCAAAATCGCTTGATGGGTGCAGGGATTACTGTATTTACAACCGGAAGAGACCATTTGGCACTTAGGCATGTCCACCGGACAAAGTCCAACGAATGCATTATCGTGCTGATCACAAAATATGAACTTTTTAGTGTCTGTAGGGTGAGGAAAATATTCGGCAGTGTGATTTTTAGGGTCACATAAGTCAGGAACATCTTGACCTGGAATGTTTTGAAAATCAGAAATACATGATTTATATCGGTACAATATATTTAATTCATATATACAACTGTATATAAGACGCGGGTGCCGTTACAAGAAATTTTATTCGAAAAGCTCATAAAAACGCGACTTCTGACTTTTCAGAGATTTTTAAATCTTATTTAAATGTAATTTAGTGATACGAAGCGAGTAAAACTTCGACTTGGCAGCAAGTGAGCCTGGTAGTCTGGCAACAAGAAGTTTAAGGCGCGACAGATGTAATGTTATAACGTAATCTGAAACCATCCTATCATTTAATTCAAAAACGCATCTGTAAATGCATTTCATGCTCTGAAATGTTCAATTAGAAAATTGAAATTTTGTAAAACAGATAAGTAATATCGATGCAAGAAAAATCATAATTTTAATGACGCCTAGACTCATTACGAGTCTCGAAATTTGATAAAATTTTCTTTGTTTTTCTTTTAAACTCATCAAAAATGCGATCGCAATTGATTTGAGGTGAAATAATAAAAACCACGAATTTTCATGGATCATCATGACTACGATTTGACACATTGGCAGTCTGGCAACCTAGCAGACGGATGAGATGTTAAAAAGTTTTTAACTTTCCTATTTATATTCATTTAATGTTCTCAAAATTTTCTGAAAACTACAGACTGCTAGGCTGCTAAGCTGCTAACTTCATGCTGCCTTACTCTTAAACAGCTTACTTGCTGCCAGCTACTAAGCTGCTAACTTCATGCTGACAGCTACTAAGCTGCTAACTTCATGCTGCCTTATTACTAAGCTGCTAACTTCATGCTGCGAGCTACTAAGCTGCTAACTTCATGCTGCCATCTACTAAGCTGCTAACTTCATGCCGCCAGCTACTAAGCTGCTAACTTCATGCTGCCTTACTACTAAGCTGCTAACTTCATGCTGCCTTACTACTAAGCTGCTAACTTCATGCTGCCATCTACTAAGCTGCTAACTTCATGCCGCCAGCTACTAAGCTGCTAACTTCATGCTGCCTTACTACTAAGCTGCTAACTTCATGCTGCCTTACTACTAAGCTGCTAACTTCATGCTGCCAGGCCACTAAGCTGCTTACTTCACACTTCGAGACTTCAAGCTGCGAACTTCACGAACAGTCCATGTAAATGCAAAAAAAACAACATCAAAATATCTAATATTTCCTGATGGAATAAAAGCACGAGAAAGACCTACCTGACAACAGAACAACGTCGTGAGTAATGAAGCCCATGTCCAGATCGTTACAGGACCGTATCGTGCCTCCTACCATACATACACCGCTCAAACCTAGAGAAAATATAACATAACGTTACAGGACCGTATCGTGCCTCCTACCATACATACACCGCTCAGGCCTGGAGAAAATATAACACATTAATAAATGACAAATATCATGACACTCAGTGCCAATCTGACCCAAACCTAGGTCCGGCACTTACCGCAAACCATTCCGTAATCCGTACCACAGCTACAGCAGGTCGATAGACACCGTCACTAATAACCGAGCCAGACGGGCTGCACTGCAGCAAACCATTCCTTTAACCGTTTGGCACCATATATCGAGTGTCTTTCCAGCGCTAAACATACAGACATTCATAGAAGAGACTCAAAAGCGTTAACATTGATGAATATACTATTTGTTTGTTCGATTTTTTATTGCAGGCACAAATCCCACTTTAAACGCGTATGCTCCTGACAGTCGTTTAGGCAAAAGGGTACTTTTAAACCATGTTCGCTTTTTACATAGTCAGAAACCTTTTCGGGTATTTATTTTAAACAGACTGACCAAACTCACGTACACGTGTTAGAGCCACAGACAGGAAAAATTACAGGAAAAACAAAAAACCATTTGCCAGACGCTCGTCTGTTGAGAATGTTTTAAAGAAAGAAATTACTAAGAAGGAGACATTGAACAATTACTTAAAATGTACCGAAAGACTTGGAGAGTGAAGGGGTCTAAATGGATGTTTTCGTTGTAAGTTAAGATATTAAACTAAAAATGAATTAGAAAAAAATCGTATGGGACCGCTTGAAGACTTCTGCTGATTAATAAAATCTAAATACGTAGGAAAAACCTAGGGGACGCTCTAAACCCCAACTCAACATCCATGATAAAACTTTTGCTATGTTGTTATGAGCTGAAAAATGAAAAGGCAATTCAAACAAAGAAACAAATAAAGAAAATGGGACGTGGGCGGCTTAGGTAGGGGACTCACCGTCCCCATCCCCAGCAAATTTAGCCATTACAGAGGTTTTTTATAATTTTCATTTTTATTGTCGAAGTTCCACTGGCAAAAGAGGAAGGCCCCTGACCATGAGTCAAAACGGCTCATATTCTTTCCGGCCTGTTGGAAATGAAATCCGTGTCGGAATATAAAAACGAAACAGTTGTGTTAAGGTTTTAAAAACATATTTTGGCTTTGAAATAGGAAAGTTAATGTGAAGGTTTTCAGCTACTCTGAAAAAAGTGAAATCATCAAGTGACTCAAACATACCAAGTTTAAAACCGAAACAAACCTGCAGGGTACATGTACAGAGGCAGTCGTTTTTAGCTGTGATATTTGTATAACCGCGAGAAAAGCTTTTCAAGTATAAAATGCCAAGATTATCGCAGTACCTTGAAAAAGATCAGCGCCCGTTTTCACACTGACGGAATACATGCCACTGCACAGGTTTCCTCCGTCTTTTCTGGTAACATGGATGTAGACCGGATTTGTTCCTCGGATGTAGAGGACTGGAGTGGTTGAGGTCCCAGGATCGGTATCCAGGCGTACGTCATAACTAGCTTCGTCCGGCTGGGTGTACTTCCTGGACGCGTACATCCTTAAGTTGCTGTTCGGGGACGAAACCTGGAAATACAAATGTATGTTTTTCTTGTCGACATTCGATAATTTATTGGCAAATATTTTATTTTGTTTATAAGTTACATGAAATCCACCAGTAAAACACATGTTCTTTTTTATAGAGATATCTTTTGTTTTAAATATAAATAAACCGGATGAATGTGTATTTTACATTGCTTAACAAACCAATAGGCCGTACCATGACACTAGCGGAGTCCGTGGTGTCTGTCAACACTGCAGTCATTGAGGTGGAACATGGGAAATCAACATTGCCAGTCTTTAAAAGCATTGGCACTGAAAAAAAACCAGATGAAATGGAAACCGTCTTATGTTATGAACAAATTTAAAAACAAACTCCGACACAACAGAATCGTTTATTTGTTGAAACTTTTTATATAAGCGATACCATGAAAACGATGTATTGTCAATTCACGGTTTGCATGGTTTATACCCTAACAATTATTTCACTCTTCAGAACAATAATAGAAATTACCTTTGCATACGGCAGCATCCAGCCTCTCGATCACAGATTTTAAGTGCTGGGAGCTAGTCACGTGCCTTGAGTTTCGGCATGCTGGGGACGAGACTAAATTGTCGACTGCATGATCAGGAGTAACAGTATTGTTTCCGTCTACTTGCACCGCTATAAGGGATATACCTACGGGAAAAGTTCATTGCAAAACATTTCATATACAGTATTAACCCTTTCCTTGATATAAACGCATTTTTACGCATGTGCGACCAATGTAGATCAAGATCAACCGGCACATCCGTGCCGTCTGATCAGGATCTGCACTGGTCCCATTTTGGTCAGAAATAATCTAATGAATCAAAAAGCGAACAGTTTAGATCCTGGTCAGACGGCACGGATGTGCCAGCTGATCAGGATCTAAACTGTTCGCCCTAGCAATAAAGGTGTATCTATACAAGAAAGGGTTATAGTTTGAATGCATCTTTAATCTGGTGAAACTAATTCAAAAATATTTCCATTAATACAAAGCTCATTTTTACAATATCGCTAATGATATTACACCGTATTGCAAAACAGTTTAAAATGGTGAAATGAGATAACAGTGGTTTACGGTTAAGTAGGAGCTATATTCGTAGTGATGTACGGTAATTTTACTGATCATTTCTATTGAATATAATTGTCGGTCATCCTGATGACCGACATATTATAATCGACCAAACTCGACATCTTTAGCCTGACCACCGGTTAACAGTGACTCACGGCCAAGAACGGATAATTTAGACTATGCCACCTGTTTCTAAGACGCATGCAAAAGGAAAGTGTAGAGGCTCATGTTTGATTGCTTGATATATAGAGAAGACGTTTACCGAAAAAGACATTAATATAGATTATCATGTTTCTTGTATACTTAATTTATTGTCGGTCATCCTGATGATGATTTATTTTCGGTCATCCTGATGATGACCGACATATTATAATGGACCAAACTTGAACTTTGAAGGGTAACACCGGTTAACAGCGGCACCGGACGTAGTCACCTTAGACAAAGAAGCCCGTCTAAAGCTTGAGAATGCTATTCCGTTCCCCCTATTTGCAAGAAAAGTCTTCTAAATGTTGATGAAACAATATTTGGACGCTTTAGTAACATCAAATCAGAAATTAAGCTGATCAATAACGACATGTTAAATTATATAAACATACGTGTGTTGTATTTTCTACAGGGTGCAGAAATAATGTTATGCGTCTTTTTTTAGAAAGTCACGTGATGCAAACCTTCATAGCAAAATATTAATATAAGTTGAACTGATACTTTATTTGAATCAAACAACTGTTCAGGATGATCCCATATATGAAATAGATTCGATCCGTTATATTGATTTTGTTGGTCAAAAGCAAGACATCGTTTATGTTTTTCTTAGAGACTAATGAATGTCCGAATTTGGCGGGAAAGGCTGTCTGTAAACAAAAGTTTACAAAAAGCTAGTCGGTCCTTAGCATACACTTTAAACGAAAAATGTATTCCAAGATCTAAGGTTTAAGTTAAAAAACAAAGTTTTGTCACTGTCCTAGAAAGGGTGGATGAGCAGCTTGACAGGGACTCAAATTATTATATTTACTATTCTAATCTTCAACAATTTCGTTAGAATGCTGAATGTAATGTGACTGGTTTTCGCACATTTTCCTGTTTTTGTTTGTTTGTTTAAGTGATGTCAATTTCAGTGTATGCCATGTTAGATGAAATAATGCGTGTTTAAAAAAAAAAAATAACTCATGTCCATGCGTTGACTTTGAAAATTGATGAAAACTTCTACCCATGTGTTAACATTAAAATTTTCTTTCTAGTGGTATAAATCACCAAACATATGGTCGTGAAATAGTAGAGGCTTATAGCAAACGAGGAGATGTTTTAAACAAGCATTTAGGAGGAAACGAATGCTCAGAACTTTGCTTAATTATCAAAATATTGTCTTTTAAAGAGATTTTGCTTTTTTTGCGCTTTCCAGTGCAAATGTTGTGAATGTTCTCAGAAGTTAACGGAAGTTTAGCGGATGTGAGGTGACCATTGTTTAGAGTAAAACCAAGAGGTCAGCGATTTAGCAATTTGTTTGCGATTTCCAGTGCAATTTCATTGAATGTTCTCAGAAGTTACCAGAGGTTTAGCGAGCGTGACATGACCATTGTTTAAAGTAAACATTGGATATCAGCATGGGCAATATTTTTATCTAATATCACAAGCGTAATCAGTCATCAATATGATCAATTAGCTGCGGACGACAGAGATAAACGACTAGGATGGCCACAGGAGGTTTATTGCACTTTATGATTTCACGGTGAGCGTGGTAGCATCAATAATGATCTTGTTTATTGAACTCGTCTTATATCAATTTATAGGATAAATGGCGACACGTTACCTCAGTTACAAGTACTTCGTTAGTCAAGTTTGTTGAAAAAAATCATTTCAATCCATAATTACAAATGTAGTTGTTATCAGGTAATCAACTTCATAATTTTGCATTTCACGAGCGCACTATTGGAATGTTATAACCCGAGCTGCGAGAGTTTAAACGTAGTTTGTTTGATGACTACCCATCTCCTCATTAGTTATGAACATTACATTTTATCTTTTATTCGCAATTACTCATTCAGAGGTACATTTATATATTATGCTCTTTCTCAAAGATTTGCATAAAATTGCCTAGTTTTGAGCTTGTTGCGCAAAATTGCAAACGATATATCTATTTCCCTGTCCTTTTGATATCCAAGTTGGAGCACTAATTACGATGCAGTATTTTATGTTTTTGAAATGCTTAAAAGTCTTTAACTGGCTCAATGAAACCGAGCCTGCAATATTTTCACATTTTTCGTCTTCGGTGGTTTTCAAAGTGACCTTTTCATCTATTTTAAGAAAAAAAAACTTAAACGATTGTTTTAAAATAGAAACTTGGTAACCATTCTATACGTGCATCTGTATTTTTATCATTTAAACTTTAACTATTTAATTTATGTTACAAAACTTCCGCCCCCATAATATCCAAAACTTGCCCTTGAATATATGCATTATTAAGGAAAAAGGAATTGATTTATTTTGATTCCCCTATTCCCTCTCATAACCTCATCTATCGATGCGTTCTGTTCTTCGGATCTATGGTGAACGGTTGGACTCGTCGCAGATGCAATCCAAATTGAGTTTAACTTATAAAAGATTTCCGGGGATACCCCTGACCCCAATGTCTGCTTCCCCATACACATGTAATATAACGGATCTGGACTCGGTCTTGGGATATTAAACAATAACATTATTTTGACAAGTACAGTAAGGTAGACAACACAAGCACTATCATGTAAGGGCGATCTACTGGAATATACACCAAGCAATGCAAAACCAGCATTTAAAGTAAAGAAATAGTTATGAAGAATTTTCAGAACAGTGACATAACGACAATTTCTGTGATGATAGATTAATTTATATACAAATAGTGCTCCTTGAGTTTCTGTAATAGTTTCAGAGAAAATCGTTCAAACAAAAACAAAAGATATGAGCAAGATTAAGTGAAAATAATAAATGCATCAGCATCCTAATTTATTGTTTACTGGTTTCTAACGCTCGTCAACTTCAGGTTTGACGAGATCTGCTGACCCAACTAAAACTACACTTTATGAATGTTGGTAATGAATACTGAATATTATAAGCATGGCTTTTCTGCTCAATGTACAAATAAGCATCGACTGTGGAAAGTTCTATGGTTCCTTTTTGAGCATTCGCCTTAATGTAACATATTCATCCGATTCGCTGGTGCTTAAACAACGTAATTATATCTACACGTCCTGAATAAAATAATAAATTACGTCTACTAAAGACATGATTATTAATATTAATACCTTTTGCCGGTACACGTCTTCTTCATGTTTCAATTAATCAAACATCAGCCGTTCAACTGTGTTTGCATGCTTTAAAGTAACAGCATTGTACAATGTATATATGTTCTCTTGTTTATGCTTTGTTCATACAGAGAAATGTAAATGGAAATAAACTTGAAACTTGATACATCAACTAAATTCACAAATAGCTTGTCAGATACAATCTGTGTGACATTGATCGACATAAAACTGGCCAAATCATTGACTTACATTGGTCGAAAACTTGAGTAAATACAAGCACGAATACCAACCTACTTATTCTATTAATTTATTTGCTAATGACCGACTAGCTTTTTGGAAAGCTAAAACTTGTATCTTTAAGATGTTCTTAAAATGTTACACAGCGCTGAAGTATTTGACTGCGAATAAAATACAACAAGGGTGCATTTAGGTGTCAGGGCAGTGTACGGTGAATACATATAATTACCGTGTGCGGTGAGATTCTTGACTACCGTCATGGCGTAGTCATGCTGAGTGACTGTGTCAGTGAGAAGAAGAACTGCCCTGGCGGCATTGTCACGAGCACCGTGAGCTGCAGAGAACATCGTGTCTAGCGCAAACATCAGAGAATCACCAACAGTTGTCGGTCCTTCAGTGTACCTCAGCGCCTACAGAACAAAACAGAATTGTTTATATTATACTAGACGCCCGGTTGCACTGCCTTTATCGCCAAAATGATTGCGGTAGTTTCTGATTTCACATTTCAATAAATTAACATGAGCACCGTTTACTATTTAGGTTTGTTTAGTTTCAAGAACATTTAAATAACGTTTATCTATTGGCAAGGGCCCAAGATCATAAAACTAAGTTTTGAGATCAGTCTCAAATCTCAAGGATCTGATTGGCTGAAATGGCGACTGGTCGCCATTTCAGCCAATCAGATGCTTGAGATTTGAGACTGATCTCAAGAATTTGTTTTATGATCTTGGGCACATGAGAGTTTCCTTGTGAGTCAACTCTGTTAAAAGACTGTGCCCAAGGTTATAAAACTGAGCATGGAAACCAGTCTCAAATCTCAAGCATCTGATTAGCTGAAGTGGCGACGAGTCGCCATTTCAGCCAATCAGATGCCTGAGATTTGAGACTGGTTTCCAATCTCAGCTTTATAACATTAAGCCCTGTTTTCATTCTATTGTGTCATGCAAACAGTGAACAAGTAAAATTCAAAATAACTATGTGAAAACGGAAACTATCGCAATCACCCTTATAAAAATTGAAGGCATATTGGGTCGACAGAGACTGGCGGGAGAAGTACGGGTACAATGCTGTTCTGCTTTCGAAAACAAATTTATGTTAAAAAATCAGAGAACGTCAATCTTGTAGCTTATGTCTTCATGATATTTTAAAATTTCAGGATATTTGGCTTGGAAGGAAATGTTCCTATATTAACAAGTTTTTCAAAACAAATAATAAAACAGTGTGTGTGGCATGATTTTATCTTAAACGAAGTTTTTGACTCAAGCAAAAAGCGACTCTTTTAATCCAAAATGTGAATCAAATTGCAACCTGCGACACTTGGAAGAAAAAAATCTAGTTAAGTTAAAGATTGCAATGTTAGTTAAACATCCAATTTTCTTATGTAACACTTCTCCTTAGCAGAAACAATGAAAGAAATATCAGAAATTAAGGAAACAACAGAATCGGGCATTAAGGATACAGAATTGTGAATCATGAAAGAAATCATTTACATGATCAATGAAACCTTATCAATGTGTTAGAATAATTTTAATTTTGCAGTCGAATCCTTCTTTGAAAACAATATCAAATTACTTTCAGCCCGTCCAGAATAGTAAATCCTGGCTTCGAGGAGTCCAGGTACCATCCAGCTACTGGCATCAGCTTTTTTGTAACTATAGCAACCCTCGTGCCGTCATCACTAAGCGGAAGTCGCCTCAGGAAAGCTTCTAGGAAAGCTTCTACATTCACCAGATCTAAGATCGGCAGTTTCTGGAAGTCCAGAACGATCACAAGGTCTAAGATCTTGTCTTGTGTGCATGCTGTAACATAAACAACCAAACTTTTTTTAAATGCTTTGTGGCTGCATGGAATTTATCGTGTCGAGCTGTCGGGTTGAATTTGTTTTGATGCAGCTGTGTGAACGTCAAAAGTTAAATAGTAAAATTGGACATAATAGTAGCTTTGGTTTGATAGTCGCTCACAGTTAAGAGTAATTGAAATTAACTACATAATTATTTGTTAAAATAATATCAGACTGGTATAACCTAATAAGGATATTTAGTCAGTCACGTGATGTGGTGTTTATAAAACCAAGCGTGATCTTATGGCAGATATGGGCCGAATGAATCCTTTTCTAGCAGTCTTTAAGACAACTTAAACGCGATATAAAATTGTCAAACATTTTGCCTATAAACCATATTTACATTGATTATTTGTCACATGACTGTTACCGATATTGTACAATATGTAAAGCTTGACTGCGTGCTCACGGGCAGCTAAATCGGTACTTAATCGATGACCAAGGATCTGCCTTGCTGTGGTATACGGCGAGAGCAGACACTGAACAGTTGAATTTAAACTACCTTTTCTCAGAAGACTGCCATAAGCCGAGCTGACCAGTAAGGTGCTGAAAACTCACCGCCGACTCTTGCATTATAAATCCCGTCAGTTTTAAGCACCTTTTATCACTGTAATATTTTCAGTGCAAGCTAACTAAAACAATACAGCAGCAAACAACAGTTAATGTTAGTGATGACCGTAACTCTTAGATGATTCATGTTAGGTAATTCATGTGGTTGCTGATATATATTGTTGCGGCAAAAATCGCATAGAATTTATACCTGATTCAGAAATCCTGGCTTTCGTGAAGAAGTCGAAGGCAGTATTTCCTGGCCGCAGAAGACTCCATATTGTTGCCTGAAGTTCGGCACTCTCCGGAATGTTACGAATATTTTTGGACAGAACCAACAGACTGGCTGCCAGACCGGAGTAGATTGGTTTACGAAGATCTGACCACGTGACATTAGACCAATCAATATTGAGATTCTTTTTAATAATGTCATACTCGTTGATTAGCTTAGGGTTTTGTTTTGTCAAGTCATATAAGTCACTTCCAATCTGAAATTCAAAGCGCCATGTTGCCTAAGTAAGACTTATTTGTACGGCTTAGAGATAATCTACACATTTAATAAATCGCTATAGCAAAAGTTAGGTGCCGTGTGGCGGCTGTAAAAAGTCTCCCAGTACTTCACTTTAATTTAGTGATCAGTTTTAATTACATCCCTTTTTTGGTAATATGCTAATTTCAAACCATGCAGAATGTCAATCATTGTGGGTGGTAGTATATAGGCATACTTGAACTATCCGTTTTCTGGGATACGGATGGTATGTTCTGTTTCCGACTCTTGCATGGTTTGCTATGCGCTGTCACCGCGTTTGTATGACTCTGAGGTTATCTATACATTTTTGTTAATTTTACATTGTTTGTGAAGCAGCGTGTTGATAGAAGATTCCGTTCCAGGTAGAACGTTTTATAATCATTGTTGATTTACAGAAAAACGCTCTGATTGCTATGTTGACGGATTTATAGATTATGGTTACGCGATGGCGGGGTTAAAAGCCGATACAACAAGAACACTAAAAACGATGAATAGCTACTTTGCCATGTTTTTTCTGTTAGCGATTAGGCGGGTATTAACATTAATTGTTGGTGCCCTTTTGAAATTTTGTTTTACTTTTCGCCTACGCAAAAGCACGCCAAAGCTTTTTGTCTTTTGGTGTGTTGATCAGTTTACGCTTGCCTTCTAGTGCGCATGCGCTAGGCACATAGGCTGCCTGTAGGATATCACAATTATTGCAGAACAAACTATTATACATTATATTGTACAGATGCAGTACCAATATCAGATTATATACTACTCAAAGTTTGCTAAGCCCAAGGATATTTGTGTACAATTATTTTGCCATATACCATATATTAGTTTTATTTGCTTTTACGCAATTAATTTGTGATTTATAAACCAAAATAGACCAATTTTTAACAACTCCAACGTGTTTACCGGTTTATTTAGAAATTCGAATGGGATAATGTTGACGATGGGTATGTTGATATTAGTGAAAAAAAGAACAATTTTAAAAACAGCATGTCACGCTTACATTCCAGATACCACCGTCGTATCCCTTTCTGTACGTATCTCCGTCCGTCCCGTATGACGTTTCCACGTCTGCCATTCTGCGCAGAAATATTTCGTTGTCTAGGATACATGACTGACCAATCACATCCACCACGTGATCTACCACCTGCATACAAATATAAAGATGTATTATGAGCT
Source organism: Corbicula japonica (assembly GCA_038501625.1). Classification (NCBI taxonomy): domain Eukaryota; kingdom Metazoa; phylum Mollusca; class Bivalvia; order Venerida; family Cyrenidae; genus Corbicula; species Corbicula japonica. Next base: position 897,249 of record JAZAYU010000024.1, read on the forward strand.
AATCGGTGTTTTCTACTAAGAGGTGACCGGTGATATCCTCAATTAATGCGCGCAAAATTATGTCTATAGATGATTTTAATTTCAGCAATTCAGTCATTATTTTAATATAACTTTACAGGAAGATTTTTTAAGACACATTTATAATGAACTTCTTAAGTATTACAAGAAAACAATGATATTTTATTATTTAAATGAAATATTTATACTTGTCCACAAGAATTGATGATGTCGACGGTCATCATTACAATGTTAATATGATATCTCCTTACTTATTAAAATGGCAATTTCAGACAGCAGTAGTTTATAGTGTTTATGGACATATAATAATGGTTGTTTGTTTTTTAATGTTCTTTCATTACTGCTGTGTAGGTCCTTATAGTCGTAAATATTTCAAATTGTCCGGATATTGCTATATTAGTTCCATTCGTATAAACATCTCAACCCTAGGAAAATTGTCAGATTAGTACAATGTCAGAAGACAGAAAAATTAACTATTTTATTCTCTGCAATATTATCTTTATGTCTTTTTTAAAAAGTTAAATGAATTCATTATGTCGAAGCAGATATTTGAAAAAAAAACCTTACTTGTTTTCCTGATGTCCCTGGTTTGAAAATGTCCTCAATAAAATTTGCGGACGCTGCAAAAACGGAATTCATCAATAAAATCTTGAAAACAAACATTTTGATCCGTACACTTTTCTTAAATACGGGAAATTTTAAAAATTGTTGGATTGTTTAAATTTTACAAAATGTGAAAGAAATCCCTGTAGGTAAGTTTCGCTGTTCAGATAAAAATGTGAGGTGCAGCAATTTGTGGAATTAAATGATAAAAATTTTAATGAAATAGGGCGGAGAAGATTAGCTTTACAAATCTGCAGAAGAAATGAGTGTCATGTTGAAAGTTTTGATAAGCATTTAAACTGAGATTGGAAACCAGTCTCAAATCTCAAGCATCTGATTGGCTGAAATGGCGACTGGTCGCCATTTCAGCCAATCAGATGCTTGAGATTTGACACTGGTTTCCATGCTCAGATGAAATGAATGTCAAGTGGAAAGTTTGGATTAGCATTTAAGCTTCAGTGAAGATAAGTGGGTTAATAATTCGTGATGTTAGGATATTTGTGATACAGATAGCATTCGGTCATACAAACCTAGGGGTATTAATAAACAATCTACAAGACTCGGGTGTTAGGTTTGGCTTGTTAATTTTTCCGCGTTTTAAAGCTACTTCGTATTAATACCACACACTATCTGTGCCCAAGGTTATAAAACTGAGCATGGAAACCAGCCATTTCAGCCAATTAGATGCTTGAGATTTGAGACTGGTTTCCAATCTCAGCTTTATAACCTGCAGCCTAGAGCTCCACCGAGCCATTAGCACAAATATTTTAGGTAACGCCATTGCCTGAACACAAGGACGACGAGCGACAAAGAACTGGCTATGGCGAGTAACACAAGGCCCTTGTTCGATTAAAACAAAAACAGCAACAGAGCAACAACAACACACTGAGTTGGCAAAAGCAAATTTTGAATAAATCACGACCTGTTCACCGCCGAGCGCCGAGGAAAGTATATCTGGGTGAGAACGGAAGATCCATGCGGCTCGAAGAGATTTATTAGGGTGTAAGTATAACAAGTCATATGTTGACAAGTTGCTTATCAAGTGTTTTAACCACTAAAACAATGAAAACTGAACCATACATTCCGCTTTTATTCCTTAAGATGTATATCAGAATCCGATAATTTAATGAAATAACGTTTCAACGATTTCAGATGATACCGATATAATCGCCGAGCTGCTTTGTCGCAAGGATAGGTTGACATGGTTTCACATGCACCTAAACGCAGCTAACATTTCAGTTGTTTTGCTTTGATAGACGTGTTGTTTAAGCGCAATCTTGCCTTCTAATTGAACTGGATATTTACGTGCGTGACATAGCTACTTCCACTAGTACTTAGTTAATTCATGAATAGCGCATTATTATAATTAAGGAAACCAATAATGCACAAATACACCCAGACTGAAAATTTTTGAAATCGCAAGGTTGTAGAGTAGATAAGTAATTTCTTAATCATTTTTTTTAATCTTTTCCGACGAGTTGTATAATATTCACTTTTACCTGCCAACTCATGGTAAGGGAGATAATGCAATATCTGGTCCCTCGGAAAGGAGACTGGGCCCTTAGACTTTTTAAAAACGGTAACCTTAAGCTCGCATTCGAAACAGAAGATATGACCCTAACAACGTGATATCTTGTCCCTCGGAGAGGAATCAGAACGCCAAAGTCTGATTAAATCATTAGGCAAATTTATTTCATGGCATTAATAAAGTATAACAATAACATATTCAAAAGACAAGACGCTCCTACAAAAATGTGTCAAGATACATTTACTTGTAGTCTAATCTCTACTAAAATGTAGTTATCGTTATATTTTGAGGATATCATATCAGTAGCACTTATGGTAACTTTATACACAGAGCATCAGCTGGTATTGTTGTCCCCCGGTTGAGATAAACAACTGGGACATATCTGGTCATTTCACCCTACATAAGTTTGCAGTTGGATATAAATCATAATTAACGATCCCATGTCGCAGTGATAAAATCCCCTTCATTGAAGTTTCATACGTGTAGCTTCCAAAACTGTAATGAAAGTCCAAGTAATTGCAAATTCTTAGGATATTCATTACAAATACATTCTGATATAGTTATATTACACATACATAATGAGTTAGTTCTCATTAAAGGATCATTTACCTTTGTCGAAAATTATAAAACTAAATCTGGAAACCAGTCTCAAATCTCAAGTATCTGATCGGCTTAAATTGCAATTGGTCGCCATTTCAGCCATTCAGATGCTCAAGATTTGAGACTGGTCTCCAATCTTAGTTTTCTGATCTTGGGCCGTGTACACTTCGTAAAAGGTTATGCAATTATAGTAAATGTAATTTTACTTTGAAGGTATTTCGTTCCAAACATGTGTTTGACATGTGACATGCACTCTTTACTAAGGTAAATACAGCTGTTGTGCGAAACAGTCTTCCTGCATAAGGAATTTCAAAATTGCTTTAATTAAATTTCTTTGCTGTTACCAGAGTTTCATTTCCTCATCCTGTTTGAATATATTTACTGCATTTATTACTCATTAATATCCATCCTAGCCTTTCAAATATCACTAAACCTTCCTTAATCTTTCCTAGGATGTGGCTAACTAACAAACCGTGGCTGCTGAATACAGGGCCCAAGATCATAAAATTAAGTTTTGAGATCAGTCTCAAATCTCAAGGATCTGATTGGCTGAAATGGCGACTGGTCGCCATTTCAGCCAATCAGATGCTTGAGATTTGAGACTGATCTCCAGATTTAGTTTTATGATCTTGGGCACAGTATTTGGTAACAATGGTAACTGAGTGGACCTTCAGGCACTGGCTGCTTCAGGAAATAGGTTACTGTATACAGCAGACAATTAACACAAGTTCAATGTTCGCTTCTTTATAAGTTTTCATGCACCCTGGCCTTTTATAGACCCTGTGCAATGTGATATCTAACTTAATGCCTTCATGTCCAGTTATAATAAACATTTGTTTTTCTTCCATGAAAATTTGTTAAACAACTTTAACCAACCTTTACAGCCCCATCCCACCCACTCACCCCTACCCTCTGCAATCACTGGGGTCAGATTTGCATATCCATATTTTGTACAATTTATTGCACAAACAATGATGTCAGATAGCAGTTATCCAGCACAAATAAATAACAGAAGCAAACAAATCACAAACATGATAAATCAATAAACAATCACAGTTAGAGCAGCAGACCACACAATTCTTACATGTACACAAGAAAATGATTTCAACATATTGTTTTTATTCAGATTATACAACACATATATATGTAATAAATTATAGTATTATTTAAATGGTATACAATAAGTACCATAAAATAGTTATATTTTATATCAAAAACATCAAGTTATTCAAAAATATCCATTCACAAATCACTATCAAGAGCAAGTGTTCCCTTATACTTATAACATCAATGTATCTGGATTCACTTGCAAAGGTCACACCTTTAGTGCTCATTATTGTTCAACATCACATCTGTTTAATAATGTTGAACTGAAATTTTTTTCTGATAATTTACTTCTTTACCTCATAAATATGTGTTAATTTGCATATGCAACCAGTATAAATATTGATCTGCCTGCACATTCATGCCATCTGATCAGGATCTACTCTGTTCTCTTCTTGGTCAGACATAAAACTAACGAATCAAAAAGTGAACAGTGTAGATCCTGATCAGATGGCTATCTAGATCTATTCTGTTCGCCAATGGAGAAAAGGCCAGATCCCATACAGTAAAAAGTTATATTTGTATCTGGCTGTTACAACTTACAACTAAAAATAACCTAAAACCTGAAAGTACTGTTCGCAACTTGTGTAACATTTGCAACCAGTGTAGATCCAGATAAGCTGCATGATCAACTTTAACATAAGACATTGCTTACTAAACAATTTTAAGTAAATAGTATATAATTTGTAGGCTAAATACTATATAATTTGTAGACAAGCTTTGGTATATTCAATGAAAAAAAATCTTATAATTTCCGTGGGTTTTTCTCCACAGATCTGCTTTTAATCACACAGCTGATCAGGGGTGAAGGTTATAAAGCTGAGATTGGAAACCAGTCTCAAATCTCAATCATCTGATTGGCTGAAATGGCGACTGGTCGCCATTTCAGCCAATCAGATGCTTGAGATTTGAGACTGGTTTCCATGCTCAGTTTTATAACCTTGGGACCTGGATCAACAATGGTTGCCGAAATGATTTAATGAGTATCCATTGAGTTAAGGGTTAAGTAGTTCCTTAAAAGTAACATGCCTTCAAGATTCTTCAAACAGAACTTGTAGTGATTAAAACTGCTCAGTGATCTACACAAATCAAAACATGGTATGACCTGATCTTGTACATACATAATACCTATCACAAATTGTTTTTAAAATGTTCTAATTGGAATGTGTTGTTAACTCAACCAGTCTAAATCATCGTCATCATCATCGTCACCAAATAATGGCGGTGGTGGTTTAGGCTTCAAATCCTGAAACAGAATAGACTTAGCATTAGAATAATGACAAATAAGGAAAGCATTCAATATATCAGAAATGTTTTTTACATTAAACTACACATATATGGGTTTTATCGCATACGCAAAAAGTGTTGATCCAGACCAGCCCCCATGGATTTGCTGGCTGATCTGGATCTTCACTGCCATGAGATTACAGACAGCCATATCCCATGTAGTAAAATTTTATTTAAATAACTTATGAAATACTGCTGAAAACCTTAACTAACATTTACTTAACTTCAAGAGGTGAAGTGTACAAATTGATGGTTACAGTTATCAACAAGCATGTGTACCATTTTAATTTAGTTATGACTGAGTATCATGTCAGGGTTGGATGCAAGTTTTCCAGAAAGGTGGTTTGTTTGGAACACTCTTACTGTAGTTACATTGTAATTTTCAACTTTCTGGCCAAAATTCCCTTTCTGAACCCCCTCTGGACCGATCCTGTCTATGTTAAGGTAAAGCGGAGACAGATACATAATTCTGAGATCTTGGCCAGCAATCATATAACTGTGCCCAAGATCATAAAACTAAATCTGGAGATCAGTCTCAAATCTCAAGCATCTGATTGGCTGAAATGGCGACCAGTCGCCATTTCAGCCAATCAGATCCTTGAGATTTGAGACTGATCTCAAATCTTAGTTTTATGATCTTGGGCCCTGGGTCTGAGACAGGTCTCCAATCTTGCACAGCTGACTGGATGAAACTGAGTTCTGTCATTCACAAGCTAGTTTCAGGAGACAAAAAATTGATATGTTGAAAGATAGCCTGGCAATGCAGTCAAGTGTTTTCGATATGTGAAGATTAATAATAATGATTTACAAGGCAACTTTTCCAGTATGTTGATGATTAGAGTCAGAGTAGACAAAAAAGTCTAGATTAAATCAATAATGCATAACATGATCAACAGGACCAAATCGGAGAAAATATTGAGTAAATGATTTCTGATCAGCAATAAAGTTACAAACAGAGATCCAGGGTCCAAGATCATAAAACTAAGATTTGAGATCAGTCTCAAATCTCAAGCATCTGATTGGCTGAAATGGTGACTGTTCACCATTTCAGCCAATCAGATGCTTGAGATTTGAGACTGATCTCCAGATTTTGTTTTATGATCTTGGGCACAGTACTACCTGTTTTTGAAGCTTAACAAAATACTGAGAAATGTCAATCCCCTTTAGGTCAGTCAGGATGGATAAGAGTTAGTTTAAGATCAAGTCTGTTTATACTGTTAGATCATGCTTCAGCGAATCAAGCTGTATAATTGAATTTACCTCATAAAAATCCTGTCCCTCAAGGTAAACATATGTGTAATTCATCAAATCATATTCAAAATGTGAAGTATTACAAAGCACTCAATTTAAAAAATATGTGTTTTAAAAAATAATTGATTCAAGTGATATTTTTCTGAAGCTTTTGCATAAACAATGCATGCATGAAGCAGACCATATAAATATCAAATCCTTTTGCCATGTGGTAGGGTTTAATTTATTATTATAATTCATGCCTGAAAGAATTTTTTGTTTAAAATGGTGTAACTGTTACAGCATTAGAATTCTGAGCCAAAGATCATTAACTGAAATTGGAAACCTGTCTAAAACCCCAAGTTTCTACTTTGTCAGTGCTTAAGGATCCATGGAGTTTAGGTGAATGCTATAAGTTGCAAAAGTTGCATTAATTGCTATCACAATTAGCCAAACTCAGAAAACACAGTCTCCAAAGTAGAGAGGAAAACTGAGCATGGGTTTATGATATGATCATTTTTTACAAAGAGAAAAACAATTAGGAACAATCAAAACCTGATGGGTTATCAAACTGAAAGGGCCAGTGGCAACCATTACAGAGCCAAGCTGTAACATCTGACTTTATTGTTATCACTCTGAACGACTTTGTGTGTCATACTTGTTATTATTTATCCCAATTTTTCAATATAAATGCTAGTGCAGCAAAAACTATAAGAACAATAAGAGGGATAAATTGTTGCACCTCATCAAAAGCCGACTGTTTGGGAGCACCTTTCTGGACTGTGTCACCGTTGACCAGCGGTTTAGACTTCAAGCCGAGTGTAGCACCAACAATATCATCATCTTCATCATCTCCAAATATTGACCTGGAAAACAAATACAATGTATGTGTACTCTAAGCACTAAGCCTTTCACCTTGACAAGATTTCAGTACATTTTCTGATTAAACACAGTACCTGACTAGTCTTACAACTACTGGGATATTGTGGCATGGAATAGGATCTGCTAGGATTTTATTGTGCAGACTTAATTCTAGGAAGCTGCATGGAGCTGCAGTCATAAAATATTTATTCTACAGGAATGACCAACTATATGATAACATTTCAATAAGTTACTACTTTGATTTCATTCATTTTCATGCATTTGCGCTAGGAACAGTATGAAAAATCCCAAGAGAAATAAAACTATGTAATACCTTCTCATATGAGAATATTATTACAACTGCATGAAAGAATGCCCGCATAAAAATGTGATTATCAAACTTTGCACAAAAAATAGTCTTTGCAAATTAAAAACATACCACAGTTAAATTCAACCCTTAAAGAGAATACCCTCTACAACTTACTTGGTTCTATTTTTCTCGGCATCCTTCTCTTGGTCATCACTGCTCTCGTCATCAGTGAGTGGCGGAGGTTCTGTACTAACTAGCGGCGTGGCAGAGATCTCCTCCACTTTCGGCTTGCTCTGTAGTGCTGAGTCCAGCAGGTCTTCCAGGGAACCAGCTCTCTTCACAGGTGAGGGCTCTGCCGGCACATCCTCTACAGAACAGGCAGAATACATGAATGTTTAGATGTACTCTTATCATGACTGAGTACAATTTAATCTGTGTAAATGGTCACCTATAATAAACTGCCACCTGTCAAATGCAACAACTGCCAAAACTACTTTTACCAACATAAACACTTTACATAACATTTAATTTAATAATCTATTATTCAATCATGAACACTAAGATTTCTGCACAAGCAATATTTTTAATTTATTGCATTATGACAGAATTGCAAAAAATATCATATTTTCAGAGAACAAGCGAGAATTAACTCTTTACTCCATATATACACCTTTATGGTGTTGGCAAACAATGAAGATCAAGATTCTGACCAAAAAATGACCAGTGCAGATCCTGATCAGATGGCAAAGATGTGCCAGCTGATCTGGATCTACAATGGTAGCACATTCAATAAAATGCGTTTATATGGAGTAAAGGGTAATATTGTTTACTTTTTAGGCTTGCGGTATTGAGAAAAAAATGTATATTTAAAAGGAAATTAAGTGAAGGTTTATGTATTTCATATATTATTTAAGCCAGTTGCTACTTCTTCCTGTAAAATAAACACACATGCCTGGTCTTACACAGTGTTCATTATATAAACAAGTATTTAGTAGTGTAAAAACATTGAGGATACCGTATATGTATATCACTGCACACAAGTTCACTTTCATACTAAGGGAAGAATGGTTGTCATTTTTAAATCACATTAGTAAAAGATATATTACAATTAACAGGTGACATGTCTTCAGATATAACAAAGTGTACTGTATAATGTATAATGATTGAACTAGCTCTGGATGCGTAAGATTTGACCATGGGATATGTTTTTATGCACCTCTAGACATTTATTATTTTTGAAAGAAAACCGCATATTAGTCAAGAACGTCGTACATTAACTTACCTGTTTGTTCTTCATTTTGAGTATTTGCATCATCCACACTTTCAACAGGATGGTTTTCTTTTAGAACATCTGTACTATTATCTGTTTTTGATTTTTCAGTATCTAAATTACTATCTTTGGAATTTTCTATTTCTAAATCTAGCTCATCTGTGTAACTCTTTGCATCTTCATTATTTTCTTCTTTAGCCTTGTCAATCTCATTAACAGTCTGTTCTACATCTTCTTCTACATCTGGTTTATCACTATCAGCATTATCTTCTACATTATTGTCTGTATTTCTATTTTGAACATTTGGCTTAGAAGGTTTTACAGTTTCTGTTGGAGGCACGGTAGATTCTGTTATTTGTTCTGTGACTTCCTGAACTTTTTCTGAATCACTCTCATCTTCTTCCTCTTCATCTTCCTCTTCTTCTTCTTCACTTTCCTCTATAAAACCATTTAATAATAATATCAGATTCAGGAAAACAAGGGTTGTGGACATAACGAACCAAATAAATGATGTCAGATATTGCTGAACAAAACTTATTGAAGAAAACATGTTTTGCATGAACTAAAGACCATTTATTCCATGAGATACAGCTAATTTCCTATCTGTGATTGGTGTACATTATTTATGTTAAAGAAGCGAGCAGTGCAGACCCAGATCAAAATGCATGGATGTGCAGTGATCTGCATTTACACAAGCCGTACAGCAGAAAAATATATAAGATTTAACCCTTTTCTCCATAGACAGTATTAGACACACCTTTATTACGTGGGCGAACAGTGTAGATTAAGATCAGCTGGCACATCCGTGATGTCTGATCAGGATCTGCACTGTTCACATTATGATTTGTTAGGCTATTTCTGACCAAAATGCGACCAGTGCATATCCTAATCAGACAGTATGGATGTGTCAGCAGATCGGGATCTACACGGGTTGAACATGCGTAAAAATGTGTATATATGGAGGAAAGGGTTAAATGAAATAATGTACGCTAGCCCAGAGTGTTTCTCACCAAAATACAGAACAGATAACTTTACTATGGAACTGAGTTACAGAACACCACTAAAAAGTTGCTATAGGTAAAAATATTTTTATTTTAATTAAAATATTGGTAAATCAATATTTATAATAATTTAACATAATTTATAGATTTTTAATGATACAAGTCACATTTGTGATACTGAAAGAGTGATTTACCACCATATAAAGTTTCAAGAGATTCATCCAATACAAAAATTACTGGTTAACTTCATATCAGATGTCTTGAATTTTCGTATTCACATAAATTAAAGTATACTAAAATTAAATTTAATACACAATTAAATGATTTCTCAGAACATATGAATACAAACTATGAAGCTAAAATGCAAAAGGTGAAAGTATGTGGAGCACCTACCCTCCTCATCACTCTCCTCAGCTTCTTCATCATTGTCTGCCTTCTGATCACCTCTCTGTACCAAGGACAGGGTAGTTCTCTGTAACATAACAGCAACATCAATATAATGTAACATCATAGTCCAGATATAACCATTTCAAGTAACACACTTGTTTAATCTTTTAAGTTATTGACTCCTTATAGAGAATACAATGTAATTAAAAGTGGTAATATAAGAATGGAATCAGCATTTTTTGTGTGTTAATCTGGTTATAAAAAACATGGAATTGTTTAAAGTAAGCCTGACTTCATTTGGGCTTCACAAACATAAAACTGCCCGAATATCTTCCATACCCAGATGAACACAATAAGAATATAAATTCAATCCTTAAACAATTCTGTATCACACATTCAGCAGATGAAGGTTGATAGTAGGGTTTTGCTGTACCTTGATAGAGTTAAGTATCTCTGTGAGGATTTCTGAGCCTGTATAGTTCTCCTCGGCCTCAAACGTATCTCTCATCTGTTTGTACACACTGTTCATTATTTTCTTCACCTTTAATAATAGGATGAATGCAATGACTCAAACATCAGTAATAGAACATTCCTGTCAAAATGTTTGACAAATGTAGTTAATTTGGTAAAAAATATTCATATAATGTATTTAAAATGCTAAAGATAAAGGCCAGAAGATGCGTTTAACTTTTTATAGCATGGGCGAGGAATGTAGACCCAGATCAGCTGTCATATCTGCTCCATCATCCATCTGATCTGAATACACACTTTTCACTTTAAGATTCATTAGTATATTTCTGACCAAGAAGCAAACAGTGCAGAAGACAATGTAGCCCATACCATACCGGCCAACATTATGCTTGATTAAACTTATATGCTATTAAGGAATTATATACAATGACTTTTGCTACTTGAGTAGGGTTACATCAACAAATGTTCATTCCATTGTGAAAAACTTCGCCTGATCATAAAATATATCTTAAATCCAGATAAAACAATGACAGAAACATGTACCTCATCCACAAGGTTGTCTGCCCCCGCTGCTGATGGTGCTGCGACCAATGTTGTGGCTGGTCTAGATTTAACAGCCTCCAGCTCTTTCTGTGCCGCCTCCAGTTGGTCTGAGAGGGCCTCCACCTCTGTCTCCAGCTCACTGATACGCTCCTCAAATCTCTCCTTCATTGTGGAAGCGTTGCTGCGTACTGACTCATACTGAATCAAACAGAAGTCAAGAAAATTCATACCATGCTAAAATACGAACACAAGAAAAATAGACTTACATCACATAAGCTTCATTAAACACTTTGCTAGGACTAACGATAACAAAGTCTAAATCCACATATAAGGGCCTTGAACAGGACTTCTTATAGATAGAACACCAACTTCAGTTTGAAAAACAAGTGCTGAATATTATAAAACTTAGACTGGAGACCAGTCTCAAATCTCAAGTCTCTGGTCACCATTTCAGCCAATCAGATGCTTGAGATTGAGACTGGTCTTCAATCTTAGTTTTATGATCTTGGACCCTGGTTTGCTTAAGTATCTAACCCAGGGGCAAACAGTGTAAATCCAGATCAGCCAGCACATTCTTTCAAACAAACAGGACTTGCACTGATTGCTTTTAGATTTGTAGGATAAGTTTTGATCAAAAATGACCAGTGTAGATCCAAATCAGATGGTATGGATGTGCCAACTGATCTGGATTTACACAGGTCATACATGAGATAAAAACCTTATATATGGAGTAAAGATTTAATGATGAAGGCTCTTTTAAACTCCAATATCTTTCACACATCTCCAGCAAAGAGTATACCATACTTAATGAGCTCCATCATTAGAAAAGTTTAGAACTTATAGAAACAGTGAATCAAACTGAAGTAGTATTGTAAAGATGTAAATAACAACTGGTGTTTGTGCTGTAAATTAAGAAACATAGGGATCTCTTCAAATCACAGAAGACAGTTCAACAAATATCACCATTTAAGTATCTGAATAATGTACTCAACTGGAAAGTAACAGACTAAGTTAAGTGTAGTCCATACTTGATGTGATCTTCATATTGCAGATTACACACACACCTGCTAGCAACAGCAATAGCAGAAATTCAGATCTGAGAAACAATGAGTTCCACAATTAAGGGACCATTCAGATTTGTAAACAAAACCAAGTGAACAAAATCAAAAAGAACTGGGTTGAAGGTCGCCATTTCAGCCAAGCAGATGCTTGAGATTTGAGACTGGTTTCCATGCTCAGTTTTATAACCTTGGGCACAGGAGAAGTGAAGCAGATTTCTCAGATGTGTTATGTTACAAATATACCTTATCTTTCCACACTGCCAGCTGCTCTATTTGTTCCTCGAGCTCCTGTACTCTTTGTTCACTGCCACTGCTGCTCTGTCTCATAGAATGTATCTGAACAACACAAAACTGACAGCTGTCATATCACAGCACTGATTCTGGCAATCATGACAATTTTCACAGGGTATAGTTTAAGACAGTACATAATTTAATACAATGGTCCTTCGGCCACATGCCACAATGAATAACATTCATATATCATTTTTTGTAGATATTTGAGTTTTAATCATGACTATAAATAAAAGATGTTCATAGTACGCTTAAATTAAATATGCTTCACATAAACACAATTTATTACAACAAACTATCAATGACAACATTTAAAAAATTTTAATTTAATTTTTAATATTTAATATCATGGCAATGCAAGTATTCCAGTGAGATGATATAGTCAGTTCTGTGCCCAAGGTTATAAAACTGAGCATAGAAACCAGTCTCAAATCTTAAGCATCTGATGGGCTGAAATGGCGACTGGTCACCATTTCAGCCAATCAGATGCTTGAGATTTGAGACTGGTTTCCATGCTCAGTTTTATAACCTTAGGCACTGACCTTGTTTTCGAGGTCCTGTACTTTAGCCTCCACTTCCTGTTTCTCCTCCTGCAACACCTGTATAGCTCGGTTGTGTTTCTCTGCGGCCACAGCCAGCTGTCGCTCTGTCTTAGCTTGCCAGTCACGCGTGATCTCTTCCTCCAGCTGAGATATCTAAACAGTCAAATGATTCTTTGTGAATATGTCTTTTCAAATGTACCAGACAAACAGAATATTAATTTTGATCCAATGGAAATATTTTCACTAACTTGTTATGATACAGGTACACGTAACATTGAATAATGATTCTCTGTATTGTTAAAGCTGTTATTTTTATGCAGCTAATATTGTGTAGGGTGAGGAATTAATGAGATTCAAGTCTGACACAATGTTAACCTTACCTGAGAGTTTATGACCTTGACCTACAAAGTCAACAGTTCCACTCTGCACAAGGTAATCATGATGCAGTGAACATTAGTCAGATTGTTTTAAAACTATTTATAAGGTTAATGACAAAGTGAGACTGCAAGTCAAATGGAAACCATTGTAATTACCTCTTTCACCAAAACAATAAAAGATAACATGTGGCGTGTTAACATGTTCCCTGACTGCAGCACTGTCTGGAAACCATGACAATATTACCTGTTCCTGACTAGCAGTACTGGATGAAGTTTTCTGTTTTCTCAGTTTCTCCTTCAATGACTGAATCTCTGCCTAAAATATTATTGTATATATATATGAAATTTCTATATGTATTTTTGAGTAATGAAAAAGCTAAAATGTCTGTACTAACTTCAATCCTCAAAATTTAAAATGATACTACAACATTTTCACAGAACCTGTTTTAAATACCATCAATAGTTGTCAACAAAGATTTCTTATATACAATTTCATAAAAGGAAAACATGTTTTGAGAGATAAACCCAGTTCAGCAAAGCGCGATGTAGTTGTATATAATTTTTAACACTCTCAAATGTCTAACTATCTTAAGTTTGACCTTATGCACTTTCAGTAAATTTCACATTACTGTGTTGTGAACAGTCAAACGCAAAATGTAGTGAATGTGCACCATTTCACTCATTTAAAGCTATATTTTTCTGTGTGCTGTTGATTAGATTGATTACATTGGAAGATTTATCAACAGAAATTAAAACCTAGAATTTGGTGTTCCATTGAACAAATGTGTCCCCTAACATTGCATTTAAAAGGGACATAACTCAAAACGTAGCAAAACAGGAGTTAACAGGAGAAAACTGGAAACCACAAATTCAAAAATCCACAAATATCTGTTGCAGTTTCATTCCCAAGAAAACAAATGTATTCCCATTATGAGAGTTTTGTGCTCAAGATAATCAAACTAAGACCAGTCTCAAATCTCAGGCATCTAATTGGTTAAAATGGCGACTGGTTGCCATTTCAGCAAATCAGATGCTTGAGTTTTGAGACTGGTCTCAAATAATAATTACAATAATATCCCTTAATGAGACCACCTCGAAAATAAGACCGTCTCACTAATGAGACCCCTGTCCTCATGTCCCATTTTACAGTTTTGCACATTTTTCTACCCCTATATTAAGACCATCCCACTAATAAGACCACTTTTGCCCAGTCACAATGGTGGTCTTAATAGCCGGGTTTCACTGTAAATGATCTTGTGCATTGATTACCTCTAGATTGGCCTTCACATCCTCCTGTTCATCTTCCAGCTGCCGTCTCTCCTCAGCCGCCTTACGTTTCCTCTCCAACAAGTTCTAACAGCATACAAAACAACATCTACTGATGTCTATATAGGTTATGTTTTGTAAATCTCGAAAATATCAAGGAATTTACTTGCAAAATAAAGTTTTTGTTCTGTTAACAATACCCAAACCTCAAAATCCTTGCTTAAAATTTCAAGATATTGAATTGGAAAAGTTGTATTTCTATTAAAATAATTTATGAAACCTGATGTGAAGAAAAACAAAATATTGTGATACCATATGACAGAATCTACATGTACATACATGGACTGATGCCACAGCTAAGCATTTACCTAATTCAATACTCCTATCAGTGAATGTTAAGTTTTCCTTTTTTTTTTCCTCTGAATTAATTTGTGTTACTAATGACATAATTACAGTGAAACCTGCCTTAGCAGCCGTCTGTGAATAGCAACCACCTGTCTTAAACAGCCAGTTTGAATATGTCCTAAACTGACATTTTGTTCTCATTTTAACCTGTCTTTCACAGCCACCTGTATAGAGCAGCCACTTTTTGGTCACCCCCTTGGTTGGCTGCTAAAGAAAGGTTTGACTGTAGTTACTAACTTCTATAGACACTACTAAAATTTAACAGCCATTAATTATTTAACCATTTCCTCCTTGTGATACAACTTTTGCTCCATGTTTGACTAATGTAGCTCCAGATCGACTACACATCCTTGCAGTGTAATGTTAATTAAACAATTCACAGAAGTTATCTAATAAATCTAAAATAAACAGTGTAGACCCTGATGAGAGTGTGCAGATCTGAGGCTGATCTGGATCTACACTGGTCACACATGGGATAAAGCCAATGAATAAAGTTAAAACCTTCTCGAGTGCTTGTTTAGCTTCCTGTAGATCTGCCATTTCCTCCTGTATGTGTGAGAGGGAAGCTTCCATGGTCTTCCTGGCCTGTTTCTCTTCCTTAAGCTGTCGCTGCAGCTCCCTGATCATACTCTCATCCTCTGAAAACAGTCATCATGAATGCATTAATTCTAATTACTAAATCATCACTTCTTCCCCTATCTCTCCACAAAAGTATTAGGTACAGATTTTCCATGTACACTGCTAGTCAGGAACAGGTTATATTGTCACTTGTTACCAGCTAGCATAGTGAAGATAGCCTTATGCTTCAATTAATAAACCAGCCTTCAGCCAGAAGATGGACCCCATTTTCTCCAAAATGTGTATAAACTGGCCGCCCAGCTCCCCCCACAAAAAAAGGGTCTACAACGGGTCTACACTACATAAACTCATCTTTTTTGTTCTGTTTTGATAGATTGGGATCGGCCAGTTTAGACACATTTTGGAGAAAACAGGGTCCATCTTCCAAGCACCTGTGTCAAACTTGCCAATTTATACAGAAAAAATTTATTACAGCTTATAACTATCTTTATCTTTAAGTACTGGTGCCTATGACATGTGTCAATCTGGCTGTTCTATACCTGTATGTTGTGACTTGAGGGTTTCCAGCTCGTCGTGTTGTTTCCGAGTGGATTTCCCAGAGTTCTCTATCTGCTGTGACAGTTCAAACTCTCGCTTCTTCAGACTGGTCACTTCTTGTTGTAAGGCACTGATCTGGGAAGATGCTTCCGATAGCTGCTTTGTGAACTCAACCTGAATCAAATGAAAACCTAGTTTGAACATTTAGGATATCAGGAAAACTTTACAAAGGTTTGTTTTGTTTCTGTTGTGCAAAACTAGTGTCTGACCAATTTAAATCTTCATTACTATAAAACGCTTTATTTTTATGGATACAGCTTATATCCCATGTAAAATCACTTTAGATCCTCATCAATCTTCACATAAGTGCAGTTTTACATTCCTGTAGTCTGATTAAGATCTACTCTGTTCATTTTATTGATTCATTAGGTTACTTCTTACAAGCAAACAATGTAAGTATCTTATACAAGGTATAATCTATTAATGTTGATTAACTACATAGTTGAGGATTCCTCAAAAAGACAAACTGTGATGAGATGATAAATAATTTAATAAAAGATAGTAAAGTGTGGATGCCACATAATTTTTGGAAAACAAGGTGTCTATGTTGTTGTCTGATATTGTATATATTATATATTCCACATTAAAATAATCATGCTTGAAGTCCCTAAGATTTTAAGTAAAGCAGTCCAATTAATATTTTTATTATAGGCCCTCTTTCCAATATATAAATTACTTATACCAAGGAGGTAATAAATAAGAAGGTAGCACTAATAGACAACACTACTATAATTGAGATTTTGTACCCCAGCTACAGTTCAAGTGGTTAAGCCAAATAAATAACAACTGCCAATACCAAACATGCAAATGATCTGGCTGCATGACTGAGCAACATACGTACTAGGCTAGGCTCCAAAGGCTGAAATCATTTATCATTTTGGAATAAAACACAAGCATCAACTAAAACCAAGGTCTGATAACTACATCATGATGTTGAAGTTGGTTAATCAGAATTCAGCAGTAAATTTTCAGAAATTACCAAATTTAAATTCAGATTTGGTTTTGTTTATCAATGTGTGATCAATTTTCTAAAAAAACATCTGCATACTGAAATATGACAAAAGTAATGAAGAGTGTTTGACCATATTTGATAACCTAGGAGCATTGTGCATTTGGTGGTCTGCATTTTGCATTTTGTGAAAACAAAAATCTGTCGTACAGTAAAGTACATGATAACCCTTGTGGCATATTTGAGTCACAGCCAGAGAGATTTGCAACAAGACAAGTGCTCTCCAGACTGAGCTATCAAGACTACTTACATATTTTCTCCCCATTAGTGAATAGATTCAAACCATCACATATCAGATGTTTACATAATGTAATGTTATTTTAGATTTACTGTGTCACATTCCTTTTAAAACTAGAATGTTGTGTTCCGCGGAACACATGTGTCGCCTGCATGGAAAAAGTTGAAATGTGGGCCTATGTTTAATCATATATAATAAAAATATTTTATTTAAGTTGATTTCAATACTACACCACAGAACACATGTGTCATCTAAATTGCACTTAAAAGGGGAATAACTATAATAATGGTGAATATCGAGTTATCATCTTTAAAAAATAAGCAACATTAAGTTTCAGGTTAAAGTTGCATTTGAAAGGGGCATAACTCAAAAAATATTGAAACTGGAGTTATCATTCTTGTCGTCACAGATGGCATTGTTCATGCTGATGATATATTCCAAGTACATGTATGAAGTGAATAGGACAAGTACTTTCAAAGTTATAGGCAACATTAAGTTTCAGGTTAAAGTTGCATTTGAAAGGGGCATAACTCAAAAAATATTGAAACTGGAGTTATCATTCTTGTCGTCACAGATGGCATTGTTCATGCTGATGATATATTCCAAGTATGAAGTGAATAGGACAAGTACTTTCAAAGTTATAGGCAACATTAAGTTTCAGGTTAAAGTTGGGGGACTACCGGACGAAGACGACGACGCCGCCGACGGACAATAGGATCCCTATGTGTCTACCTGCTATTGCAGGCGACACAATAAAAACAGAATTGTATTTATTCATGGGCCATAAGGATCACCCCAGGAACATTTACCTTCTCCTGTTCCAGGGCTAGCACTTTATGTTGGGTCTGATTGGCACTGGACAGAAGTCCCTCATTTCTCTGCTCCATCAACACCTGACTCTTCTCTACATAACTGAAATTTTCACACACATAAAATTGTACATAATTATATACGAAATGTCTGGTCTATCTCGGAAATTTGGTCGCCATTTCAGCCAATCAGATGCTTGAGATTTGAGACTGGTTTCCATGCTCAGTTTTATAACCTTGGGCACAACTTGTACATTCATCCTGTCTGTTCAGGCTCTACACTGTTGGCCTTTCACACAATGATTCTTATAGCCGCTGTATATCCTGTCTGCCGATGTATGTCCGCAATGTGATCAGGATCTACACTTACAGCAAAATCAATAAGCTTCATTTTGTCAAGCAGTCACAAATATTGTTGTGTGTAAATGAATAATTTTAAAACAGATCAGATTCTCTTTAGTCAATATAACTTCTTTACTGTTATCCTAGAAAAAAAAACAAGGTGACAACATGATAATTAGAATCATTATAATTTCAAGTTTAAGTCACACACAGTTTTGGTACTTTCTGAATTTCACTTGTATGGTTAATACTTCAAAGTTCTGTGATCTTTCAAATCACAGGGATCTTTTACCTTACCTAGAAATGTATTTTGTCTTTAAAGTGGTTGTTACACATTTGTAGTCTATCAAAAAATGTCTCCAACCATTAATCCTTTAAGGGTTTTAATAATTTGATGGACTTTGAACTAATGTGATGGAGTTACTTTTCTATCGGGTCAGTACATGCATTGTTTATAGGGGTGCTTTACAGAAATTTATCAACTTAATTATTGACAGAATTTATAAACTGAGTAGCAAATACCGGTAGTGTACATCCTGATTAGACTGAACAAATGTGACAAATGCTGTGCTTAGCACAAAGGGTTAATATATAAAATGTAACAAAGGATAACATCAACCCTTGAAAAGCAAAGGTATTTTTCTCCTACGGAATATTCATTGAGAGATATCTGTATGACCCCATCTCTGGCATGATTACTAGTTAAGACTTATTTACCTTTGGTTTCGTTGTAAAAGTTCTGATATCTTCTCATTTTGGGCCTCAATTTTCCCACTCTTCTCAAACACATCTTGTTTTAATCTCTCATTTTCCTAAAATGTGAAATATAAACATCAACTTAGTGCAAAAATAGTATAACTACCAGTGAAATGATATTAGAAAAAGGTGACTAACTTTATTGCAGCCCTACAAACATGTCAAAAATAAAAGTCATTCATAAATTTATGATGAGCTCATGCCTCCACAAAAAAAGCATTTTCAAGGCAAAAAGCAAAATTTAATCCTGATGAAAATAAAATGATTTTATAGTTTAAAACTGTAATTCTTTTTCAACTCTTTCTTGGAAAAGCTTCTAAACTAGCATACATTGTTTCAGTAATCTTATGCAACTTGGAACCATTTGGAATGTTGGGTCTGTTCACGTACTAAAGTATTGTATAAACTAAATACCTGAACTATTCTGGTGATATTATGAAGTAAGACTGACGTCTCCATATTGGGTAACATGGAAGAACCACTCCGCTGTGTCTGAGCCTGATCCATCTGCAATTAAAACAGTACCTTGTAATTAATTCAAAACATTTTAGTAATACAAGAGTTATTTTTGTCATTATACAGAAAAAAGAGGTCATGTAAAAGTAACCCAAACACCAACAACTACTAATGAGCTTGATAAAAGGAGGAAAAAATGAAATTTAGCACAGCATGTTCGGGCTGGAGTGGGGGGTTTCTTTAAAAACATTACAAACACTGAAAAATATTTCTCTTTGAAAAAGAAGTCTTGTTGACTTTGAAGATTTCGAAGCCACCAATTGGTGTCATCTGACATCACCCTTAATGTGGTTCAGTTAGAACCTGGAACACTGCAATATATGGCAACAAAACTGAGGATCTTACTTTAAACTTTTACACCATAACCTGCATTTAAATGTATGAGCAAACAATGTAGATCCTAATCAGCCAGCACATCTGTGCCATCTGGTCAGGATCTGCACTGTTCATCTGAAATAACCGAATACATTGTAAATCAAAAAGCAAACAATATAGATCACTGACGAGATGGAATGGATCTTCAAACTGATCTGGATCTACACTGTCTGCCTATGCCATAAAGCAAGAAAATGTTAAAGAGATTGATAAAAAAACATGCTATCATATAGACTGATTTCAATAAAAAGTGACTTTTTTTAATTCACCAGAAATGTTCAAATGTTCTTCTTTTATAAAACATGTTCTCACCTTTTGTAGGATTTGTTCCACTTTATCTGACATCTTGGAGAGAGACAGCCTGACCTCAGTGTTCTGTTGTCGTGTCTCGGACAGCAACATCATATCTGTACCCTGTGACATTCCTACAGTAAAAAGAAAGTCAAGAACTTCCTTAAAGCCCTATTTTGTGTTATTTTATTTTGATATTAATGTATCATTCTTTAATTATTATCAATGGGAACATTTTCAAGAAATTGCCTTTAGCTAGATAATGACCATTTAGTATGTTGTATTTAAAGTTTATTCTAAAAATAGAAATATTTTATTGAACAAGACTGGCTCCCAAGAGATGATGAGGATTTTGAGTCTATGACGAGTCTAGTAAATAGAGATTTGATAAGGAATTAAAAATTACACTTTCATCTTTTTACTTTCACCTCTACTTACAAGATATATAGCATGGTTCAAATTAATTTACACAAGACCTTTAAAACACAAAGCTAAAATCTACAAAACTACTTCACTATGATAGCATGCTAGGTGTAAACACATAGGTCAATTTCTGATTTAGGGAGAGGAAAAAAAAGCAAAATACAGCATTTTCTTTTTTAGAGTTAATACTTGTAAATGTGACAATTTATGCTGCTTTATTAGTTTGGAACAAGGACCATGATAATATTGTTGAATCAGCATGTTGCTTTGTGCTGGACAGAAATATGCCGGAAATAAAGGTGTGTAGGATTGACGTGGGAAAGGTGTATACCTTGCACAACATAGGGAGGGAATGAACTACCTGGAACAGCCTGCTGGGGAGCATTCTGGAACATCTGAGATGGATAACCACTCTGTAATATAAATCAGCTACATGCTAAAAATTAAAGCACAAGACATTATGAAAGAACATATACTCTAATATTTAAAGACATAAACGTATAGAAGTTTATTCATCACTATCTATTTGATGAACTACAGTGAGATCTACTGTATATATATATATTGAATATTATAACAGTAAGCATTCTGTAGGTTCGTATTATTCGAGTTGTATATGTAAACAATATCAAGCGAGACTAAAAGTAGAGCATGATGTGGTTAACATACACAACAAAAAATAATACAAACCTTCAGACTGTATACTGTCAAAATGTTCCTTTCATTATATACCCTTCTCGCTCAAAAAAGAATAAATAAACTAAACAACAAAAATTTAGTCAAGAACATGGTTTACATAATAGTAGAAATAAAAATAGTAAATGCGATAGTGAATTTATAAATGGCGTAGAAAATTTCTGAATGGTGTAAAAATATCTTAACAGTTATAAAACTGAGAAAGAAAATTTCTTATTTGGAGTTCTTTATGTGCCGGAAAATTACGTCAACATAGTGTGACGTAGTATATGACGTCACATAGAACACAAGAAGCTGCAAAGTAAAGAATTGGAAAACAGACATTCTCCAATATGGAATTACTGATCTGACGAGTTGTATCAATTCTGCAGATTAACACTGCACTATGCTAAAATCATTCATGGGTATATAATGAATAGGAGAATCAGTATAATAGCTGATTAACAGCTCAGTATTCCATACTAGCAGTCTGATTCCTGGCTGCAGATTATTTCATAACTCATGTCTTGTGCTAGGTGATAAGTTAAAGTTACCTTTTTGCCCCCAGTTTTAGACAAGACTTGATGATGGGTATGGAAATTGTGAGGACGACTTGAATGTATTCCAAATAATACAGGTTTGGACTTGGGCTTAACAACCCATAATTATTATGATATAAGAAAGCTTTATTGTCATGGAAATGGCTGATTCTCTGTCTAAAAATTGATTTTAGTTAGTCTTATATCAAACATTAAGTAATAGTTAGATGTCCCTATTTCAGGTTTCTCTGCAGTATTATGTTACAATATTAAATATATTACCTGCATCATAGTAGCCTGTTGTTGTTGTTGCAAGAAGTTTTGTTGTGGCTGGAATACCGCCATCTGCTGGGCTCCTGGTAGATCTACAACATCAGGACTGGAGTTTATAAAGCTGAGATTGGAAACCAGTCTCAAATTTTAAGCATCTGATTGGCTGAAATGGAGACTGGTCGCCATTTTAGCCAATTAGATGCTTGAGATTTGAGACTGGTTTCCATGATCTACAACATCAGGATACACAAGATCAGCAACAAAGTCTGGACCACAGAGACACTCAGTACTGTGCAATCATCTTATTTATTTTGCATGGGTTTATTTTTAATGTATTTCATACTTGAACAATGTGTGGATTTCAAACAACAGCAAAATTTATTCAAAAGAACATTTTTTTTTTATAAGTGTAAATTATGCCAGACAGTAAAAAATGTTATCTGCAGTTTCTGTAAGATAATTATCCTCACCAAATTAAAATTTAAAAGGCAAGCTAACCCTGTACTTGATATGTTATACCCCTTGTGGGGCTGTATTAACCCTTTCCTGTAAAGATACACTTTTATTTCAAGGGCGAACAGTTTAGATCCAGATCAGCCGGCACATCCGTGCCGTCTGATCAGGATCTAAACTGTTGGCTTTTTGATTCATTAGATTATTTCTGACCAAAATGCGACCAGTGCAGATCCTGATCAGACGGCACTGATGTGCCGGCTGATCTGGATCTAAACTAGTCGCACATGCGTAAAAGTACGTATATATCAAGGAAAGGGTTAAGATCAGCCTGCACAACTGTGCCGTCTTATCATGACCTTCACTGTTTTCTTTTAGATATACTACATGATCAAAAAGTGTAGACCTAGATCTGACAGCATAGAAGGAAAGGGTTTAATTTAATATACAATAATTAAAATAAAATATTAAACAATTTATAAGAATAATGGTCTCTAGCTAATAGAACTGTAAGGGGAGAAAAATCTTATCATCTTTTTTGAGATCTGTATTGGTACATCTAAACCCCAATTTTATTGTCCTTTTTAAGAGTAATTCAAAACAGATTTGTCATTGCTTGTGTCTCTTTCGATGAATAAAAGATTTCTAATTGCTGTACTGGATTTACAATGGTCATGCTTTAGTTAAAGGCGAACCACAAGGAAAGATTAAAAACCAAAGGAACTATTATATCCTGGCATGGAAAAAACTTACTTTGCAAAAATGCAGGTTGCATCGGGACTTGATTCTGTATGGAAGTTTGTTGATACACTTGCTGGGGCTGACTAGGCTGTGGTATGGTGTTCACAGACTGTGGTATAGTGTTCACATGGGCAGGCTTAGGCAGAGGCCTGTGGACTTCCTGGGGGACATGCTGGGTGCTGGCTGGCTGAGGAGACTCCTGAAATGTTTAACAAACTATAAGGATCATTTTCAACAATGTATAATAACTAAAAATGGGAAAGGACTTAATATAGTGATTTCTTGCTATGTTAATATTTTCTAATTAGATCTACGACGTTAGATGTTACACTTATTTATGCAAGAAACTCAAAGAAAATTTGAACTGTGCTACTCCTGAATACCTCAGGCTTTAGCAACAGCTTTAGTATTGCACTTATATTTTCAGCAGTTTTAGTAGCCCTTTAGCAATGGCTCAGGAACACTCAAAAGGTTATTTTAGCAGTCCTCTAATCCTAATCCAAGCTGTCATAAGCCGCAAATTACAGTTTTGAGGTGTTTGTTTAAAGACATCGGTAATTTTAGTTGACGGTCAATGTTTGATAGGCATTATGCATGTGTCAGGCAAGACAAGTAACAGCTGATATTTTATTTAGTGGTGTTAAAATTGAGGCCTGACTGATAAATCCGTAATAGTATAATGAACAGGACAATCTATAACAGCAAAAGAAATGCGCGTTATGGTTAGATGATAATCTGTAAACATTGATTGTGAAAATATAATTTTACTACGTTTATAAACACATGCGGTTGAACAATCAGAAGGGCCTCATGATAACATACATTGGTTTGACAGCTAAAAGTACTGTTATAAGTACAGTCGCACATGAAAAGCATGTATAATTATACAAAATAAATTTAGAAGGCTTTACCTTTCCCTTTAACAATAACCTTAAACAACTAATCTCAAGCATCTGATTGGCTGAAATAGGGACCTGTATCTAAATTTTAGCCAATCAGATGGATGAGATAAGAGACTGGTCTCCAATCTCAGTTTTATAATCTTTGGCCCTGCAGATATCCAATCTTCATTTATTATGCCGAGACTTCTACTTACAGGTACTGGTTCCTCTTCACTATCTGGATGGGCAGGTATGGCCCCAGACAGAGGTAACATGGGCCGTCCCATCTTGGCCATGCGTGAAATCAACTTGGCTTTACTGGTGTCAGCTGGCGGAGACTGAAACAGGCACAACAATTTGAGGCAATTAGCAGCGGTCAAAAAAGATCGTCTCTCTCATTTTGTTTAATGCTTTTATCTTTTTATAAATTAAAACAAGTTTTGAAATTTGAAGTTGATAATATGTCTACAGTTTATCTACTTTGTAATTAATTGCACTTTCCTCATTTGTTTTCATTTTATTATATTTACACTTCAACTTTGTCCTCTATGATGAAGTCTTATTTTTACTGATGGTGGGTAATGTGACATATTACTTAAAGTGGCATGGCTACAGTAAAGGTGCTCACAGTTCCTGTGACTGTCTACAATATTTCGACATGTCATGTTGACAAGCATGCACCATTTCAGTACTGCTGACAGTAGCTTTGGCCAAATTATGAATGTAATGACTCTATTTAAAATTATCACTCTTTATTTCAATTACATGTATATAATATCTATATGATAATATATATAATAATTGATAATTCTAAATAAGTTCTTACTGACTTCCCTTTTGGAAGATTATTTTATTGTGTATGAATGTAATGCTTATGTAGATTTTACCAATTAAAATATGAGATCACATTTCACTGATATTTATGAGTATTAAGTCAGAAACCACTTCATAAATGTTCCTAACTGGAAAAATGAAATCTAAACTTCTTTAACCCTTTCCTTGATATATACGCATTTTTATGCATGTGCAACCAGTGAACATCCAGATCAGCCGGCACATCCGTGCCGTCGGATCAAGATCTGCACTGGTCACATTTTGGTCAGAAATAACCTAACGAATCAAAAAGCTAACAGTTTAGATCCTGATCAGACGGCACGGATGTGCCGGCTGATCTGGTTCTAAATTTTTTGCCCTAGCAATAAAGGTGTATCTATACAGGAAAGGGTTTAAAACATTATGCAGCTTACAGAACCCAACTTACATTTACTAGCTGCTTTGACTTACATGTGCTAGCTGCTCTGATATGGACTTTGTTCTCTCTTTAACCGTCACATCCTCGTCATCATTAAAGTCATCCCCGTCTCCAGCCGCTCCTGGTACCATAGGACCGGTCCCTCCTGGCAACACTGGACCTGAGGGTTGCTGGGGCTTCGGGGCAGGCTGGGCAGGTGCTGGCGAGGATTCTCTGCCCACAAGCTTCACCTTTCATTATAACAATCAATAACAATCAAAATAGAATCTGTTCATGTGCAAAGTTAGACTAGGTGGACTTTTGACCTTAAATATATTAACTGGACATATATTATTTCACAAAAACCATATAAACAGTTTCTAATGAAATGATTTTGCTGAATCATTATCACAAGAAAGTGACAAATGGTAATGAAGGTGACATCATTTTCAATCTATATTTACTCACTTAATAAAATGGACCTGCCTTTCTATCAACTTAACCCTTTCCTACATAGATACACCTTTATTACATGGGCAAACAGTGTAGATCCTGATCAGACTTTGCCATGAGAACAATCCTAAACCTTCTGGCAATGCATATCCAACCATAATGGCTAATTTGACATAAATAATACTAATGAAACATGTTATTACCCTAACAACCTCTATTTCAAACAGTAGAGTAGCATCTGCTGGTATTCTATTGGCCATTCCCTGGCTACCATAGGCCAGGCTAGGTGGTGCAACCAAGAACCTCTTTCCACCTTTCCTCATTCCAACCACTCCTGTGTCCCAGGCCTGAAACAACCAACATAAGTAATAGTTTAACATTCACCTGGTTTGATTACATTGTTAAGAGGTATGCAGTACACCAATCAATATTTCAATCGGCTAGATAGGCATGTCTACATGATCATGTCTATACAATGCAACAATCATTGACATGTGACCTTGTATACTAGTATGAACAGAAAGTCTTGTTAATTACTACAACATTACAGCAGCATATGTATTATTATTAAGAAAAAAATATCCAGATATTTAAAATAAAAGCAGGGTATAATATGGATTTGCTGAGGTACCATTACAACAGCTGTCCACAGGGATGAAATTTTCCAATGCAATGCTAGCACTTAAAATTATTCACTCCTAAAGCATTAATATCACCCTGTAATTCCATTTTTAAAAGTCTGAATTTACTCCCTAGCAACTTCATTGTGCCTTAATTTCTGGGAACCTTGCTCACTGATATGTTCTGAAAGATTTCTTACATGTAGGACAATATCCTATACATAAACAGAACTGAACAGAGTTAGAAAAATAGCATATGTACAAGTTCTCTGACTTACCTTGATGACTTTACCAGCTCCCAGTTTAAATCTGAACAGTTTGTCAGCGTTCACATTGGTATCAAACACCTGTCCGAAGCTGTTGTTGGTCAGTAACTTGCCGGTGTACTTCACCTCGACGGAGTCCCCAGTCTCCAGCACCCCACCCTCTCCTGCTGCAAGGTCATGTGTGAACAGAGATGTAGGTGTGGGGCCTGTAGACAACGCCTTTGCTAGACATACCTAGAAATACAATAATGTTTGTAGATTTTGATTTGCAATTTCGTATTTTTATATTATTATTAATAAGTAAACAGAGGGCTCAAGTTTCATGCATGCCTGCTTCACCCACCTCCCACCCAACAGTGTTTGGCACTGTAGGAATGGGCCTATTAAAAGACCATTGGCTACTCATACCTAGCAATACAAGACTCATTCAGTGATGCAAAATGTAAACAAGACATTAGTTAGTCTCTAAATTACAAAACTGAGTAGGAAACTAATTAACAAGAGGGAGAACAAGTATGAACAAGAGCAAAACAGGGATTTTAATTTAAATGTTAACCCTTCCCTGTATAGATACACCTTTATTGCTAGGGCGAACAGTTTAGATCCAGATCAGATGGCACATCCATTAGGATATTTCTGATCAAAATGCGACCAGTGCAGATCCTGATCAGATGGCACGGATGTCCCAGCTGATCTGGATCTACACTGGTCGCACATGCGTAAAAATGCGTATATATCAAGGAAAGGGTTAACTAATTTTACTTACATGTTTGGCAAATTCCATAGAATTTTGTTCACTATCAAACAGCACTGACCAACTCTGTCTGGCATCATCATAGAAGTTAGCATAGTTGTTTGCCTGAGTCTGCAACAAAAACACACGTGCTTTGTAATACATTGTATTATATTTTGTGAGAGGGGTTATGCAACACTTGCCATTTTTGTCTCATTTATTAAAGCTATTGTTAAAGACGTCAGAATTAAATTAGTTGGACATGTATTTTATAGCACATGGATCTAAGGTAACACTTGTCTATTAATATATATATATATTAGATGTTCATTGCACAGAAGTTTTTACAAAATCCAAAACATTACACCCCATTTAGGATATTGTTTTTTTTTTCAGGATTATGACCAACATAAACAGGGGTTCCTCTAGCTGCTGAATACCAAGGGTCATTTTGTCCACTTTTATGGGTTTTTCTCAATTTTAAGCTAAATCTGATCCTGAAGCTAAAATCCAAGGGGTCAAAATAAGGCTTTCTGGAAATTTTAAGGGTCAAAGGGTCATCTCCAGGGTCAAATGGAACCCCTGATAAAGTTGAATGTCTACATAAATAAAAGACTTACAGTATAGGAGAAAGTTGACGTGATCTTGGCAGTGGTGATTTGTTGCTGCTGTGTGACATACATCAGGATCGAGTACTGAAACAAACATTTCAAGCTTAACCCTTTCCTGTATAGATACACCTTTATTGCTAGGGCGAACAGTTTAGATCCAGATCAGCCAGCACATCCGTGATGTCTGCTCAGGATCTAAACTGTTCGCTTTATGATTCATGTTATTTCTGACCAAAATACGACCAGTGCAGATCCTGATCAGACGGCACGGATGCGCTGGCTGATCTGGATCTACACTAGTCGCACATGCGTAAAAATGCATATATATCAAGGAAAGGGTTAACACTTATTATAAATTACCTTTCTACCTTTGCAATGCAGTCTGGACAGCAACACCCAACAGTTATAATATCAGTAGGCAATAAACAGCTTGTTTTAGTTTAAACTTATCTGATTGCCATGACTTACATTATGATAACAAGCAACACTTAGTTACAAAAAAGATGGTGAACAATTTGGACAACAAGTTTTCTTGTTGTTAGATACAGTTATTCCCATACTCTTATTGCCAGTCATTTTGGAAACAGACATTGTACTCTCACTGTTTCTGTACATTGAAATTATTGGACAGGCAACACAACTCCTGACCAACTGTCTTGATCCTGATCTGTGCCCAAGGTTATAAAACTGAGCATGGAAACCAGTCTCAAGCATCTGATTGGCTGAAATGGGGACATGGTCACCATTTCAGCCAATCAGATGCTTGATATTTGCGACTGGTTTCCGCGCTCAGTTTTATAACCTTCAGCCCAGGTATTTACCATTGTATCTGAATGAACTGACAATATTTAACATCAGAATAAACCGTCTGCAGATAGAATGGTGAAATCTACAGTGTTTACCTCGCTGGCTGCATGGTTGGCTAGTATCGCAGCTCCGAGCTTGCCCTGACTTGCATACTTGCTATCCACACTGAAAAAGAGAACAAGTCATACCCATCAGTACAGGCAAGATGCAATCACAGCATTAAGATCTTGAAGAAAAGGAACTGGAAACTGAATGTTAATAAAATCCAATTAATTATTTTATCTATCTTTAACACCTTTTTTCCAAAAGAGGGCATTTTTTTAGAACAACACTTATAAATTGCAGTGGTGTTGGGCCTAATTTAACAACTTTAATATTTTTGATACGGAAACATTACTATAGTGGAAGCTTACTATTTATAAGCATGTACTGCCACAGCAAACATGACGACCGGAGCGCCAGTCTTCCCAGGGGGGCTTGTCTCTGAAATAAGACATCAAAACACATTGTCATACACAGTGCATGAAACATATTCACAAATATCACTGCAGCGAGTGGTACATGTACATGAAATGTTTGCCCTCTTCACTATTCAAGAGAGATTAGTGAAAGGTTTTAAGTATCTGTACATTTTCTTTTGATGAAAACTTCACAGATGTTTCTAAATGTGTTATTTTATACCATTTTACTAAAAGATTAAGTTCAATGAGTTGTTATTTTGGCAATGTCATAAGCAATTTAATTTGAAAGTTTGATGAAGAAATATTAGGAAATGACAAAGTTATAGCCCAAGTTAAGTTTTTCTGGCAGACAGATAAACTGACAGACATAGTTATCCCAATCTATTGCCTTTTTTGAAATGGTGACACAAAAATCTTTAAAACATGCTAAAAAGTGTTTGAATATACTTATGCTGCTAGACTAAACTAAACGACAATTTTAAGGCATGCAGACATTTTTTTTCTTTAAAATTTTCTTCCTATAGGCTCGAGTTATCATATGTTTATTAACTGACAATGGAACAGTCTAGACCCTGATTAGTCTGGGTGGGTGGGTCTACACTGGTCACAAATATGACAAATGCTGTGCTTAGCTCTCAAAAGGCGAAAAATCCTTTCCCCATTAAATACACGTTTTTATGCATGTGCGACCAGTGTAGATCCAGATCAGCTGGCACATCCGTGCCGTCTGATCAGGATCTGCACTGGTAGCATTTTGGTCAGAAATAACTTAATGAATCAAAAAGCGAACAGTTTAGATCCTGATCAGACGGCAAGGATTTGCCGGCTGATCATGTTCTAAACTGTTCGCCCTAGCAGTAAAGGTGTATCTATACAGGAAAGGGTTAAAACGTGCCAAATAGTGTTTGAATATACTTATGCTGCTAGACTAAATTAAACGATAATTTTAAGGCCTGCAGACATTTTTTTCTTCAAGATTTTCTTCCTATAGGCTCCAGTTATCATATGTTTATTTACAGAAAACGGAACAGTCTAGACCCTGATCAGTCTGGGTGGGTGGGTCTACACTGGTCACAAATATGACAAATGCTTTGCTTAGCTCTCAAAGGATAAAAAACCCTTTCCTCCAAAAATACACATTGTTATGCATGTGCGACCAGTGTAGATCCAGATCGTTTTTACGCATGTGCCACCAGTGTAGATCCATATCAGCCAACACATTCTTGCTGTCTAATCAGGATCTGCACAGGTCGCATTTTGGTCATAAATAACCTGATGAATAAACAAGAGGGCCATGATGGCCCTAAAAGCGCTCACCTGAGTTTAGTCAATAGTCTCTTGCAACAGTGACCTAGTTTTTGGACCCAGATGACTCATATTCAAACTCAACTGAGATATCATTGCGACAAACATCCTGACTAAGTTTCATGACAATCTGAGCAAAAATGTTACCCCTAGTGTTAACAAGAAAAATTCTATTTTTAGTAACAATGACCTAGTTTTTGGACCCAGATGACTCATATTTGAACTTGTCAGAGAAATCATTGGGAAATACATTTTGACCAAATTTCATGACAATCGCAGCAAAAATGTGACCCCTAGAGTGTTCACAAGAAAATTCTTTTTTTAGTAACAGTGACCTAGTTTTTGGACCCAGATTACCCATATTCAAACTTGTCCGAAAAATCATTGGGACAACTATCCTGACAAAAGTTTCATGACAATAGAAGGAAAAAACATCCTTACCAAGTTTTATGACAATCGGAGAAAAATGTGACAGCTAGAGTGTTCACAAGAAAATCATATTTTTAGTTACAGTGACCTAGTTTTTGGACCCAGATGACCCACATTCGAACTCATCCGAGAAATCATTGGGACAAACATCCTCACTAAGTTTCATGACAATCGAAGCAAAATTGTGTCCGCTAGGGTGTTCACAAGAAAATTCTATTTTTAGTAACAGTGACCTAGTTTTTGGACGATCTGGATCTACACTGTTCGCCCATGCAACAAAATGTGTCCTGACTAAGTTTCATGACAATCGAAGCAAAATTGTGTCCGCTAGGGTGTTCACAAGAAAATTCTATTTTTAGTAACAGTGACCTAGTTTTTGGACGATCTGGATCTACACTGTTCGCCCATGCAACAAAATGTGTCCTGACTAAGTTTCATGACAATCGAAGCAAAATTGTGACCGCTAGGGTGTTCACAAGAAAATTCTATTTTTAGTAACAGTGACCTAGTTCTTGGACGATCTGGATCACACTGTTCGCCCATGCAAAAAATGTGTCTAATATAGTCTGAACATTTTGAGAATGTGCTACAAATATGTTTTACAAACAGTGAATAAAATATTCAGAAAAGCCTGATTTGCAAAGAGCTATAAAGTATGAAAGTTTATTTGGTCAATATCCATAGAAAATGACAACATTTACAGTATAAAATCTTCCAGAGCAAAGTTCTAAATATTGCATAACACAGATCTAAATAGCAAAGTTCACTAGGTCATTGTCAAGCATCTAGAGCTATACTGTGGTACTGCAATATAATAACACCTTACATTGAACCTAAATATAGTTTAAGACTGGTAGAAATATTGGAATTTTGTCACTTGAAATTTTCACTCTGCTACTAAAATTTTTGTTTTTAATTTTATCACTGAACAACCAGTGTATGAATTGTTCAGGAAAAATTGAATTTTAAGATGGTATAAAGTTTGTGTCAAAATCTGGTTGATAACTGTAGAAAATCAAAGGTTAAAAACAGAATTTAAAAGAAGAAAAACGAAAAACCCCAGGGCGGGGCCAATTTTGGCCCCAGGAAAATAATTTGAACAATCTTTGTAGAGTTCCACTAGAGGGTGCTAAATGCCAAATATCTAAGCTCTAGGCCTTGTGGTTTCAGAGAAGAAGATTTTTAAAGTTTTTCCTTTCGGTTGCCATGGCAACCAGAGTTCTGCATGGAATTGATTTCTTTGAACAACTTTGGAAGAGCTTCATGCAAGGAACATTTGTGGCAAGTTTCATCAAGTTTGGCCCAGGGGTTTAAGAGGAGATGTTGTTTAAAGCAAAAATTGACGACGCACGACGCACGACGCACAACGGACACAGAGTGATCCTAAAAGCTCACCATGAGCACAAGTGCTCAGGTGAGCTAAAAAGCGTACAGTTTAGATCCTGATCAAATTGCACAGATGTGCCAGCTGATCGGGATCTTAACTGTTTGCCCATGCAATAAAGATGTATCTATGAAGAAAATGGTTAGTAGTCTGGCAAAGAATCAATTGAAGGCGAGTCAACTACAGTACCAGTAAGTCAGCTGGTAAAGCCTTACTAAAGGGTGAAACAATTTTAAGTAATTATTTATCAAGGCGTGATTATACATACATTAATATGTAATTTATATGTATAAAGATATCTTCTTAAGTTATACCTTTCTTCTTGGGCTGTTTTGGTGCTGTGTACGTCAATGATTCATTTCCACCTTGACTCCCGGCTTTGTCCATTCCAAACAATGCACCAAGCTTGGAACTTAGCAAACAAAGACAGATATTATTACAACTAAACCTTTTCAATTGAACAGCTTAAGTTTCTTTAACCATTTAATGACAAATATTTACAACATTTACAAAAAACTAAATTACAAATCAATTAAATTCAATATATCTAACTGTATTGTTGTGTTTTTTTCACCCTTCTACAGTACAGCACTAAGCTATACCATGTAACATGCAATATCCAGTACAAAAAGGAAGCAAGCTTACTGAGCTATGTTTATTGTTTCTTCCCAAATCCTTAGAACAAATGTAAAAAAACAAGCATTTATGATAAATCAAATTCAGCAGTTATTTAGCCTTGGTAATACTCCATCCAAAACAGACAAAAGAAGTTTCTCTTACACCAGTACAAATATATAGAATACGCCAGATAAATTATAACTGTCTATATAATTTCATTTACATTTTGAACTAGTCACAGAATTGAATTATTTCCGAACATGTTTAAGCCTTGTGAGCTGATCTGGATCTACGTGTACACTGGTTTCTTCTTGGTCAGAAATAACCTAATGACTCTAAAAGTGAACAGTGTAATCTTGATCAGAGGGCACAGATGTTGCATTTCATGATATACTGACAAATATGACCAAGGCTGAAGATCATAAACCTTAGTTTGGAGACTAGTCTCAAATTTCATGCATCTGATTAGCTGAAATTGCGAAAAGTCCCCATTTCAGCTAATACTTGAGATTTGAGGCTGTTTAAAGTTCATGGATTCTAGGAGTTCCATAGCTTGGCGTTTAAATTTGTTGGCATAATACTAGTGCTAATGAATGATCCTAAAATTCTGTTTCCCCACTTTTGTCTCAGAACATTACTTTCAGTGTCTGATTAGTCAGTTTTTACTCTATTGATTTTTTTAATATGCTCATCTAAAACAACAAACAACAAATGTGGTGATTATCATTGGTGATAATAATAGATGATTCACTTATTGACAGGCAGTAAAGTACTCTTGTAAAATAAATATAAAACTTGTGAAAGAGATGCTTGGCAGACATAAATGCAAACTGAAAACCTAAGTCTGATGAACAACTGCATTAAATTAATTTGCAACAAAATTGTTTATACTGAACAACTGTTGCTTAATTTGTCTAATGTTGTCTAATTTTTCGGCCAGTTACTCATACATATATAGTTGTTGGTATATATATATACCAACAACTATCACATTGCAAATTTGTTGCCAGCAGACATATGGTGTGTACACTGATCACATGCTGATTATCTGACAACAGTTACACCCATTAGTTAATTGGTAAATTCTTGTGCTGTTTGCGGAGGTAAAAACACCTGTAAAATCAAGACCATTGATTTGTTACTCATGACTGTTCTGGATGTGTCACATGAACACTTTTTACAAATTCTATTCACAAAGTCATTTCTAATAAAGGCTGGTTTCGATTTTAAGGACTTGGACGGTTTCACCATTTTCTTAACTGACTAACAGATTTAAAGTTACTAGAACTCTACTGAATTACATTAAAACTGACACAACAGTGCCTTATGTCTAAATGCCTATTGGTCATCGACTTTTTGGAGACTCAGAAGATTCAAGGCTCCTCAGAGACAATTATTTTAAAAGGGGGAGATAACACACAAACACCGGTTAACACCCCCTGTGACATAAATAAAATTTAGTGGCAGTTTTTAAGAGGGTGATGTCGTTTTCTTACCCTCCTGGGTTAAGGAAGTCAGTGTCTTCATCTTCTTTATCGAAGAACATGATTCTCGTCACAAATTGCCTCAACTTTTAGGAGAACATTGCAGGAACTTTCAGTTTACTACAAGGAAATCACGGGATGTTGACAAAATGTACAGAGTCAGTACCGTTGATAGTTTCGGATGTGTGGATGTTAATTTCTTTCTTAAATATCTAATTAAAACGTTTCAAAATGAAAAAGATGTTTATGATAAATTTAAAACTCGAACTTTTCCTGCAAATGATTTTACTTCTTTATTCGAGCTCGCCGGTATCACCAGACCTTTATACCCAAATTTCATGTAATTACCGTAATTCCTCATTCAGGTTCTGGCTTATATAGCACAAAACATTTTACTGAATGACTTATTGTGTAAACTATACATGTTATACATGTTACATAATTTATTTTATAATTTCCATTGAATTGTTGACATATTTCGGTTATAATGGGTATGTTTCTGTTTTCAAACTCTCGAATATCAGTTTTACTTTCATTTCGTTTTCAGGTTAATGGAACACCGAGCTAAAGATGTATTTAAACATTCAGAAAATATGCACCAAACTGACTTGCATCAATGAAAACTGAGTTTCATTCCTTGTAGCAGATTTGACAAATCCCTAATCCCAAATTTGACACAAATAGATATGTAGGTACAGAGAGAGAGAGAGAGAGAGAGAGAGAGAGAGAGAGAGAGAGAGAGAGAGAGAGAGAGAGAGGTCTGGTCCTACCGTAACGGGGACTTTTGCAAGGTTTTTAACCCACATTGTGGGATCTCAAAAATATTGTGAGGACATTAACCGATCCCCGGAACTACGGTGGTCTAATTTTACTATAAATAGCGCAAAATGAAAAAAAAATCATTTGCAGCAATGTCCCCACAGTGTTTTGAAAATCTCTCAAAAGTCTCATTTTGATCCATAAATGCTCAATAGAGTTCTTGTCCTCACAAAAAAGAGAGAGTTCTTGTCCTCACAAAAAAAAGACAGAGTTCTTGTCCTCACAAAAAAATCTCACCACTTCTTACTTGATACCATGATTAAAATTGGTGGAGAGGCAACTTGTTTACTCATTGGCTATTGAGAAAAAAATTCCAACACCACATGGCCTAAAGCAGTGGTACTCGAATGAGTGATTGTCCTTGGCCACCTACTTAAATTTCGGTGTATTTTGTCACAGTATGCGCAATGCAGCTTTATCAGTACTAGTTCAATATGTTCTTATGCAAATTAGCAAGAGCAGAAATAAAATGTTGAAGGTTTATTTGTTTATTTGTTGTTTTTTTCCTCTGTATATGTGTGATTGAAAATGGCTCTATAACCACCTGGAAGCATGATATTTTTAAAACTTGGAAATGTAAACAGTATTTAAAAAAGGTTGACCAAGAAGGAATGGCCCATGAAAGCAAACGTTGCATAATGAAATCAAAGGATGAAACCACTTGAATATTACATGTATACATGTATAACTAGTCTACTTTGAGCATGTCATTATTACTCTCATTACAGTACTGAAAATTATGAAACTGACAATTTTTCCGATTCCGATCCGGTCCGCTTCCAATCCTAATGCCATCTATAACCGATCCGATTCCATTCCCATTGCGGCCCAATTCCAATTTGATTGCACTCCAATTTTTTCACTCCAGACAATGCGCTCCAAACGATCTTTACGCTCAAACCGATCCTTCCGATTCCGATCGTTTCGCTCCCGATTTTCCTTGGTCATTAACTATAACGCCAGACAATGCGCTCCTAACGATCTTTACACTCAAATCGATTCTTCCGATTCCGATCTTTTCGCTCCTGCTTTTCATTGGTCAATACTTATAACGCATCTCGCGCTGAATTTACATTTCTGTGACATTTTTCTTATTTGCAGTTTTGTTTAATTTTAATGTTTTAACACGGTGGTAACTAACAAAGTAAAGTAATTATTTTAGATCTAAAATGACGTCTTACTAAATTAAAGTGAGATTCATGTTCAATTGAGATGTCTAGGAACCCAGCTGGTTTGGCGTAAATCAAGTCAGTAAAAGCCTTTGGTCCGTATGCATCATTTAGCAGTTAATAAAACTTTCAGCCTAAATTTTCGCTCTAGGAAGTAGCAAAACATGCAGAATATACCGTTGGAGAGTTAAACAACTTTTTTAGCATAAATGTACGCTGATTGAAGTTTTGAAAGACTCTATAAGAATATTCGTTCCGTTTTGCGTAATTTATGCTGTAACGTAGAAGTAAAACTTGTGAAACATCGATAATAAACTTATTTAAATGTGAATATCGCGTTTATTTCTTTTTTTTTCACCGCTGAAATCAAAAGGGAAAAATAGTTTCTCTTTTAGTTTTGGACAGCCTTTATGGTTTATATTTCATACTGGACTTAATAAATGTTTACGTTCAAAAGTGTTTATTAGCATTAAAAACATTTCAGTTGTGAATCTCCTTACTAAATAAAATAATACATTAACGCCATAATGAAGCACAGGTGAATGTACATGTTCGTTATTTCTCCCCTTGTGTAAGAAAAAATTATTACGTATTTTCGCTTAAAGGGCACTTATACAAAAAGGTTCCGAACTTAATTTCAATAATATCATTCGTGTGAATGGCAAACATTTACTTTTATATGTTTTCAGTTTTATTTACAAAATTATCGTTAAATTAGTTTTTATAACTAGTGTTTGATAGCAGAAAACTCAATTAAATTATTGTCAAAAATTGCTTTGTTTAAAGTCGTTAAAAGAATCTGAAGAACCGATTCGGATCGCTACTTTATATAACTTAAAAACTATAAATAGAGGCGATCCGATCCGTTCCGGTCAAAACGCTCCGGTCTTTTCACTCCAAGCGATC
Organism: Corbicula japonica; assembly: GCA_038501625.1. Taxonomy (NCBI): domain Eukaryota; kingdom Metazoa; phylum Mollusca; class Bivalvia; order Venerida; family Cyrenidae; genus Corbicula; species Corbicula japonica. The sequence continues at coordinate 935,197 of JAZAYU010000024.1, forward strand.
CAAATGCTCAAAGTGATTCCGATCCGGTCTAAACGCTCCGGTCTTTTCACTCCAAGCGATCCAAACGTTCAAAGCGATTCCGATCCGGCCAAAATGCTCCGGTCTTTTCACTCTAAGCGATCCAAACGCTCAAAGCGATTTGCTTCGATTTCATTCCGTTTCCAATTCGATTGCGCTTCCATTGCGCCCCTAATGGGATCGGTTTGCAGTCCGCTTCCGATCTGATTGTCAATTTCATGATTTTCAGTACTTAATCAAGCCATTACTCTTTCCCTGCTGGAATCATTTTTTTCTGCTTTGCTACCAATGCAGACCAGTAGCATGCTCATCCGTGCAGAACCCCACCCCCTATTAACAACTAATTATACCATCCAAAATGAAAACCGGACAAATTAGCAGGAAATGGCTATTGAATGGAATGCATATGCATTGGCAAAGGGACAAGGCCACGTAACGATTTAAATAAATATTCACCGAACGTGTATCTGTGATTTGGTACTGATCTTTTTCCATAGATTCTGATTTTGAATACACTTTTATTATATCGGTATAATATACATGCATGAACCTCCAATATCTCGATGTAAGTGAATATTGGTAAAAATTCTCCTTTTAAGACCTATGTGTTACCTGCTAAAGAGTAAGGGCCGACTGCAGCCTATGACTGTCAAATCTGTCATGTATTATTACATGTCATTTATTTACGAATAAAACGACAGATCCTCGTGTATGTCCATTAGTAATAAATTATAATGCTTGCTCTGGACTGATATTATATCACTGATAGTGGAGTTACAGTGGCTAAAAATACTTTCTCATTATCTTGAAAAAGTCTAGCTATGATAGATATTTTTTCATTACAATGACAAATTATAGCAGCCATCCCTGAGTTAGCAACTTTTGAGCCAGTTGTCACTCCACAGGCTGTGTCCTCTTTAATACTGTGGACTTGAGAGAGTTATTGTCCTCACAAAGAGAGAGAGAGAGTTATTGTCCTCACAAAAAAGAGAGAGTTCTTGTCCTCACAAAAAGAGAGAGTTCTTGTCCTCACAAAATATCTCTCTACTCCTTACCCAGTTGTCATACTGTAAATTTTAAAGTGAGATAATGTAAATAGCGCAGTTTGTGATTCATCTGACCTTGTTTAGTAACGATAACACCCCTGGAACTGGTAGTCCTCACAAGTACGATTGAGTAAGTGGGTCCTCGTTGTTACGGTCGGACGAGAGAGAGAGAGAGAGAGAGAGAGAGAGAGAGAGAGAGAGAGAGAGAGAGAGAGAGAGAGAGAGAGAGAGAGAGAGAGAGAGAGAACTGGTAAAACCGTAATTGTGTGGACATTTTCACCATTTTTTACCGGACTCTTGGGGACCTATCGTAATTCTGAGGACATTGTGTGGGTCCCCACTGTTACGGTAGTGCATTAAAATCCTTACGTCATGGTGAGGTCATAAAATGTATTAATACCTATGTCCCCTCAAAAATGTGAGTAATGAAAACTTGATCTGACCCCATATATCATATAGGAAATCGAGAGAGGTGTCCCCAGAACGAGAGAGTTCTAAGATACCGTAACTGCGGGGACTCAAAACCAGAGAGAGAGAGCATTAATATAAAGGGTGGGAATGAATAAACTATGTACGAATGTACGACATGATTGTCTACAAAGTAAAGTCCTCAAGAGTCGTCTACCATGTAACATCTCCCTGTTTTTTAAAACGTGAGTCAATATCATAGAGCACAGAAAGTGTAATTAAAGATTAGCTGGCACACATGTGCTGATTGCTTTAAGATTTAATTAGGTTATTTCTGACCAGGAAGCAAACAGTTTAGATCCAGATCAGATGGCACACATCTGCTGACTGATCTGGATCTGCACTGTTCACCCATGTGATAAAAGGACAGATCCACGGAGTTCATGATAAAATTGCATTTTTAATATTCAAATAAATAAACAATATGAATTGTGAGTTTGAAACTAATAAAGTATTTTATATAACTGCAAGGAAAAAAAGGTGGAGTATTGAAGTCTTTAGCATCATAAAATTAGGACATTATAGTATCGGAGCCGGGGACTTGAGTTCTGATTAGTCTATTTTATCTACACCAAAAGGTTTGCTAACAATGAAATTATTATATTCTATATAAATATCGATATTGCGAGCTTTATCAGATTGTAAGCTATTCTAACATGAAGCTGTATTTAAACATTCAAAAATAGCACCAAACTGACCTGCATTAAAAGAAACCGGGGTTGGACGTTGAGAATTTCTATACTGATGAACTTTATTCCAAACATTTCAGACATTTCATTTGTTCGTTAGTATTTAAACTACTTTTTTGCTTTTCGTACAGCAATTTATATAACAGTATTTGTGACTTTCCAAATTGCAAGCATGCCTTGTCTCTTTATACATTTGTTACACATCTTTTTTCGTGTAAGAATTTTTCTTGGGCTAGTTTACATTCTTCATTAAGCTATATATTATAGCCTCTCTTTTTGTGTTATGTCTATTTATCTCATTTTAGAAGGGTTTAAAAGAACTATAATAAATAAAATCAGAAAACTTGGCGAACATTTTGACTATTTTTCCGACATAATATAATATATTTTCCGTAATCAAAATCGAAAGTAGTTGGTTATCATTTTAACGAATTTATCACAAGCACCTGTCGTCATAAAATGGACCTATCACGATGACCTCGCATTTTGATATCCTGCGATAATGCCAAACTTAAATTTTCATTTATTTTACTCAAAGAGACATTAACAGTTGAGCCATGTGGAGACTGTATGTTATTCTTTCGTTCCTTGCAGCAGATTTCACCAATGGTATGTGAAACGTTATACTGGGCTGAAGGTTATAAAGCTGAGATTGAAAACCAGTCTCAAATCTCAAGCATCTGATTGACTGAAATGGCGACTGGTCGCCATTTCAGCCAATCAGATGCTTGAGATTTGAGACTGGTTTCCATGCTCAGTTTTGTAACCTTGGGCACTGCATTACCCGTAGTACAATTGACAATATTGAATTGTTGACTGATTTTCAAACTAATGTTTAAATACTTGTTTTACATTTGATTAACTGTTTATAACAATTTTTTTATTTTTTTTTGCAACTACGAACTGTTCCCTATTCTTGGATTTAAACGTTAGCACTTTTGTTGTGGTTGAGATGTGTCTGTTATTTCAATCACTAATTCGTTTAAGATGCAATATATTTTTAATTTTTGTTATTTTACTCGACTGACCGGATATTGAAGTGTTTCCCATTGCATTTTTATCCTTTAAAAATACAAGAATATACATTATTGCTATGAACAGCAATATCTAGTAATTTGACTCACTTCGAGGGTATCTATTTCGCAAATTATCAATTTAAGACATTTTCGGCAGCTTTAAAATGCTTGTTTTTATCTTGATAAGTGGCGTAAATTTTAATTTTGCATTAATGTTCGACCGCATCAAGAACGCGAAAGTAATCATTCGCGAATAAATCTGCTTATACAGCATTATCATTAGTATGTCATTAACACATCTGTTAAACTATATTTTAAGGCTCGCAAAGGAAGCGACAGTCTTTCACTCCCGGCGGCATGGGGTCGTCCACGTTCAATGCAAATCAGCTTAACGCCCAGCTGATGGGCAGCTTTAATCCAGGTGCTATGAACAATAACTTCGGCATGAGTAACTTCGGAACCGGAGGGAGCAGCAGTGGCTTCGGTGATTTCGGAACTGGATCGGGCGGTACCGCAGGAGGGACATCGGCATCAAACTTCGGAAGCTCTGGGTTTGGGATGGGTACCGGAAGTGGGGGATCTGCGTCGAATTTCGGTTCTTCCAATTCATTCGGAGGTGGCTCGGGTACAACAGGCGGAACGGGCGGGTTTTCAATGGGTGGATCTACTGGGTTTGGGTCCAGTTCAAATGGCACTTCCGGCACAAGTTCAGGCGGCGTTTCAATAGGCGGATCTGGATCCATGGCCGGGGGATTCGGGAGCAGTAGCGGTGGTACTTCTTCCGGTTCTAATGTCATCGGATCAGCATCGGGAACATCACAAGGGAGCGGAACGTCCTCTTCGGGTGCAGCATCAGGTTCAAACACCAACTGGGATGGTCATTATACTGATGGTTCCAGTGGTTCAGGCAGCAGCGGCACTGGCCTGGCTAGTCTTGTAGGTGGCGGTAGCTCGGGAGGAAGTGGTGGCGGTCTTGGTGGTCTGCTGTCAGGAGCAGCTAGCAGTCTGACAGGCGGCGGAGGATCCAGCACCGGCAGCGGCGGCTCGTCGGCTGGTAGCGGAGGATCAACTACAGGCACGGCTGGATCGGGATTTGGTAGCGGAAGTGGGTTTGGAGGTTCTTTTGGCGGATCGGGGTCAGGATTTGGCGGAGATTTCGGATCTGGAAATGCGTTTGGTGGAAATTTCGGATCGAGCACAGGTGGTAGTGGAACAGGATTTGGAGGATCAGGAACAGCTGCGTCAGGTTTTGGAAGTTCCGGTTCAGGTGTAGGATCGGGAACCAGTGCCTCCAGCTTTGGTTCTGTTGGATCAAGTGGATCAGGGTCGGGCGGCTCTGGGTCATCCTCGATGACAGGTGCAGCAGCAGCATTCGGCAGTGCTACAGGCAGCGGCAGTGGAACTGGCACATCAGGGTCAGGTAGTAGTCTTACCGGAGCTCTGACCGGGGGATCAACAAGTTCAGGTGGAGGTATCACCGGCCTGCTAGGAGGATCATCAGGGGGCTCCTCGACTGGACACGAAAGTTTGACCCCCGGGGGATTCGGTGGTTCCAACGCTACAATGGATGGCTTTGGCGGGTCATTTGGAAGTTCTATGGGAGGTTCAAGCTCCTCTGGTTCGCAGAGCTTCGGAATGGGAGGTGATGGTCAAGCCGGGTCATTTTACCAAAATGGAGGAACATCGACGGGCGGAGCTGTGGGGTCACAGGTTGGTGGTGGCGTCGGTGGGCAAACCGGATCTGCTATTGGTAGAAATCATTTTAAATTGCATTCGCTATATAAGTAGTGACTAAATTAAGCTATACACTAGCAATTTACCACTACATGTATATACAAATTTATCCGAATAACTTTTTTTTCGTTTCATTTAGTCGTAGATAACTTCTATTTCAGTGAAATATTTTGCTGTCTATAAGTAAAGGAAGCGTGTGCTTAAACTGTCGAAACTCGAAGTGAAATTATTTCGCCGTGGTAAAAATAAACAAATTGGATGCACACCCGAGTAAAGAAACGCCAATTAAAAGTTGTTGTCGGTTAGAATATTTCATTTAATTGTACTTCTTGGTGCATATATTAGGAGTACATAATTTGAACAATCTCAATGAAGTCAGATATAAAATAATGTAAAAAGCGCAGCGGTATTCAGAAGATGCTTTACATCAAATTGAGAAATAGTGAATATTCACCTTAAAGCGCCTAGTTTATTTGTTGCGGGCATAATTGAGCAACTTTGGTATGATTTCGTGTTTTTTAACGTAGTCAGTAGTAAACTATACGTACATGCTATCTTCAGGCTCTGCCATCGGCAGTGCGCTCGGCGGAGGTGGCTCTGGCAAGGCAGACATCGATCCTCTCAAATCCGGAGTCCTCAATGTCGGAGGTAACTACTCGATTCTATAATACTTGTATCTGATGTACTGCTAACAGAGAATTATCCTTATCAACTAGGTAGTTTTAAAGAGCTTTATTCATTCCTACTCATGCCGTTTGTCGCAGTCGTACGGAAGTAACATGATAGTCTCCGACATTGTGGCCAAAGTGTCAATGAAAAGTAAATACTGCTGTGCAAGAAGGGGATTCGAGCAACCCTTCTGAACACTTTCTAGATCCGCCACTGCCTACATTGTTGTTTTTTTACAGGAATCGATAAAAATTGGTTTCTTTAAACGAAGTACGCATGATAAGGAAAAAGAGAGAGAAAGAAAAATAGACATACAGATATTGCTAGTAGACAGGAAAACAATAACATTATGTTCAGATAGACAATTATGATATTGAGAAATGAAATGCGTATGCTGAACAGCATACTGTAGCACAGAATGATCATTAATTAACTCCAACCCTATTAGAACTCTGATAAATACATGTTTATATATTGTACCATGTAATATTACCTTTTCATTTTAGGTGGTAACATGGTCAACAACCAGGGTGGTTTTGATAAGGAGACGGGATCTTACCAGCCGGGTAAGGGATCCCAACCAACTTCCGGAAAGTACGACTATGCCGGTTTCTCTCCTGACCAGATCAACGGTTGGAAAGGTAAGCATAGCTTAAAGTTGCCTTAACCAACTTTATTTTAACGTCATACACACAGGACTATATTCAACCATCGTCGTATTGGTAGTTCGCCGTCTTCGTCGTCATTACAATCGTAAATTTTCGTCTTTTTACATCTTAACGTCACAATTTTACATTACAGTCGTATTACTAATTGTACAGATTGTTATTTGTAATGTTTGCGGCAGGTCGAGACTCGGACATGAACAACGGTGTGGGAGGATGTTGTGATGGAGATGGTAACGGGACCAGCGGCAGTTCGACCGGTAGTGTGAACATTACTTTTAATCTTAAAGCAGGGTTGAAGGTTATAAAACTGAGATTGGAAACCAGTCTCAAATCTCAAGCATCTGATTGGCTGAAATGGCGACTGGTCGCCATTTCAGCCAATCAGATGCTTGAGATTTGAGACTGGTTTCCATGCTCAGTTTTATAACCTTGGGCACTGTTAACAAAAAACTGCATGACAAACAGTTTCACGTCAAACAGCTGTAAGTTAATACGAAACATCAAAAACAAAAAATTCTTTAATATGTTATTATTCAACAAAACCATTGATAACTTATCAATATAACATAGGTTTGACTCGAATTTAACTTGATTTGCATTTCCTTACAATATATAGATCTTTTTATAAATGCATAAAACATTGGGTCGTCCCTTCTGTTTCACGCATCAGGGAAGCCGTTAACGCCTACATTTTGTATAGTTTTTCCCTAATGTGTTCCATATTGTAAAGGATAAATTGAGAAATCTTTGTCATAATGATTTTATTTCGCGGTCCTCAGCACAGAACATGGGTTGGTCGTCTGGCTCTAACAGCAACATCATCGGCTGGGGAGGCAGTGGCGGTAATCAGGGAGCAAACTCACATGGCTGGGTGGATGAGAACGGAGGTTCGAAGCCCGGTGGTGCTGTCGGCCAAGCGGCAGCAACAGCCTTAAATATTGCAGCAGAGGCCGCAAAAGCCGAAGGTCAGACCAATTAGTTTACTCACTTTCATCCAGACAACGTTTTGTTAAAATCTAAATTGGACATGGACGGTTAGCTTTAACCCTTTCCTTGATATATATGCATTTTTACGCATGTGCGACCGGTGTAGATCATGATCAGCCGGCATATCCGTGTCGTCTGATCAGGGTCTGCACTGGTCGCATTTTGGTCAGGAATAAACTAATGAATCAAAATGCGAACAGTTTAGATCCTGATCAGACGGCACGGATGTACCGGCTGATCTGGATCTAAACTGTTCGCCCTAGCAGTAAAGGTGTATCTATACGGGAAAGGGTTAACAAAACGTGTGTTACATAGTAATCAAAGACACACATTGTTTAAGCAGTCAAACCGTTTCTTCACAAACTTTTCCAAACAGCGTGCGCATTTAATCAAATAAAAATATGATATAATGTGGAATTACGTAACCAAACTATTATCGAAGCGAGATATAAGCTCTATTGTTTTTTACATAGGTTTTTATTAATGAAATTCACAAAATACAACTAGTTAACCTCACATTAGAAAATCATACAGCCGAATTATTTTAAAGATAACATTTGTTATTCAAAGCTTTAAAAGTGTTATATGTGTTCGGAAACAGAGGCATAGATTTAAAACCAGTCTCAAATCTCAAGCATCTGATTGGCTGAAATGGAGACAAATCTCCATTTCAGCCAATCAAATCATTGACATTTGAGTCTGGTGTCCATGATAATTTTGGGACCGAAAGTCAAGAAAGTAACCAATTTGTATTAATAATAAATGCATACACATTAGTTTTACAGATTACTTCCACCGTGATTGTATTCCTACATTTGAATGTCAATATTAACCAATCAGCAGAAGGTTTGCATAGTTGTTGTAGTTCTCAAGACCAGTCTTTGCCATTGTTAGTTCATGTAACTGAGGATCCTGCAAAAGAACGGTCGATTGGGGCTCTAATATCATAATGTAAGGTTGGCACAGGCTCGCAGTCTGGTGTGCGACGAACCGATATGAAAGATCTCAATCAATAAACGCTTTATTTATTAAGGCATTGAATAAATAGCATTAAGTAATTAATAAACACCTTTCATCAAAACACGAAATTTTACGCCCAAGAACTCATTTTGAGGTGACTCTTTCAGTAAAAGCCTTAGCGAACTGCTTCAATCCCGTGGGTCTAGCAATGGCTGGAAAGATCTTTGTGGATCCAAGGATCACACTTGCTCAGCAGCATGCAGACAATGTGACCGGAAACCAGGATCAGGCCACCGCCTTCCAGTCTACACTGGACTGGATGAAGATGCTACTTCCACCCTATCCTCCTAAGATACCACAGAGGTCCAGGTAATCGTGCTTCTTCCCCCCTATCCTCCTAAGATAACACAGAGGTCCAGGTAAGCGTGCTTCTTCCACCCTATTCTTCTAAGGTACCAAAGAGGTCCAGGTAAGCGTGCTACTTCCGCCCTATCATCCTAAGATAACACAGAGGTCCAGGAAAACTTGCTACTTCCGCCCTATCCTCCTAAGATAACACAGAGGTCCAGGTAAGCGCGCTACTTCCACCCTATCCTCCTAAGATACCAAAAAGGTCCAGGTAAACGTGCTTCTTCCGCCCTATCCTCCCAAGATAACACAGATGTCCAGGTAAACGTGCTACTTCCCGTTGTCCTCATAAGATACCACAGAGGTGCTGGTAAACGTGCTACTTCCGCCCTATCCTCATCAGATAAAACAGAGGTCCAGGTAAGCGTGCTACTTCCTCCATATCCTCCTAAGATAACACAGAGGTCCAGGTAAACGTGCTACTTCCGCCCTATCCTCCTAAGATAACACAGAGGTCCAGGTAAGCGTGCTACTTCCTCCATATCCTCCTAAGATAACACAGAGGTCCAGGTAAACGTGCTACTTCCGCCCTATCCTCCTAAGATAACACAGAGGTCCAGGTAAGCGTGCTACTTCCGCTCTATCCTCCTAAAATACCACAGAGGTCCAGGTAAGCGTGCTTCTTCCGCTCTATCCTCCTAAGATACCACAGAGGTCCAGGTAAACGTGCTTCTTCCCCCCTATCCTCCTAAGATAACACAGAGGTCCAGGTAAGCGATCTTCTTCCACCCTATTCTTCTAAGGTACCAAAGAGGTCCAGGTAAGCGTGCTACTTCCGCCCTATCATCCTAAGATAACACAGAGGTCCAGGAAAACTTGCTACTTCCGCCCTATCCTCCTAAGATAACACAGAGGTCCAGGTAAGCGCGCTACTTCCACCCTATCCTCCTAAGATACCAAAAAGGTCCAGGTAAACGTGCTTCTTCCGCCCTATCCTCCCAAGATAACACAGATGCCCAGGTAAACGTGCTACTTCCCGTTGTCCTCATAAGATACCACAGAGGTGCTGGTAAACCTGCTACTTCCGCCCTATCCTCATAAGATAAAACAGAGGTCCAGGTAAACGTGCTACTTCCGCCCTATCCTCCTAAGATAACACAGAGGTCCAGGTAAGCGTGCTACTTCCGCTCTATCCTCCTCAAATACCACAGAGGTCCAGGTAAGCGTGCTTCTTCCGCTCTATCCTCCTAAGATACCACAGAGGTCCAGGTAAGCCTGCTTCTTCCACCCTATCCTTCTAAGATACCAAAGATGTCCAGGTAAGCGTGCTACTTCCACCCTATCATCCTAAGATAACACAGAGGTCCAGGAAAACTTGCTACTTCCGCCCTATCCTCTTAAATTAACACAGAGGTTCAGGTAAAGGGCTACTTCCACCCTATCCTTCTAAGATAACACAGAGGTCCAGGTAAACGTGCTCCTTCCTACCCTATCCTCCTAAGATAACACAGAGGTCCAGGTAAGCGTGCTACTTCCTCCATATCCTCCTAAGATAACACAGAGGTCCAGGTAAACGTGCTACTTCCGCCCTATCCTCCTAAGATAACACAGAGGTCCAGGTAAGCGTGCTACTTTCGCTCTATCCTCCTAAAATACCACAGAGGTCCAGGTAAGCGTGCTTCTTCCGCTCTATCCTCCTAAGATACCACAGAGGTCCAGGTAAGCGTGCTTCTTCCACCCTATCCTTCTAAGATACCAAAGATGTCCAGGTAAGCGTGCTACTTCCACCCTATCATCCTAAGATAACACAGAGGTCCAGGAAAACTTGCTACTTCCGCCCTATCCTCTTAAATTAACACAGAGGTCCAGGTAAAGGGCTATTCACCCTATCCTTCTAAGATACCACAGAGTACCAGGTAAACGTGCTACTTCCGCCCTATCCTCCTAAGATAACACAGAGGTACAGGTAAACGTGCTACTTCCGCCCTATCCTCCTAAGATAACACAGAGGTCCAGATAAACGTGCTACTTCCGCCCTATCCTCCTAACATACCACACAGGTCCAGGTAAGCGTGCTCCTTCCTACCCAATCCTCCTAAGATAACACAGAGATCCAGGTAAGCGTGCTACTTCCTCCATATCCTCCTAAGATAACACAGAGGTCCAGGTAAGCGTGCTACTTCCGCCCTATCCCCCTAAGATAACACAGAGGTCCAGGTAAGCGAGCTACTTCCGTCCTATCCTCCTAAGTTAACACAGAGGTCCAGGTAAGCGTGCTACTTCCGTCCTATCCTCCTAAGATAATACAGAGGTCCAGGTTAGAGTGCTATTTCCCCCTATCCTCCTAAGATAACACAGAGGACCAGGTTAGCGTGCTACTTTCGCCCTGTCATCTTAAGATAACATAGAGGTCCAGGTAAGCGTGCTACTTCTAACTCTACCCTCCTAAGATACCAGAGAGGTCCAGGTAAACGTGCTACTTCCGCCCTATCCTCCTAAGATACCACAGAGGTCCAGGTAAGGGTGCTACTTCCCCCATATCCTCCTAAGGTAACACAGAAGTCCAGGTGAGCGTGCTACTTCCGTCCTATCCTCCTAAGATAACACAGAGGTCCAGGTAAGCGTGCTACTTCCCCTATCCTCCTAAGATAACACAGAGGTCCAGGTAAGCGTGCTACTTCCGCTCTATCATCCTAAGATAACACAGAGGTCCAGGTAAGCGTGCTACCTCCGCCCTATCCTTCTTAGACACCACAGAGGTCCAGGTTAGCGTACTACTTCCGCCCTATCCTTCTTAGATAACAGAGAGGTCCAGGTAAGCGTGCTACTTTCGCCCTATCCTCCTAAGATACCACATAGGTCCTGGTAAGCGTACTACTTCCGCCCTATCCTCCTAAGATAACACAGAGGTCAAGTTAAACCTGCTACTTCCCCCTATCCTCCTAATATAACACAGAGGTCCAGGTAAAGGTGCTACTTCCGCCCTAACCTCCTAAGATTACACAGAGTACCAGGTAAACATGCTACTTCCGCCCTATCCTTAGAGGTCCAGGTAAGCGGGCAACTTCCGTCCTATCCTTCTAAGATAACACAGAGGTCAAGGTAAGCGCGCTACTTCCGCCCTATCCTCCTAAGATACCACAAAAGTCCAGGTAGACGTGCTACTTCCCCCCTATCCTCCGTAGATAACACAGAGGTCCAGGTAAGCGTGCTACTTCCCCCCTATCCTCCTAAGATAACACAGAGGTCCAGGTAAGCGTGCTACTTCTCACTCTATCCTCCTAAGATACCACAGAGGTCCAGGTGAACGTGCTACTCCCGCCCTATCCTCCTAAGATAACACAGAGGTCCAGGTAAGCGTGCTACTTCCGCCCTATCCTTCTAAGATAACACAGAGATCCAGGTAAGCGTGCTACTTCCCACCTATCCTCTTTACATACCACACAGGTAAGCGTGCTACTTCCCACCTATCCTCCTAAGATAACACAGAGGTCCAGGTAAACGTGCTACTTCCGCCCTATCATCCTAGGATAACGCAGAGGTCCAGGTAAGGGTGCTACTTCTCACTCTATCCTCCTAAGATACCACAGAGGTCCAGGAAAACGTGCTACTTCCGCCCTATCCTCCTAAGATAACACAGAGGTCCAGGTAAGCGTGCTACTTCCGCCCTATCCTTCTAAGATAACACAGAGATCCAGGTAAGCGTGCTACTTCCCACCTATCCTCTTTACATACCACACAGGTAAGCGTGCTACTTCCCACCTATCCTCCTAAGATAACACAGAGGTCCAGGTAAGCGTGCTACTTCCGCCCTATCATCCTAGGATAACGCAGAGGTCCAGGTAAGGGTGCTACTTCTCACTCTATCCTCCTAAGATACCACAGAGGTCCAGGAAAACGTGCTACTTCCGCCCTATCCTTCTAAGAACACAAAGGTTCAGGTAAACGTGCTACGTCCGCCCTATCCTCCTCAGATACCACAGAGGTCCAGGTAAATTCTGCCTTGTGGACTGAAAAAATCTTATCCCTACCATGACTCGAATCTTCGACCATGTTTCCGATTTTCTTACCCGTCGGCCACATCCATCGCTTGAATGGGTTAAAACAAGGTTCCCGTGAAACTGGGCACAAGAACAGAACAACTTATTACAGACATGCACTCTCTTCACATTAAACAATGATCACTAACGACATCAATGTTATACTTGTAGTTACTCGTGTCCTGACCGATGTCCGATCCCGGCCCCCGGATTGTATGGTTGTCCAAGTGTGACGGTGCTCAGATATGTTAGCAAGCTAGCTGAAAACGGACCTATCACGGTATGTAATAATAAACACTGAACACTTGAATTAAATAAAAAAAACGCAAAGCTTACAACAATAACTAAACGTAACATAAAAAGCTGAATTTATTAATTAAATGAAGCTAACAATGGCCAAGCAACTTGTAAGGGTTACTCTTAGGCCGGTTTCTCACTTTATCGTCAATTGTTTAACAATTAGCGTCAGATACTACTTTTAGCGTAACGTTACATTTATTGTCCCCCAGTCTTCACATTCATCCAATACCTAATCTATAAAACCAATATATGTTCATATGATCACACCTGCTAAACGGTCAACTCCACACCCGGAAGAGGTTTGTTCAACTTAAGGAGCGACAAACATGGCAATTGGCGAACACTGGTTAAAATTTCAAAAATAAATTTTGAGGAAAACGCTCACTGTCAGCTTTTTTTGAACAAAAAATTATCATAGGATGTATTAATGTTTGCACGCTTAGTTCAGTCACATTAATGCCCTAGTTACCACACACATAACAAAACAAAAAAATAACAAAACACAACACCTGTTGCATCAGAATACTAAATTTCATAGACAATCTACCGATACCGATGCTCCTGATTCACAATATAATTATGTAACATATATTTTTCAGAATATTATTCGTAATGATACGGTCTTAATTTTATTTGGAAAATAGCTTAGCTTTCTGAGAAATGGTCCTTCAAAGTGTGTGCATGACCCCGCCAAAGAAGCATTTTTGCAAACCCTTAAGTTGATAGTGCTTCTGAGGTAGAGTTTATTATGGTAACAAATTTAGAGCCTTTTGTTTTACCAGATATTTTAACAAAAGCTATTGCCGAGTTGCTTAAATGATCTAAGGTGGGAGACATATTTGATACAATACAAGCGTTTAAAACTAAGTCGTTCGAGCCGAATCACATTGGGATAGTTTTTAGATTGAGAAAAGATTATAAAAATACATTAGCCAAATGGCATATAATATTTTGCCAATTGGTATATAATATGTAGCGGAGAGTATAAAATCCGTAGCCGAGTGGAAGTATGTAAACATAGGTTAGCCGAGTGCTAAACAATCTGTAGCCGAGTGATACTTGATAATTTTGAAGTCGAGTGGTATAAAATATTTAGCCGAGTGGTAAATAATCTGTAGCGATATATAAATCCTTAGCCGATTGGTAATACATGTATGTAATCGTTAGCCGAGTGTTATAAAATCAGCAGTAATGGTATATAATATGTAGTCGAATGGTTTAAATATCAGCCACGTGATACGAAATCTACAGCCGAGTGGTATAAAATCTGTAGCCGAGTGCTATAAAATCTGTAGCCGAGTGGTATAAAATCTGTAGCCGAGTGGTATAAAATCGATTGCCGAGTGGTATAAAATATGTAGCCGAGTGGTATAAAATCTGTAGCCGAGTGGGATAAAATCTATAGCCGAGTGGTATAAAATCGATTGCCGAGTGGTATAAAATCTGTAGCCGAGTGGTATAAAATCGATTGCCGAGTGGTATAAAATCTGTAGCCGAGTGGGATAAAATCTATAGCCGAGTGGTATAAAATCGATTGCCGAGTGGTATAAAATCTGTAGCCGAGTGGTATAAAATCGATTGCCGAGTGGTATAAAATCTGTAGCCGAGCGGAATAAAATCGATTGCCGAGTGGTATAAAATCAGCGTTTTGATATGTTGACTTGAATGTTTCGTTTTTACATAGAGTAAACCCCCGCCCTCATTTGCATAAAGATTTATACAGACATTTTACCTCCAAACACAATTAATTCGAGTTTAGGCAATAGAAAAAAATATTTTAGATTCTCATCCCCACCCGCCCTTGTCTAAAACCACCCGGCCCCCCCCCCCCCAAAATTTATTGGTAAAAAGTCGGAACATATTCTGTTCCGGATAGAGAGGGGTGTTAGACCATCGCGGATATGGATGCTTTGATTAAACAGTTAAAAACACATATGGACGGCAAGAATAACACAAAATGTTCATCATTTCAAAGCTGACTGACGGTGTCATTATTAAAGACTGGTGTGGCTTTTCAAGCAAGAATATGCACCAACCTGCTACTTTCATTAGTTTTTACTTCTATTCTCAGGTATTTCGTAAATAAAAAATAAAACGTATCCACCCGCCCCATTTTTTCCCAAGCCGGATGAGAATCTAACAATTTTTTTTCTCTGGCCTTAACAAACATCACAAACATCTTTTAACCAAGATCACCGTTTAGAAAAGATGATTATCATACAAAGAAATATTCACTTATTCGTTATATGAACGTGTTACGCGTTTATTCTATCCCGCATTTAACCACTGTTTCAGGATTGTCCGCGAAAAGTAGTACCAGCTAAGTACAGTTATACTTGTACCGCTGTAAACAAATCAAAACATCAAATCAGATATGTGAACTATTTATTAGTTACGAACTAAAAAACTGTAAGAAACAAGAAAAAGGTTCGTTAGAAAAACTGTTATGTTTTTGGGCTAATATTTTCTTCTCTATCTCAAACGTGCAGGTAAACGATTTTTGCGGCGGTTGCCACGACTGTAACTCGCCCCATTACAGTGGAGATGCTGTCGACTTAAAGAAAGACATGATCCGAACCAGCGAATTCTGGGTCGAGTGCCAAAAGATGGGCGGCTGGTTTTTCGACGAAGGAGAAAGTTTGCATTGTGATTTTAGAGCGAAGCAAGGCGGGATTGTATAGCGTCTGATGTAATGGTGTTATTTAAAAATGTTACATTAAATCTTGACGACAATTCGTTTGTCTGTTTCTTTTATTGTCATGTTTCCCATTTTACAACACAGATCATTAGCAACCAATCACATTTATTTTCATTTGGCAGACTTTCAAAAGAACAAGCAGCGTCGTAGTTCACAGATTGTTACAAATTGAGAACAGTGTCATGGATACAAAGTGTAAAATTTAATCATCTGTTGATTTAGCATTTTAAAGTGTTTATCGTTTTAAAGTCAGCTATTGTATTCCTTAATAAATTAAATATCAAAAACCAATCGTCATTTGTTTGAAATGCGGTCATTAACAAAGAACAGTCACTTGAAACGGCTTTCGATAAAACTTTAGATAAATAATTACCCACTTGCTTACAAACAGAGTTCAATCTTCCTTTAATCACGTAATATTCAACTACTGTTGTTAAAATGACAATATTTGAAATAGTGTCAAGTCTTTTTGTTTAATATTAACCTAAAAGTTTATTTGAGAGTTGTCCAGTAAACAGTGGTGGATCAATGTTGCAATATTAGAGGGGGCGCTCTCAGGAGGTGCGACTCGGTAAGTACGTCCATTGAAAACAAACCTAAAATGATATCATTGTTTTCGTTTGTCAATGTTTGAAGAGCAACTAGTTATTTTTGTTTTAAAGTAGAGCATTCCAGTTTATTGTATTCATGCCCAAGGTTATAAAACTGAGCATGGAAACCAGTCTCAAATCTCAAGTACCTGATTGGCTGAAATGGCGACTGCTTGAGATTTGAGACTGGTTTCAAATCTCACCTTTATAACCCCAGACCATATTTCTCCTCTGATATTGACATTAAACATTATAAAAGACAACTTCAGAGGGGGCGCGCACCGGATGCGCCCCTTGAAATTCCACTAGTGGACTAAAGTCCAGTGTTTTCACAATATATTATATACGTATATTTAACAATTTGAAAAGAAAATATTTCAATCAACTAGCTTTATACTGTAAAGTCGGATAACAGCCTAAACATGGATTTCAAGCTTTTTCAAGGTATTTTATTAATTCAATTTCATCTAAAATAATTGAGTTGGTCAAAATAACGTAGACAACAGTTTTAATATCCAGGAAAAAACTTGTTTCTATCTTTACGAAAACGGGGATACTAATTTAAAATCTCTTATTTAAGAACATTTGCTTCGTTAAAATGAATTGAAAATCTCTAATCACACCGAGTTATCTTTCCCCTTCTTTCAATGAAGAATGTAGGGTTAGCTTAGTGTTTCTAAGAAATATTAAACAAAATCAGCAAAAATCGGTTTCCCACTTTCTTGTGGTAAATAAAATCGCAGTACACTGAAGACGCAATCATATAGCGAGGCAAAAAACTGGTATAATTATAATTTGTATTTATTTTCTAATTCACTGCGTTCAAACGAAAATAAATTATTTATCCCATATTCAAGTAATTCATAGGTAGGAAAAGAAATAAAAACACCAAGTACAATAGGAATGGTCGTATTGCATTGCTATATACTATATTTCAACGACAACATTTCATTAACGTCTATTAGCCCATCTTTCCTGCATCCTCGTCTTGGTTCGTGTCAAGCCGCACAACCGGAATTCTCGAGCCTGCTGCAATGAATGTCTATTATCATCCAGAACCTACTTGAATAGAAAAATAGCATCATCTTATACATATGCAAAAGAAAAACAGCCAGTATTGTTTGCTAATAATCTGCACCCAAAGTTAAAATAATGAAACAGAAAACGCCAAAATTTAACTAAACGTCTTTGTGTAGATTCCTATCATCTTATTCAACTTTTTACATTCGACTTAACTCGCTTATATTAAGAACAATTAAAGTCAGACAATCCAGCGCCAAGTGGCACTCACTTTCAAGCCAGTCGGCTAATCTTCCACAAAAACAACTCCATTCCATCACAGCGCCAATCGGCACTTCAATTTTACGCCACGTGGCGAGTTTCGTCCCCAGGAGGGGCAATATCTGATAATCAAACTAAACACTACCAATGCAGCGCCAAATGGCATTCACTTTCAAGCCAATCGGCTAGTCTTTCACAAAACAATTCCAATCCAACACAGCGACAATCGGCACTACAGCGCCATTCGGCGCTTCATTTTTACGCCACGTGGCGAGGTTCGCTCCCAGGAGGGGCAATTTCATCTGATAATCAAACTGAACACAACCAAAGCTTCACCAAATGACATTCACTTTCAAGCCAATCGGCTAGTCTTCAAAAAAACTATTTCATTCAAACACAGTGCCAATAGGCACTTCAATTTCACGCCACATGGCGAGTTATCATTCAAATCGTTAACCTGATAATCGAGTTAAAGACAACCAATGCCGCGCCAAGTGGCACTTACTTTCATGCCAATCGGCTAGTCTTCAAAACGCAATTCCATTCAAATACAGCGCCAATCGGCACTACTTCGCCAATCGGCATAACAATTTCCCAACACAGCCAAGCGGCTACACAGCGCCAAGTGACACCTCAATCTAATTCCAATCGGTTATTCTCTTAGCAAATCAAATTAAAAAAACAGCACCAAGCTACACTTCAATTTTAAGCCAATTGGCGGGTTTAAAGCAACTCCTTATTTAAGTTAATGCAATCAAACACTTCTAAGTCAAATTAACAGCGCCAAGTGTTTAAATTTGCAGTCCAAAAAATCATCATGCTTATCAATTCAATGTTAAGCGTTTTTCGATTTTTTTTAAATGAAGTGGCTAATTTTTTCTCTAAATCGAATCGCATATAGCGTTTACATTTTGTCAGGTTATGGGAGAGTCAAAATTACGGATCAGTACATTCAATATTTATTCATTTCATATGCAAAGTTTTATCAAAATCAGACAAGCATTTCATTAGAATTAATTTGCTCGATATCATAGAGTCATATTTCGAAAGTCGCACAATTAATATCGTGTGTGGCCACCCTGAACATCGATCAAGCTTTGACATATTTGACGCATGGACAGAACTTTTTCTGCAATGCATCTCTGTGGAATATTGTCCCACTCTTCAATCAACGCTTGTCGGAGCTGAGCCAAATTTTCCGGTGGGTTAACACGTGCGTATACACGGCGTTTGAGCATATCCCAAATGTGTTCAATGGGTGACATGTCTGGTGATAAAGCTGGCCAGTCCAGTACATCTATACCGTTCTGTGCGATGAAGTTGCGAGTTACATTTGCTGTGTGAGCTCGAGCACCATCATGCTGCAGAATTCCACCTCCTCTAGGAAAGTGTCGGTTCAAAAATGGAATAGCAACTGGTATCAAAACATTATTGATATACACATTTGCAGTAACGTTTCTGTCAAAAATTACCAACGGTGTTCGTTGAAACTGGGTAACTCCTGCCCAAAAGTGGAGAGAACCCCCACCCCATCTGTTAAACTCAATCGTACAAGCATTAGTATACCGCTCGTTACGACGTCACCATACACGCTTCCGGCCATCCGCACGGCTCAGCTGAATGCGGGATTCGTCCGAAAACAGCACATGACCCCACTGCCTTCTTGTAAAGCGAATATGCGCACGTGCCCATCGAAGTCGATTTCGTCGATGCCTTGGAGTGAGTCGCTGTGCCTTGTGCGGTTTTCTTGCCTTCAGCCGGGCATTTCGAAGACGATTTCGGACAGTGTTAGGATGTATTCTGCGCCTAAAAAGAAACGTGCATCATTTAAAATTGGACAAAAATGATTTCATTTTTTATCACATAAAAAATTGAATTCCTATGAAATTAACGCGTATGCCACTTACCCATGAGTGCCTACTGTTCGTCTTGCGGAAGTTGCTGCTGGTAGGAACCGGTCACGTAGATGTGTAACCAACAAATACCGGTCTGTCTGAGAGTTGTAACACGGGCGCTACCAGGTCGAACACGGTCGCGCACAGTTCCAGTCTGCTGGTAACGAGCCACAAGCCGGGAAATTGTTGAATTGTGGCATCCAAACCGTCTTGCTATGGCACTTTTGGAACTTCCGGCAACAAACATTCCAATTGCCTGATTTCGGTCAACTTCACTTAGGCGTGCCATAATGATAAACGGATAGAATTAACTTTCGCTGTGTTTTTACTGTGTATTGGTTCATTGTGTTTCGATAAGCCGCTTTAATGCGCTCGAATAACCCGTGCATAAAATTGTCTCGTGCAATTCGGGAATTGTAAGGTTTCCTTCATAGCACTAAGAAAGGACAATATTTGATTGATTGTTTTACCTCATATGCAAAGAAATGTTAGTAAATACCCCAATTACTAAATATGGTTAAACTCTGTCAATTCTAGGTATCAGAAATAATCATGGAAAAACATGTGCGTTTTCAAATGTACTGAGTGTATAATCATACAATTACAATTACAAAAAGAGAAAGCAACACAATAATTTTGTCATAACGGCTAAATTAACAATGTGTGATTGCACGCAAAATGTGGATTTTGATATATTACCTACATAAACCATGTAAACGTGGCACCTTTATTATTAATTTACAGTGATTGTATGTCTGGCGACGCTAGGAACCTGTTATGGAGCATGCACATACAGCGATGTTGACCTGGACCTGTATACATGTTTCGTAAAGCGCGGGCTTACAACAGAGTATGCACTACCGGCAGTGAGCTCTACATACCATGCCATATTGTTTTGCTCGTGAGTAAAAGAGTAATAACATACTGTAACCATATATGTGTACTGTAGTCACATAAGAGAAGATAACAACCTGACGTTTGGATAAGTGATATTATAAACCATAATCTTCTTAATCCACATATGGATATTTAGCCAATGTTTCAATTCAATTTAAAAATAAGTGGTTTAAAACACAGAGGAAATAAGTGGTTTACCGTTACTTCTAAGAAAATTACTGATCTCTAACCGAACAGGCCCTATTTTAAACGAGGTATCGCAAATACGGTGCCATAATATACATCCGCTGTTCTGGAACTAGTCAGCCTCTATCAAACAAGATAAAGGCATGAACTTGCGTTGTTTATTTTCCTGACATGTTATACCTGCAAACAAGCCACAAACAGGCCGATCTCTAATGTTTGAGTGACCCCAGATGAAAAGAGAAAATCATCATGAATTAAAACGGACTTCATTCGAATAGACCACGGAGGAATACTGGGTGATTTGGTGTTATTCAACCTAGTTATTACTTTTGATAGATGGGATCTATACAGGCAGAACTTACCTTCAAAACCCGAGTCATCAGTTCGTATACATTTCGGCTGTTATTATCTCATAAATGTTGGAATTATATTAACCATAATAATAACTGGTTCTATCCTATTAAAATAGGTTTGAATCGTTGATTTGACTAACGAAGAAACTGTATTAGTGAGGTTGATATTTTTTTCAGACAGGGCTCTGCTTAACTTTTGTGCTGAAGGTTATATAACTGAGTTTCGAAACCAGTCTCAAATCTCAAGCATCTGATTGACTGGAATGGCGACCATTTTCCATTCTCAGTTGTATAATCTTGGGACGTGGTGGGGACAAAATAGTCTGTATGTGATTGTAGATCTAATATAAGGATTTCTCTACACCTTTGCCCGTGGTACTTGTTCACACATTAAAAATGTGTTGAAACGAAAACCTAAATCGCTTAACCCTCAACTCCATATAGACGCGTTTTTAAGCTTGTGCGGCTGGTGTAGATCCAAATCGTCCGACACATCCGTGCCGTCTGATCAGGATCTGCACTTGTCGCCTAATGAATCTTTATGCAAACAGCGTAGAACCTGATCAGATACTGATACACTATTCGCCCACGCAAGGTGTATCAAAGGAGTAAAGAGATAAACAGAAAGTATTTGGAGTCTAATATCCGGTCAGTACATACCGATCAAGATGTGGCAATCGAGGAATTCTCCCGCATGTATGCATTCAGCACAAATTAAGTACGATTTTGTCTAACTCCTCCATCATTTTGAATTTAAAATAACATCACACGTGGTCAACATAACTGCTATCAACTCATGGAAATTATTGAAAATCTGTGGTGTAAGTTGCAAGCTGACGAATCGGTTTCTAAAGTGCGGAATATCGTATACATAAATCACGAATCAATATCAATATTTAAACCCTATTTTGTATCGACAGGACTTACCTCTCGCAGATCAAAACATGTGTTGAGGGAGTGATCGATGCTTGTTCCTCAAACAGCAACGTGACCAAGTTCTTCGGTGATGGGACAATCCTGTCGTCAGCTTACACATATCTGTGTACCCAGTTCGATGCAAATTCTAACAGTTAGTC
The DNA here is from genome assembly GCA_038501625.1 of Corbicula japonica. Classification (NCBI taxonomy): domain Eukaryota; kingdom Metazoa; phylum Mollusca; class Bivalvia; order Venerida; family Cyrenidae; genus Corbicula; species Corbicula japonica. Next base: position 957,116 of record JAZAYU010000024.1, read on the forward strand.
ATTTTTGTATTTTCTTTTGAGATGGAGATATTTCATATAAGACATTAAATAAATAAAAGAAAGTGTGTGACAAAGTATCACTTACTCGTTAAAGACTATCATTGTCTCAATAGGAATAGAATAGAATAGAATAGAATAGAATGGTGCCTTATAGTAACCAACCAGAAGCTTACAGTCAAAGCTCTGTGCCCAAGATTAAATAACTGAGCATGGAAACCAGTCTCAAATCGCAAGCATCTTATTGGCTGAAATGGCTACCAGTCGCCATTTCAGCCAATCAGATCCTAGAGATTTGAGACTGGTTTCTAATCTCAGCTTTAAAACCTTCAGCCCTGATATTTGTTTTGTACGTTTTATTGCAATATTTAAGCATACTTCTTTAATTTCAATTAGGTTTGTTATTATTTCTTACGTTAAAAGATATCTAGAACACTTGATAACTTGACGAAGAAAAAGGTTTTAAGTTGTTATTGCTTTCCGCATTGCAATGTCATCGATTAAAATTTTAAAAAAGGAAATCTTGCTAACTGCAAAATGCAGTTTACTAAAACTTTGCCCAAATAAATGTTATTAATGTATCTTTATTTTAAATGCGATAAGAAAAGTAAGAACAGTAAAGAAAAATTAGACATAAAAATTCCCTATAATTCTATTTCATAAAAACTAAGCAACACAAAACAACTACACCTAAATTCAAAAGATAAATAAACCGCACAGATTCTCGTCAATAACATTACTCATGTGGGGATTTAAATTGATGTTTTGAGTTGATTAGTATTTGTTTTGATGTAAATAAAATTTTAGGGAATTATTAGCTATTTGTCTTTACTGTTCAAACGTTTCTTAACGTATGCAAATCAAAATGTTAATTTCAGGCTTAGGAAGTGAGAAGGAATGCTATATTCTGCAACAGATCAATATTTAAAGAAATATCAATTATATGCAACCAGGTGTTGAAAAAAACAAGTTGTATTCAAAGAAATATCTTGTACATTTTTTCAAAACGATTCCAAAGTTGTATTCAACGTAAATGTAGAGAGGCTGCTATAAGTTTCCGTTAATTTTGACACGCAAAAATAGCAAATATTTGTTCTTTCGAGTTGCCGACTTTTCGTTATGCCAAAACTAAAACACGCAATTGAATGAGCTGCAATTTCATTTGCGTTTTTATTTTCATTTTGTCGACCTTTCGCTCCACTTATCAGAAAACCTGCCAAAGCAGGTACTAGTCCATCGTTAGTAACAATTCGTTACATGATCAAAGGTTCATTTAGTCGTATGTTTATTCTTTTCAGCGGAACCGTTTGACTGCGCAACCTCGGTCGACATGGGATTCATAAAAGGTAACCTCACCGCCTTCGACAATGCCGTCGACGCTCTGTCCAGTCCCACTAAATCTGAGATATGCAAGTAAGAGCCGTTATTAAATAATACACGTACTGTTAATCAACATCAATAAAATAATGTTAAGATTCCAATTTCTTTCAGTTTAGTACAAACCATTCATAGTTCATAAACATATAAATATTTTTCCAACTCGCATGAAATCTGACCCCGAACCTTTTGAGGAAAGTGTCGAATGAAAACTGACCCTTTTTAATCATCGTATTGAATAACACTAATACGGATTATTTTGACCAACGTGTCAACACAACTAATCCAGAACCTTTTGATGAAACTGATCCTGGATATTTTTATTAATTTGTGGTATCAGAACTGACCCCGAACCGTATAATCAACGAGTTGCACATACACCGATTCCGAAGCTTAAGATAAACAGGTCGTATGAACCTGGCCTAGTTAACTGAACGGATCACATTGGCTGATAAACTGGTCGTATGAACCTGGCCTAGTTAACTGAACGGATCACATTGGCTGATAAACTGGTCGTATGAACCTGGCCTAGTTAACTGAACGGAGAACATTGGCTGATAAACTGGTCGTATGAATCTAGTCTAGTTAACTGAACGGATCACAGTGGTTGATAAACTGGTCGTATGAATCTAGTCTAGTTAACTGAACGGATCACAGTGGTTGATAAACTGGTCGTATGAATCTAGTCAAGTTAACTGAATGGATCACAGTGGTTGATAAACTGGTCGTATGAATCTAGTCTAGTTAACTGAACGGAGCACAGTGGTTGATAAACTGGTCGTATGAAGCTTGTTTTGTTAACTGAACGGAGCATTGTGGTTGATAAACTGGTCGTATGACGCTAGTCTAGTTAACTGAACGGAGCACAGTGGTTGATAAACTGGTTGTAAGAATCTAGTATAGTTAACTGAACCGAGCACAGTGGTTGATAAACTGGTCGTATGAATATAGTCTAGTTAACTGAACGGAGCACAGTGGTTGATAAACTGGTCGTATGAATATAGTCTAGTTAACTGAACGGATCACATTGGCTGATAAACTGGTCGTATGAATCTAGTCTAGTTAACTGAACGGAGCACAGTGGTTGATAAACTGGTCGTATGAATCTAGTCAAGTTAACTGAACGGATCACAGTGGTTGATAAACTGGTCGTATGAATCTAGTCAAGTTAACTGAACGGATCACATTGGTTGATAAACTGGTCGTATGAATCTAGTCTAGTTAACTGAACGGATCACAGTGGTTGATAAACTGGTCGTATGAATCTAGTCTAGTTAACTGAACGGAGCACAGTGGTTGATAAACTGGTCGTATGAATCTAGTCTAGTTACCTGAACGGAGCACAGTGGTTGATAAACTGGTCGTATGAATTTAGTCTAGTTAACTGAACGGAGCACAGTGGTTGATAAACTGGTCGTATGCATCTAGTCTAGTTAACTGAACGGAGCACAGTGGTTGATAAACTGGTCGTATGAATCTATTCTAGTTAACTGAACGGAGCACAGTGGTTGATAAACTGGTCGTATGAATCTAGTCTAGTTAACTGAACGGATCACAGTGGTTGATAAACAGTTCGTATGAATCTAGTCTAGTTACCTGAACGGAGCACAGTGGTTGATAAACTGGTCGTATGAATCTAGTCTAGTTAACTGAACGGATCGCACTGATTGATAAACAGTTCGTATGAATCTAGTCTAGTTAACTGAACTGATCGCAGTGGTTGATAAACTGGTCGTATGAATCTAGTCTAGTTAACTGAACGGATCGCATTGGTTGATAAACTGGTCGTATGAATCTAGTCTAGTTAACTGAACGGAGCACAGTGGTTGATAAACTGGTCGTATGAATCTAGTCTAGTTAACTGAACGGATCACAGTGGTTGATAAACTGGTCGTATGAATCTAGTCTAGTTAACTGAACGGATCGCAGTGGTTGACAAACTGGTCGTATGAATCTAGTCTAGTTAACTGAACGGATCGCAGTGGTTGACAAACTGGTCGTATGAATCTAGTCTAGTTTACTGAACGGAGCACAGTGGTTGATAAACTGGTCGTATGAATCTAGTCTAGTTAACTGAACGGATTACAGTGGTTAATAAACTGGTGGTATGAATCTAATCTAGTTAACTGAACGGGTTATAAGGTTTGAACTTATTGAACTTCAAACACAGAATGATATTTAAAAGTCTCATTAAAATATGTTACATTGTATTAGAAATAAGTGGTTGTTTTATTACTAGTCTTAATGAAACGTTATCGTCGGGCCAGTAATCACACGTTGCACAAGATATGTGGAAGAAATTCTGTTTCTGCATACGTCAACAGTTTATCTTTTGTTCATTCTTTCAGGCTTGCGGACGATTTTGTTGACGGTTTTGTGACAGAGGTATCCAATGCATGTTCCGGTTCCCAGCTTTCAATCGACATCTGGACGACCTATCTCTCAAAGGTTACAAAGAAGTGTACCTCGGGTGCAACAGGGGGCGCTGTTGTCAGTGTCATTTTAATGCTAGCTTCGCTATTGGCTGGAACGTCCCGCTTGTAAAACGATACAAATTATCGGGAACATGTTTAAGCCGACACTTAAATATAACACTATTAATCATTATGGAGAAGTAGACAGTCACATGATACATGTACCTCTGTTAATATAAGCAATTATCATTTTATTGCCTATATGAGCGAATTGAATATTTTTCAGTGAGTCAGCTGTTTGCTGATGAATAATATTTTATTATTAATTTTCTGTCACATGACTGTCAGACATGTTCATTGATAGTTAACGTTCACGTATTGTATATAATGTACTCCCAGGGACTTTAAACATGTATCAATATATGTTGTAAATATCTTAAAGATATATCTGGCGCATCTGAACAAAAAAATTAAAATCCATCTTTTTGCCATGAAAGCTTACACATCTTAATTTAAACTAATTTGACCACATGGTATGTATCAAATTATGGTTTAAAATAAGATTTCTGCAAAACAAATATTGAAGCAGACGCTCTCGCGGTATATCCGCGAGTTAAAAAACTGCCAGTTTTTTTAACTTTATACATATTTCATTTTTATTTATTGGACAAACGGGAAAGAATTCGTAATACATGTATTCTTAGATTATGCCTAGTTTTTCATTAATAATCGATCTCAAATGTTATTTTTATCATTTGTAAGGGTAAAATATAGACCTTGGATAACTTTAATTGAAATAATAAAAACAAGTTGGCAGTGATCGCTGACTTGATAAGTCTAATTCGATATCATTATGATTAGGTTCTAACTCATCCGTATTACTTGATTCTTGATTAAATGATTTTTGTGACAATTAGGAAACGAATGTGAAGTTAATGAGTTTCAGTCAGTGCAAAATGTGCAAACATTCAAAAAATGTAGATATAATTATTGCAGTTCCCAAGATCATAAAACTAAATCTGGAGATCCGTCTCAAATCTCAAGCATCTGATTCGCTGAAATGGCGACCAGTCGCCATTTCAGCCATTTTCCATTGGCCATTTTCAAGTAATTTATTGATCTGATGCTGCTTGCTTCATGCCATTTCCAGGCAAAACAATATTCTCGTTACCCTGCACACAAAAACAATAATAGCAAAAAATCACGAACAATATACATGTATCCAAAAATCAATGTATTATCCCAAATTCTGTTTGGTTTTCTCCTGAAATCCAATTGACTCTTGATATTTCTACTGGAAAATCTTAAAAACTGTATGCTCATTGGTAGCCTAATACTAGCGAAGAAGATTTACAGAAGGTAAACTGAGACAAAATTTATGTTTATAAATGTTTTCTCGTTTTAAACGAATGAACGCACAATTTACTTAGCGCACATGTTACACGAGGGTCATGATGGCCCTTAATCGCTCACCTAAACGGATATGCCCACAACACGACTAAGCCAATATTGCTTCAGAAAAGAAAACAAGTTAAATTGCGGAGCATTATAATGGCACACTTACAGCCATATAGAGAAAACAGTTATATCCTCTCGTGACCATAGGGGGCCGGGCCAGATAATTACCTGCATGCTTCAATGAATTCATGCCACTTGTATCCAAAATATTGATAAAAAATGGAGACATGGTAGAAAATTGAATGTGTAGAGTTCCATCCCTTGTTTATGGTATATTATATCAGTCAAAGATTTGGGTTCTAAAAGGCACCCCACACCATCCCAACACCGCCCCGGCCCCCTATGCTCGTGACCATGTTTTCTTGTTACAATAACAATTTTAATAACTTGTAGAAATGTTAACTGTCATAGTAAAAATCGAAAAAAAACTTTAATTTTTACAGTCAGTTATTATTAAATCAGACAAGAGCAAACAACATACTACTCCATATAAAATATTCAGGCCCTAAAAATAAAATCGAACTTTTAATGACATTCTTTCTAATGATTAATGGAAAGGGTGGCGTCTTTATTTGTGGAGTAGTAATATTGCGTGACATGTAAAACTAGTTTAATATAATTACATGTGTTTAAATTAACATGAGTAATTTATTCTCTTGAAAAAAAAAATGTTTTTCTAACACCTCTGATAAGCTGATTGCATTACAAGTGAGTTATGAAGGGTGTTCCGTATGCACAAACTTTTTTCTCTCCCTTTACCGCGATGCACGATTGTACGATAGTGAAATCCCGATGGTACGATGAAGAATGGTGAAAACTCGGAGGCACGATGGTGAAAACGCGATGTCGTTGTTTCACAATTCTGCCATTGCGGTAAAGGGAGAGAAAAACATTAAGTTTGTACATACAGAAGACACCGTAGTTATATTTGGAAATAAAATGCTGTTAACGTTCGTTCTAAATTTTGATAACAAACAATATAATTTGACTGCATTATTAAGCTCTTATAAATTTGTTCATGTACCATGACAATGTGTATGTGTATGAAATATGTTGATATTTAGTGACTAGGTACTTTATGTATATGTCAAACAATGCCGATCTATCTATCAGATAACGAAATACATCAAATGCACCGAGAGAATTAGAGTAAAATACTTATTATTTTCTTTTTCTTAAAATTAAGGAGATCATTGCAATTTATTGCCGTTGTACTGGCTTTTTGCTGCCGGAGAAATGATTTCCACATAAATTTGCAACGTAATTAAAATTTAAATGTTCATACAACATGTACTGTTAATTAAATTTTCTACGTATACATTGTCATAATACTTTATATGTCTCATATTGTAATCAGCGATATCAAGTCTGTGATCAAACTATAGTGTTTTCGATACGTTGTAAATTTAAATTTCTACTTAAACATGACATATCTTATATTGTCATCAGCGATATCCAGTTTGCGTAAAAGCGACTTAAGAGTTGAATTGGAAGAAAACTGTTCTCGATGCCACAACTGCGGGTTTAGTTAGTCTGGTTCGCAGGTAAGTAGATTTTCGTGACATACTGTAGAGGCTTATGCTGAGTTACATCCCACCATCAATGACAATTGATGCCAAGATTATAAAACTGTAATTAGAAACCTAAGTCTCAAATCTCAAGCATCTGATTGGCTGAAATGGCGACTGGTCGCCATTTCAGCCAATCAGATGCTTGAGATTTGAGACTGGTTTCCATGCTCAGTTTTATAACCTTATGCAATGTTTGATAAGACTGTGCTTATGTTAAGGTAATTTATATCTACTATAAAGAACCACTTCTTTGAGTAATCTTTGACAACAACAAACCGAAATGTACGTAATCGCAGAAAACAGCAGACCAGAGTGTGGTGAGCACACAAATGTGCTTTTTTTGTAACTGAGTGGCACAACCACGTAATATATTAGGTTATATGCTCAGTCCGGCGGTTACTGGTGGACGAAAACCTGGATAAAATCACTGGCATTCCGCTATTTAGCTTATCCAAGGCGGAGTATCACGACATGAAATTTCATGGCCGCCGGCCTGCCATAATCTCCAGATTCGAGGTATATTTTTGTTGTTTCTCGCAATTCCTGGATCATTTTTACATTAAAAAAACGAAAGTACCTCGCACACGAAGAAGAAATGTTTACTTTTAGCGTATAATATATTGCCACGTTTTTCACGAAATAAAATTGATCGATAACTGTTGAGAAATGACATAATATAAAACAGAAACACAGACCAAGTATAGAGCCACAGAGACTCACACGGGCGTAAGAGAAGAATAAGTTTGCCATTTCCGAATGGGTTTTAAACAATAGGAAAATTTAATATTATTGAAAAATTCCATACAAAATTGATACATGTACAAACTTTTACATGCACAAGTTCAAAAGCACCATACTACGACAAGAGCACCTACTAAATAGGACATCGCCCTGGATGTGCCGGCCACGTTCATCGATAAAAAGAAAATTATCAAAATCTCAATAACGGCAAAATGCAATTAAATGAAACTTTGTACAAATGTATGTTATTAATGTATCTTTACTTTGCAGATCGTAAAACACGTTAGAACAGTAAAGAAAAATAGCGAGATCTAAAAATTCCCTCAACTTCTATTTATATAAATTCACAAAAACTAAAAAACAGAAAACATCATTTTAAATGCCCACATTAGTAGTATGATACTGACAACAATTTATTGAGTCCTCGTGACATACATATGTAAACTTTACGAGATATTAGTAAAAGTGTGTTTGACCTTCAATTTCTCGGTCGCTTCATGGTCGCGAAAACGGATGACAATCACTGATTTCTCTTTAAGTAGTTGAAAGTTTTTTTTACAAAGTAAACAACATTTTCTTGTCGGTATCATTGTACTCGCGTGGGAATTTGAAAATATGTTTTGTATCGCTCAGTTTTTGTGAATTTATGCAAATAGAATTTCAAGGAATTTTAGGCCTAGTTTTTTGTTTTACTTTTCTTACGTGTCGTACTGTATGCAAAATAAAGATACATTAGTAACATTCATTTGTGCAAAGTTTCATTGAACGGCATTTTGCCATTATTGAGATTTTGATAATTTTCTTTTTATCGATGAACGTGATTGGGAGGAATGTGGTAGGCCCTTAAGATAAGAATTTGTTGAAAATTAGATTTGAAGACCTTAATTTAAATGTAGTTGTTGCACACGAACTTAAAATAACTGGGAATTGGTATTATAGATCTAAAGAAAGGAAATGTAGAATTAATCTATTAAAAAGCTCAAGTACTTACGTTCTTCGTTCAGTTGTTCATCTTTGAAATCTAAAAATGCTGTCGTAATAAGTGAAATTAAGCTAGAGATCATCATTTTGAGATTATGAAATTTCCTTCTTAGATACAGCAGTGTTGGACAGCTGTTATGGAGACATTAATTCAGAATGAAAGAATGGGCTGGGTTTCAGTGCCCAAGGTTATAAAACTGAACATGGAAAGCGGTCTCAAATCTCAAGCATCTGATTGGCTGAAATGGCGACCAGTCGCCATTTCAGCCAATCAGATGCTTGAGATTTGAGACTGGTTTCCAATCTCAGCTTTATAACCTGAAGCCCCGGTGTTAAATTTAATCCAGAAGAGAAGGATTGGTTCTGTTCACTGTATCAGAGAAATAAAGGTAAATTTAAAGGGTCACACACGTTTGTGTTTGAGGGTATGATGCGTACTGCCCAACATATTTGTGCCACTTGTTGGAAGAGGATCACGGTAAATTTGAGCACCCGGAATGTTCTTCTTTTGTCGAAAGTTTAGAGAAAATTATTTGACATCAAATTGTTAAAAATCTTACTTTTTTTCAATATCAAAAACTTCCGGTAGCCAATAAAATCGACAGAGAACTTTTAAGACTGGTAATGACTAATTTGCAATATAAAGACGCAATAACAGAACAATATTACAGTTTGTTTTTCAGTTTTTTTAGAGTGTGATGAGAAATCTATATGATAGAAAGCTGCGATAAGTTGTACATTTTTTTTAAAGAAGCCAGTGAATTTCCAGATGAAATTGAGAAATATTTTATTTAAGAACTTTCTTGGGATGCTATTTTTGGTCCTGTCATTGATAATCAGTTTGACACAAATATAATTTGGCATTAAATTTGTTGTATTGCGCTGCTTAGTTTTGTGTTTATGATGAAAATAGAATAATAGGGAAGTTTTAGGTCTGATGTTTGATTAGAATCGTATTCCTAAAACAGAAAGCATAAATCTCATAGTATTATACATATTTGACTTTAATTTGTATTAAAACATATTTCATTTTACTTTCAGTTTTCCTTTTGTTATTATGTTTTCGCAAAATATGGTTACGCTGAATACAATAAAGCAAAAACCCATAAATCAGGATATCTTGTAATATTTAATCAAGTTTATGAAATGTTTGACAGTGGGGACAAGATTACATAAAATGCTCAGTTATATATATGTTCTCTTTATTTCCACGTGATGCGTGTATGTGATTAGCAACATATAATACGAACAAAAAGCATGCATGCATGTACAAACATTCCATCTAACATCAATACTAACATGACAAGCATATAAATACAAACATTTAAATGACTGGCACTCAACATGAATACAAACAACTAGCATAAATATAAACATGACAAATAACATGAATACAACCACGGCAGATAGTATAAAACAGATCACTCTAGCATCAATACAAACAAGGCAATCAATCACCTGACAACTAACATATATACAAACATTATACATAACATAAAACATGTATTATGTATTACATGTCAAAATGTATTACAAATATCATGAACATAAACATGCTTTCCTATATCCATAAAAGCTAGGCAATCACACTATATATAAATCTGGCAATGACATTATTACAAACATGATAACTAACATGAATGACAACATGACAGTAGCATAAATATTAACATGGCAAATATAGAAGACATGAAAAAAAAAGACGTGGAAGTATGACAAGTATGGAAGTATGGAAGTATGGACAAAAGTACATAAAATTGTACAGAAACGGAACAGAATAGAATGTTATTTAGATAAAATTATTATTGTATAATAAATTGTACTTATTAGTATATCTTTATCTATATATTTGCTTTACCTTAGATACTGTGTTTTTTCCTGATCCTTTGGTGTGAAAATGCTTAAATAAAATGATCTCAGTCGAACTTTGAACTGTCAATTACAAATTATATTGCTATACGTAGAAAATTTTTGTGTACTTGTTTTCTATCAAGAGATAATAATCGTCTGCCTGTTAATATAACGCGTTAGTGTAAAACACGATTATAGCAGTAAAATTATATTTTCACCATCCATGTTTAAAAATTATCAGGTATCGATAACGATCATTTCTATAGTTGATTAAATGTTTTAAAATAAATGTTACATTCATTCATTATTTTAAATTAACATTCACTTATAAAATGTTATTACACTTTGGATTTAGCAGTCGGGCCACAATTTCAGTTTTTCAGCAAATACAAGTTTCAAGTTTTTTTTACATTGTTTCTCAGTTTGTTACATTACAAAAGCATGAGAAGTACATAAATATACATAATCAAATTATAATCAGTAAATACAATAACATTTGTATTACAGTTACTCGTTTTGCTTTCCTGATGCTTAATCCTTAACATTCCATTGACCGTCAGCCAAAATTACCGATGTTTTAGTCACCTTTTGTATTCGACAAAAGAAATACATTTTCACAATGTAGTAAGCTCTTACTAATTTGCGATCATTTATAACGACAGGCCTTGAAACGGGCTTCGATAAAAAAAATTAAACTAAATTACAAACAAAGTTTGTAATTCTTTTCATCACGTAACTTCCAAATTCTGTATAATAACAGAACGGTAGTCCAGTATTTTCACAATGTATTAGATATTCGTTCTAATTGGTTACTTTTTGTCCGCATCTTTTATGAGAAAGGCGTTGACATAACTCTTTATTTGTGATCTTTAGCCAATGACCACTCGTTAGTAGAAAAAGCAACATAAAAATCGTTTAATACAAAAATCAGCGGCATTTTTAAAATAATAAGTCACCTTCAAAGTACCCAATTTTTAAATAACCTCCCTTGTAATTCAGTAACGACTGTTCTAATTTTGACCATGCGGTGTTACTAACTTGTATTGGGTTCAATTAAAAAGGCAATCAATAAAGATTGAAAATGCATTTAATAACTGATTCCAATACAAAACAGTTCCTTGAACAACCTCTCTTGATATAGAGAAGACAAGAAACAAGCAAACATTGTAAACATATGCTTTTGCTGCTGACCAATTAGAACTTGCGGTGAGTGTATACATCTCGGTTGTTATTATCTAAAAAATATGACTTATATAAACCGTTACAAAAGTCGAAGACTAAAAAAATGTTCATGTAAATGTAGTCGATTCGTGGGTTAGGTTCGAATCCCTCCGGGTGACTACGGACCCTCAGGTTCGACGCAGGGTACGTCGAGAGGAACTCTTTAGAAATCAAAACAAATTTTTGGTATTTTCACTTTTTATTCCTGAAATCTTTTTAAATGGAAATAGAGTTTACAAATACTTGTAATATAATGTAATATAATTATTTAATTTAACCCAAAGTTAACCAGGGGGGTAGGGCGTGGACATGCATCCGAAGATAGTTAAGCGAGGAAAATGTTGCATTGGGATAAAAATGGCGGTTTAGTGGGCATTTTTTTTTTAAATAAAACGGATTTATTTTGCGAGGTAAGTGCCTTCATACTGTATTTAATTTAAAGTCCACCTGTGCATTCTGCGACCAGATGCCTAAGTTATCCTCAACACTTTGTTTCAGGAACGCAGGTTTTGTAACAGAAAAGTTATTGAAGGTTTTATACAGTAAAGGTAATGTAAACACGCCAAAAATATGGTATTTTAGGCTGATTTTCAGACATCTGGGCACTTCCATATTGGGTTTTAGCATTTTATCAAGTCAAAATAACATATTCCTTTTTCTTCTTGGCTCGTCCACAATAAGCAAACCCCCACGCTCGAAAGAAAACATGACATGCCATTTTCTGGCATTCGAGGATTGGGACGTTCCCTTTTTGGCATTACCTGGATATCTTTACTGAACGGGTTTCTTATAAAGCACTTGCTTATTCACAGATTTTATTACGAAGTATGTTTATTTTCTTTTTTATGTTTCTTATATATTAAATAAAGATCTGAATATAAGCAGATGAAGTTGGAATATCATTTATGATGTATAATGCATAAATAAATACGACAATATTTCCAGTTTCTTATACATTTACAACACCATCGAGCACGCGCAAAATGAAACCGTGGTAGAATTATTTTTTGTAAAGTATATGTGTACAGTTATGAAACTTTCTTTTAAAAGCATTTGCCTGTTGTACAAGTGACCTATTGCAATTCGAAATGCGATAATTATTTGGAGTGTAAACATGTTAAGCAATCTGAAGAATCAATGCTAACGTTTACCTCAAAGTTCGCGAGTGCAGGTGCCTCCATTTGCAGAATAATTTAATCGTCAGCATATTTAAGCAACACTTGTGTGACAAAATCACAGACTGGGAGTTAGCCATTTATGATTTTATATCATGTTGGAATTATTAAATATAGAACACTTGGAAGTGTCAATGAAGCATTTTAGCCACCTGACTTGGTATGAATAAACTTGAACATTTATAATATTTCACCCAGCATACCGGCGTGTAATATCCTCCCTCAAAATTTTCAGCATTGTACCGCTTTGGGAATAACACATGTAGTTTGATGTTTTACTTTAGCAGTTATTTTGATATGCGTTTTGATCCACAAATTTGTTATAACTTGGCCTTACTTCATGCTATTTCAATGACATTTTTTCTTAAACGACCAATTACGAGGTTTTCCAGTGCTGCCTTTGATAGTTTTAAATTTTCCTTTACGGTTTGAGAGTATAACATCAGGAGACGAGGCAATACATTGATGCATATTGCATTGCGGCCGAACATGCATTTTATCTATCAATTAATTACAAAGTTACCTCCATTATTTCATTTTTGCTATTGTCTCTTCAAAACAGCAGATCGTAAGCGAACTTAATTATTCAACAGCACTATAACTAGTTATAATGCCATGTCATATCATGATCATTTTGTACACTTTACTTAAGCCAAACATTTTAACCTGGACACTATCTCACTAAAAATCTCTATCTTATGAAAACAAAAACGTATTTGTAACCATGCGCATATGCTAATTTTGTGAATGTATTGTTTTGAATGAAAACACATTCAGTAAACATATCCATAACAAAAAAATCACGTTCTTTAATCAAATCTGTGAATAAGCAAGTGCTTTATGAGAAACCCGTTCAGTAAAGATATCCAGGTAATGCCAAAAAGGGAATGTCCCAATCCTCGAATGCCAGAAAATGGCATGTCATGTTTTCTTTCGACCGTGGGGTTTGCTTATTGTGGACGAGTCAAGAAGAAAAAAGAATATGTTATTTTGACTTGATAAAATGCTAAACCCCAATAAGGAAGTGCCCGGATGTCTGAAGATCAGCCTAAAATACCATATGTTTGGCGTGTTTACATTACCTTTACTGTATAAAACCTTCAATAATTTTTTTTGTTACAAAACCTGCGTTCCTGAAACAGTGTCGAGGGTAACTTAGGCATCTGGTCGCAGAATGCACAGGTGGACTTTAAATTAAATACAGTATGAAGGCACTTACCTCGCAAAATAAATCCGTTTTATTTAAAAAATGCCCACTAATCCGCCATTTTCATCCCAATGCAACATTTTCCTCGCTTAACTATCTTCGGATGCAGTGCCACGTCCTACCCCTTGGTTAACAATCACAATTCGTCAACATAATTTAATGCGGCTTGCTACTAGTTGGCGCACGACCGAGCAATCAAATGTGAATTAATATAGAAGGTCTTAAGCACAGTGGCTCCGTGACCCGGTATGCTTGGTCCACCTCAAAACAGGTGACCTCGATCCTTGCTGAAATAGAAGAAGATATTGGACTATAATAATGTTATAACTTCACTTTTAACAAATAACAAATCTGCATGAAATGAATAACTTAACTACATTATAAATACATTGAGAAATATTTTCATAATAACACATATTAATTCTATAGAAAAACATGAAAATTAGATGAACCGAAATAAATCTATTCGTATTTCTTCCCTTGATAAAATGACCAAACTAAAACAATAATGCATCTTGACCAAATACATTGCATGCGTTCCGGGACAGAACAAAATGAATTACCTCCCTTTATAGAAAACAAACATTGATAATTCGATTTGAGACATGAAAGTGATCAGATTTCTAATAAATATTCAAGAATGTATGTTAGGCCTGAAATAAATTATAAGATTCTCATCCGGATTTTGAGAAGAAAAGGGGCGGGTGGACACTTTTTTATTTTATTTTTTATTAACCAAATACCTGAGAACAGAAGTAAACCCTAACTTAAAATTTGAGAAAATGGCTTTTATAGTTACCAGAACATTTGGTGTAGAATATCCGTCCATACCGGTCTTTAATAGTGACACTGTAAAATTTTATTTTATTATTGTCGGCCATGTTTTTTCCATATCCGGGATGGTCTAAAACCCGTTCTGTCCGGAACAATATATGTTCCGATTTTTTACCAATAAATGTTTTTGTGGCGGGTGGTTTTGGACAGGGGCGGGCGGGGTTGAGAATGTAAAATTTTTTTTTCTATTGTCTTAATCTAGCTACAATATTACAGGAACTGGGAGAATTTTGAATGACTATAAACTATTATCTGCAAAGGCAAAACCTTTATGTAACCTGATATTAATATAATGAGATTTGTAACTTTTGGCTGAACAAAATAGTCAAAACTGTTTCATTACACTTCTTTTTGCGCAAAAAATATGACTGAGGAATATTCTTTTTTAAGACATGAACCTGGTAAGTTCAGTTTTACCTAGATTTATAACCACAGAATGCTACATATACCTATGTAGTACATATTTGATTCTCTTCAAATAGTCATAATAACACACCGTATGTACGTACAAATATAGCAATATGTAAATGAATACTTGACATTTTGAGTGAGTGAAACGAGTTACACAAAATAAGACAACACAAATTAATCAGCTAGCACAACCCTTGGTCCACCTCATTTCAACATATCTGCCGTCCATAACTTAAGGCAAAAGCCTTTCATTTCAAACGCAATAAATTTAATATGAAACGACTTTAATAAAAGGTTTATATTATAAGAACAAATCGCTGGAGGCAGATATATTTAAAATTAGCACTATTTTAAAAAGGCCATTTCACTATTCATCACTGAAGATAAACACAATTGCGCTGATTACATCAGTCTACAGTGTTTATACACATTTAATTCCTCCTCTTCTTCGGGAATAGTACCACGAATGATATAATATACTCAACAAAAATAAAAAGTATCCACTTTCCTATCTTAATTTGTGTAAAATATGAAAACGAAAACTTAGAATTCTGTATGTGGACACCTTTGCATTTCTGTTATCATTGCAAAGAGAAAAAGTGTTATTGAAAATCTGCAGCTGCAACTTAGTTATCTTTCCCTTTGTTGTAATGAGGGTTCCAGGAAAAAGTCAGTGATTCTTTGAAGTATTCACATTGATTTGAATTAAATCAATCTTTTCACCTCTTGTGATCAATAAAATCACAAAACATTCATCAATAAAACAAGTAGTCCTCGATAAACTACGCTAGAAAGTCCAACCATTTCCAATTACCTCCCTTTAAATTGAATATGTAGTGTTTTGTAATCCGTTATTAATTGTTATTCGACTGACCGTCTTGGTGTGGAAGATTATGTTTATGAACAATCGAAATTAAAAACAACTGAGATTAACCAATTAAACACCATTCAAAACGTACCTGATTAAATAAAATTATGTTAATGAGAATATACGCATAAAAAATAGATACTTTTTATTTTTATTCAGTATATGTTAACCTAAGAAATCCTGCTGCAATACCAAGGGTTGTAATGCAATTATGTTATATTTCAATAGACAAGACTAGTATTTCACTCAATATTCACTAATGAACAACAAAACTTGAAATGTCAAGTGTCGGTACAACAACCGATGAAATAAAATCCACAATATAACATTTACATAATCTTTCTTCTTTATACTTATAGGCATTGCCTATTGCGCTGTTATCAATTTCAAGATAAGCTTTGTACAACTGCTCTTCATACTTTGCCTTGCTGTCTTCAACAATCTTTAAGAGTGAGAGCTTCTCCCTAATCCCGTCCCTACGTGCCTTCATAGACTGTTCGGGATCCGGGGGAGGTCTGATATAATTTGCCAGAGGGGGTTTAACACCCAAAGGGTCGATGAACTGTGGGTTCGGTGTTCTGCGATTTACAACATAAGCACTCGGGTGACGACTTACATGAAGTACAACCCCTCTACGTACCCGGAACCCCCCTCCCGACATTCGGAACAGGTATATAATAATGATAATCGTTTATGCAAACAATTGAATTGAAGTGACGCCTTAGGTCACGAGGATGAGTATATAAATCTAATGTGGGACAGTTGGCGACTGGACAGCACATGAAATACTGGGGGGAATGTTTCCGAGGAGAAAAAGTCTCCTTCCTCATCGGAGGAAATGTAGATGGATAATTCCGCCATCTAAAAAAATAATAGAAAAGTAGATTCATTGCAAACCCAAATCATTTACTTTTCGTTTCGCATAATAAGTTCTATATTAAGTACACCCATATAAAGAGTTTGACTTGCTAACTCTATATTAATAATAATAGAAACCCACAAATATAACATATATATACAATATTAATGACGTCTGTTTATACGCAAACCGGGCCTCGCAGTCCGGTGCACCCACTCTCACGCGAAACGCGGCTAGTATAATCTTATTCATGAGAGTACCTGTCACGCGGTTTCACGACTCTACCTGCACGTCTTAGGGACTTCGGGAACGGTTTGCGAACTGTCGGATTCATCGTCGGTAACGCACGATTCTGACTGTACCCTATCATCGATAATCCACGACGGGGGCGCATTGCGACCTTTATAGGGTTTAAAGTGATCTATGTTAACGTTCACACATAAACTCTGCGGGTCTCTCTGTAAAGTGTAGGTAGTCTCATTTACCTTATCTATTACCAAAAATGGCCCAGTCCAATTAATGCCAAGTTTTGAGTTTGCTAAAGGTGGATAATATCTCCACACAAAATCCCCGACTTGGAAAGAATTTATGTCATAGTAAGTTTTCTGCCAAACTTTGTCTGCAGCTTTGTCCAAGTTTTGCTTTGCGGTATCGAAAGACTCCCTAAACACTGAACGTAACCATTCAATATACATGATCGGACACTCAATATGTTTAAAATCTGGAGGAGATTCATACATTAAAATCAATAGGGCAACTAATTTCTTGGCCAAACATTAACATATAAGGGGTAAACTTAGTACTACTATGCTCAGTGCTTCTGTATGCTAAAGCTATATAACATAAGAAGTTATCCCAGTCTGCTTCATTTTCTGAACACAGAATAGTTAAAGTTTGTTTCAGAGTCCGATTCCAACGTTCAACAAGCCCGTCGGATTGCGGTCTGTACGGAGTTGTCCTAGATTTTGAACGCCTAACAGTCTACATACCTCAGTAAATAAGCCCGATTCAAACTGACGGCCCATATCTGAATGAATTTGCTTAGGACAGCCGTAATGACAATTAACTTCGGTAACTAATTTGTTCGCGACAATTAAACTCGTTTGGTCGGGTATAGCAAATAACTCGATCCACTTCGTGAAATAATCACAGACTACTAAAACGTATTCGTTGCCACTTTCTGTTCGCGAAAGGGGACCAAATATGTCCAATGCAAGTTTCTCGAACTTCTGTGACGTACGAAATGGTTTCATACGGTATTTTCCTATTCCTGAACCTGGTTTTGATTTAGCGCAAATGTCAGACATTTCACACCATTTCTCGACGGAATCCGTTATCCCGGGCCAATAAAAACGACGTCTTAAAGCCTCAACAGTTCGATCGCGACCGAAGTGCCCGGATGTCTTGTTTACGTGTACATGTAAAAAAAATTCCTCTCTTAATTCGGGCGGTATAACTAAGGTAAGGAAATTTTTTTCGCCCCACTTAAAGCGTTTGTACAATAAATCATCTTGTATTTCGAGCATCGACCGCTGTCTCCAATACTGTTGAAATTCCCAGGATTTTTGGAGCGCTTCGTCTTTACTAGGCTTTTGGCCCGAAATAAGAGCCTGGTGAATATCGCTTATTGCAGTTTGACATAACTTTAACTCGTTTTTATCCCTATATCCAGTTGCTGTAAAGCACGTCTTCCTCACCGATTTCTGACCCATCCCTCCTTAAAGGGAAATCGGTAGCATGGCCACAGGCACCCGCCGGCACCTCTTCGCCGCGTAAAGTAAACACAGACCCCGAATCAGTGTTTACAGACTTAAGGTTTGTTTCCGCACCGGCTACCACGCGCCCTGACTGTTCATTTTCCCCTTCAATGTATGGTGGCCTGGGCGGACCAGTGCCGTCCGTAATCCTATAACAGTCTGCGCACCCATCATTCTTACATTTTCTATCAGGAATCCTGGACCAAGCATCTAAATGAGGGATATTTGACCCTTCTCCGTACTCTTTAGTGTAGTCATAAGTATCTAAAATACTAAGCCAGCGACTCAGCAAACCATCGGGATCTTTGAAGTTCTTTAGCAACGACTAACTTGCATGATCGGTCCGAATAATAGAATGTCGGCCGTACAGATAGCGCTTGAACTGCTTCACAAAACTTACAACGGCTAATAACTCGCGCATTGTAGTGCAATAATTTCGCTGAGTTCTACTTAAAGTCTTGCTTGCATATGAGATTGGGGCCTCACGGTCGCCCTGAACCTGTGATAAGATAGCGCCGATTGCCACGCCCGACGCGTCTGTTTGTAAAATAAACTGCATCCGAGTTCGGATATGACAATACTGGGGGTTCAGTTAATTTCTGTATCAAAAGCAATCTGGCATGCATGATCCCAATTAAATTTTACTAACTTCTTCGTCAAATGGGTTAAAGGCTCTGCAATTTCGGAAGTTTTTTATGTAAACCCTGTAGAAATTAACAAGACCTAAAAAACTTTGGATTTCTCTATTTGTTCTAGGCTCGGGCCATTTTTTGTATGCATTCAATCTTTGAAGGATCACAAGTCGTCCCTTCTTCTGACGTAATGTGCCCTAAGAAACTGACTTTCTTTAAAAAACCTTGCATTTTGACGGTTTAAGGCACAATTTTGCTTCCCTCAATCTAAGAAAAACTTCTCTTAAATTCGACAAAGTCGACTGAAAATCGTGTCCATACACGATAACGTCCTGAACGTAGCAAAGACACTTTGACCATTGTAGACCCGCTTTAACGCGCTCCATGAGTTGCTCAAACGTAGCTCCCGAGTTACACAAACCAAAAAGAGGGCCAAAAGCCCTATTGCTTACCAGATTCTTGGATTCATGAAATGAAAGGTAGAAAAATATTAAAGAAAATAACAAATACACAGCTGACTTTGCAACAATTTAAATAACGGACCTTATAGCATCACTCAAAGATGTGATTTCACATTTCATGAGATGACGATTCTACTTCATTTACTAGTGTATTATAGCATTTCATACTGTCACACTTGTGTCTAATTCCAAGAAGCCTTTAGTCTTCAATCCATTACATAAAATGCAAATAATCTGTTTTCTTTTGAGGCAGTAGTTTGGTAGAAATTAATAGAATATACCTTTTCCTACAAAAATGCTTAACCCTTTCCTCCATATATATACCTTTATTGCGTGGACAAACAGTGTAGATCCAGATCAGCCAGCATATCCATACCATCTGAACAAAATCTACACTGTTAACTTTTTTATTTGTTCAGTTACTTCTGACTAAAATGCAACCAGTGCAGATCCTGAACAGACGACACAAATGAGCCAGCTGATCTGGATCTACACTGTTGGCATTGCATAAAAATGTGTATATATGGAGGTAAGGGTTAAAGACGGGTTTGGTCAAGATCAGGACAAAAGAGAACAAGGCAGTCGGAACGACTGCAATATCCCTCGCCGCAGATGTGAATGTGGGAAAGGTTATGGATGGTTAAAAGCAAATTAAACATTAGCTGTGGGCAACGGGCAGGTAGGTGCAAGCCAATTCAAGTGCAAGTCATGTGTATGTCATGTTCAGATAAGTTTCAGATTATTGGCCTGCTCAAACAACAGAGGCGGCCTTGACCTTGAGCCAGCCAGGATGGAAAATGGGTTCTGCACACCAGGTTCATGAACTGAACATTTCACTTAAGTTTCATAATATTCATTCTAGTGGTTCAGAAGATATGAACTGGACACGAAATGCATGGTTCAAATCTTCAAACACCACTGGTGACCTTGACATGTTGGAACATTGGTTCTACACATCGTCTTGATGAGGAGAACATTTGACTAAAGTTTCATGAAATTCGTTCTTAGGGTTGAAAAGTTATGGACCGGACAAGAAATATGCCCAAACACCACAGGCGGCCTTTACCTTGAGCCAGCAAGATTGGAACATGGGTTCAGCACATCATGTTCATGAACTGAACATTTCACTTAAGTTTCATGATATTAATTCCAGGGGTTCAGAGACCTCCAATTAACTTGCCAGTTTATGTTTATACACTGTATACAGCTGAGACCTCTGTTTAATTTAGTCTTAACATTTTGAGAATGTGCTACACATTTTTTGTTGTTGTTGTTGTTGTTTTACATACAAACAGTAAATAAAATATTCAGAAAAGCCTGAGATTCAAAGTGCTATAAAGTAAGAAAGTTTATTTGGTCAGTATCCATAGAAAATGACAAAATTTACCCTGTAAAATCATCCATAGCAAAGTTTTCAATATTGCATAACAGAGATCTAAACCACAAAGTTCATTAGGTCATTTCTGTAGGCCACTGTAGGAATAATAACCTCTTAACATTGAATCTAAATTTAGCTGAAGACAGGTAGAAATATTGGAATTTTGATACTTAAAATTTTCACTCTGCTCCTTAAATTTTTGTTTCAAATTTTTCCATGAACAACCTGTGAATGGATTGATCAGGAAAGATTGAATTTTAAGATAGTATAAAGTTTATGTCAAAATCTGGTTTATAACTGTAGAAAATCAAAGGTTAAAAACAGAATTTAAAAGAAAAAAGTTTTAAAATCCCCAGGGCGGGGCCCCTGGGCAATTCAAGAACATGATTTTAATAATTTGAGTAGAGATCATCAACATCAATATTCATACCAAATTTGATGACAATCTGACAAAAAATGTGACCTCTATTGCATTAACAAAATTTTTGCTTTAATCTGACCTAGTGACCGTTACATTGAGCCGGCCATGTTGGAACATGGGTTCTGCACGTCGCCTTGATGGGGAGAACATTTGCCTAAAGTTTCATCAAATTCCTTCAAGGAGTTGAAAAGATTTTGACCGGACACGAAATATGCGCGCACGGAAGGACGGACGGACGGACGTACGGACGAAGAACATTCCTATATCCCCCAGCCGCTATGCGGCAAGGGATAATAAAACTGAGACTAGAGACCATACTCAATTCTCAAGCATCTGACTGCCGAAAACTGATACTAGTCTTAGAAAAAAATCAAATGCATGAGAACTGAGACCACCTTAATTTGCCAGTTTGTGTACATACACTGTATACAGCTGAGGCCTCTCTTTAACCCTTTCCTCCATATATACCCATTTTTACGCATCCGCGACAAGTGTAGATCCAGATCAGCCGGCACATTCATGCCGTCTGATCAGGATCTGCACTGGTCCCATTTTGGTCAGAAATAACCTAATGAATCAAAAAGCGAACAGTGTAGATCCCGATAAGATGGCATGGATGTGACGGCTGATCAGGATCTACACTGCTCGTCCACGTAATAAAGTTGTGTCTATGAAGGAAAGGGTTAATATAGTCTGAACATTTTTAGAATGTGCTTCAAATTTGTTGTAGTTGTTGTTTTACTTACAAACAGTGAATAAAATATTAAGAAAAGCCTGATATTCAAAGCGCTATCAAGTAAGAATGTTTATTTGGCCAGTATCCATAGAAAATTAAAAAAAATTACATTATAAAAACTTCCAGAGCAAAGTTCTAATATTGCATAACACAGATCTAAGCAGGAAAGTTCAGTAGGTCATTGACCAGCAACAGGAGGAATGAACTAATACATCTTAACATAGGCATAGTATAAAGTATGGAGTGGAGTCTTGGAGTGGAGTCTTGGATTGGTGTCCAGAGTCTGACCTTGGAGCTGAATCTGGAGCTGAATTTTTTGAGTGAGATTTTGGAGTCTGACTTAGAAGTTGGTTTTGGTCTTTGTTTTGTAATATTATATTATTCATTATGACAATGATATTCTTTTTTATCTTTAGAGTCGTGGGTTCAAATCTCATAGTAAAAATATTTTTTATGTATTAATTATCATGTCTTCTAAGCTATTTATGATCAATGTTTTTAATTGCACTTTTATAAAAGATGAAGTAAAATACCATACCGAAGATCCTTATCAATCGGCACATCCGAGATGCCTGATCAGGATCTTCACTGTTCGCTTTTTGATCAGAAATTACGCAAACAAGTGTAGATCCTGACCAGATGGCAGAGATGTGTAGGCTGATCTTGGATTCGTTAACATAAGGCCCATTTATTTATCGCATATACATATACTGTAATCACTCATTTTTTTATTCTATCAATTTATTTCGGAAACTTTGTATCATATTCTTTGATATAACCGTCAATTTATTGATACATGCATTAAGAGATGTTCACAGAAATACCACTACAGTATACATGCACATTATAAAGTATCACCTGCAACTCTTCTGCATGATAACTGATAAACCTTGTTCAATAAACAATCGCCTGCTTCGAACAACTGCAATTAGAGAATGTTAATAGGGTCATGTGGTCAAATTAACATCATTTCAGGACAGCTGTGTAGAAACTGAAAGGTTGAAGTTTGCTGTGGTAATTTCTTGGCATGTTAAAAATAAATTATATAACGACATGAATAAACATAAAATTATAATCACAAGAAGTAATAGACCAATGAAACAATTACAACAGTGCGTTTCTAGTCTAGATTCAGTCACTCTATTAAAAATCATTTTCAAGGTCACTCAGCTCCAAGGTCAGACTCCAGACTCCACTCCAAGACTCTACTCCAAGACTCCACTCCATACTTTATACTATGCCCTTAACATATTAAGATTGAATTTAAATATAGCTGAAGACAGGTAAAACTATTGGAATTTTGACACTTGAAATTTTCACCCTGCTACTAAAATTTTTGTTTCAAATTTTATCACTGAACAACCAGTGAATGAAATGTTCAGGAAAGATTGAATTTTAAGATGGTATAAAGTTTGTGCCAAAATCTGATTGATAACTGTAGAAAATCAAAGATTAAAAACAGATTTTAAAAGAAAAAAAATAAAACCCCAGGGCGATTCAAGAACATGATTTTAATAATTTGAGTAGAGATCATCAATATCAATATTCATACTAAATTTGATGACAATCGGATAAAAAATGTGACCTCTATTGCTTTAACAACATTTTTGCTTTTATCTGACCTAGTGACATAGTTTTTGACCCAAGAGATGGCCCAGTTTCGAAAGGGATCGCTACACCATCAAGAGAAACATTCTGACCAAGTTTGATGACCATTGGTTAAAAATTGTGGCCTCTATCGCGTTAACAAACAAAATGTTGACGGACGACGGACGCCGGACGACGGACTACGGACATCTGGTCCCTCTCTGATCACAATAGCTCATTCAGAGCCTTTGGCCAAAATCGATTGCGACAGGTGGGCGTTACAAAACCGGTTTTCTTCTTATCGCGCTCGGACATTTTTATTTGCCATATCAAGTGTATTATAAAATCTACTGTAAGCCAAATTATCAAAAATTTATCGAATATTTGGAAGAGGGTATGCATCTTTAATTGTCACCGAATTAAGTCCCCTAAAATTAATTGCACACCGGTGAGACCTATCGGATTTCTTATCGACAAATCGTTGCGGTCCATGGTGAGTCACTAGGCTCTATGATATCATTTTTATGCATTTTCTCTACCTCTTGCTCGATAACCACTTGTTGGGCCAATGGTACTTTCCGAGGCGGTAATCTTACAGGTTTTGCATCACCTGTGTCAATAGAATGTGTCACTAGGTCAGTTTGACCCAATTTCCCCTCAGGACTCATAAAAATATCTTGAAACTCTAACAACAAATCATTAAACTGTTGTTTTTCATTTTCTGAAAGGGAAGGATCTACATTATCTACCAAACATTGTCAATACTCGGGCAGTCTAGATGAAATGTCTTTACAATCACGGTCCTCCAATGATTCAGTCTTTTCAGCTGAGGAGATACTTCCTAGAAATTCCCCTTGCTTTAACTTTATGGGCTTATCTGTTAAGTTCAGTACAGAATAAACTGATTCCCCCTCGGAATTTAACAATGATTTAGCAACAAGCAGCCCTTTTTTGTCCAGTAAGTTAAAGGTTCAACAACATTTATCTCGTCATACAAAGGGTAATTTGGAACACCCTTAACAAAAAGATCAGACTCCGGGGGGAACAGACACTGTCTCTTATCACAACCTTACCCACTTTATCAGATTTCCTTTTGACAATTGATTGTGCCTGCTTTAGTAAGCCATGTCAAATTTTTCCAGGTTAAAGACCTCCCCTGGGTGCCTATAAAATCCTGCCCTATTATACCCATATGTCTATGTGCGACCTTATCGATCGTGTCTGCCTGATTAAAATACATGTACTCACAAATTTTCTCGACCCACTCAGGGTTACCTAACCCATCAAGAAATATTTACATTCCTATTGATTTTTTCGTTTAAAAAAATTCGGTTCATTTTGCATGAATCGCATGACCCGTAATGACGTAATAACGTCAGGGGGAATAATTGCTGTTACTATTGAAAAATCCCACATATTACTCCCCCTTTTCACTTAATACTAAATTTTGAAAGCGTTCGGCTAAAGTTTATTTAAAGAAAAAAATGAATAAAATGTAAATATAAGGAATGATTCTTATTTTGGTGCGGTTCATGCAGATTGGACGTGCACGCAAGAGCTGGCAAATTTACCATAAAGCGCTTTATGGATTTGCCAGCTCTCCCTTGCACGTCCAATCTGCATGAACCGCACCAAAATAAGAATCATTCCTTAAATCTCTCGATAACATATGCTTGAAAAATAGGCCCTTTATCATACGGATAGCAAGTACGATTAAGTCGTTCATATAATCTTGAACCGATTCGTTTGCCTCGCGTTTTCGCATCTGCAAATTCATGCGCGCGCCAGCATTTCCTAATGTTCCAAATCTAGTCATCAAAATATTCTTCAGTGCTTCATAATTTGATTGCTCACTGAAGGGCATATTCATAAAATGATGCTTCACTTTAGCCGGTACCTGAAGTCTGAGTCGGTTAGCCGCCATTAGTGGGTCCCACATATTCATGCATGCTATATGCTCAAAATTAGCTAAAAAGGAATCTAAGTGTTCCGGAACTCCGTCAAACATAGGAGACTCTAGCTCTTTACGGCGCGATTAAGCCTGCGAAACTACAGTTTGCAATGGGTTGTAGGGATCGAACTCGCTATAAGAGCTTGTCCGCGGAGCAGCTAACGGTGTAGTCAAAAAGCTAACACTGTCTTTACCGGACGGTGATGTCAGGTTTCTCAAATCCCGAGCATCAGACACTTGAAAAGAAACCTTCCTACTTGTTTCCGGACGCGTTGGACTGCTGATATTTACTCTCAAAGGTTTTAAGGGTTGCAAAAAGCTATCAGTTACCTGTGGTTCAGCTGCAAGACGTACCATAGAAGTAACCGGTGAACTCATCCACATTGGCGAAAGAAATGACATATGTGTACCCGAAGTGGCTAAAGGATGTGTCGTACCCGTAATAAGGTTACTCACACGAAAATCAGATGGACTATCCTTCTTGCACTGTAAAAAATCCCCGTTAAATATTCGGTATTTCGGTAACGGGACGTAACCGTTTCGACTAAATGTTGTACAAATACAGTGCGGCACCGTTTTTTTATTCGGAGCCTTTCGGTTAACATCCTGTCGAGCACATTGGCGCATTTTGCAAAAAAAAACGGTTTCTTTGGAAAATTTAAAGGTTTTAAGCTGTTTGTGCACAGATAAAGTTGTGTTATTGTAAGCTTAATTGTTTTTCAAATTGTATACTCCCTTAGCCAGTCAATGCTATAGGCTAAGGTCGTATTATAACGATGTTTTGAAATTTACCCCACCCACCATCTTTCACCATTACTTGTTGGCCGCCCACAACATGTTGTTTTTCAAAGTTGTTGTCTTTTTTGTCAAAATTGTATAATGGCATGTAAAATAGACTTTCTGCTAACTTGGTTATTTGTCAATATTGTATTTTCTTTGCTGTTTGGCCTATTTGCCACTGATATTTTATCAGTGTCAGCAAGGGACAGCACTCCGGTTTGTAACACAGTTGTGACTATGCCACTGTAAAAATGTAGTAATTGTAACTGTGAACTTGATTCAGTGTCAAAATATTAATCACACTGCAAGTTTCACAGACAGCATACTCCAGGTGTGCAGAATACAACTGTTTCTTTGGAAGTAAATCACAATGTCTCGAGGCATTGTTCAAGAACAGAGTGTAGCGATCGAACTTTTGAGGTATTAAGTGAATTAAAGAAGCATTTAAATGCTCATTTGACCAAAAAAGAAGAAATTGAATGTCATTTCCAAGGTTGTTGCTCCAAATTTAATGTAAAGTCATCTTGTTCCTCGCATTTGTCTAGGAAGCATTTTGATATTTGTGAAATTTCATTAACATCTGCAAGGAGCCAAGTTGAGATACAAGGTGATGCAGAACCGCCGCAGGCAGCTTAGCCCGAGGTTGAGTCATTTGACAATTTGGAGGATTTCTTATGAGATGATACAGTAGAGAATGACAATAATTATTTGCGGCAACTAGCACTTTTCTACCTTAAACTTCAAGGTAAATATCTATTACCAGTTTCAACAATTCAAACTATCATTACTGAATTTGAAGACTGTCATGACATGAGTCAAATAATTTTGACAAAAAAGCTTTGCAGTAAATTAGAATCACTAGAAGTGTCTCTGGAAGTTATTTTGGCGGTGAAACATGAGATTGAGTCAGGGGATTTATTTGCAAACTGCAATATAGGTCCACTGAAAACTGCTGCTAAGCGTTCAGCCTTTTATCATAAACATTTTGCGTTTTGCGACCCTGTGGAAGAATTTCTTGGGCTTGATGATCAATTAAAGAGGCGAACTTACCAATATGTCCCCAAATGTTAGTCCATTGCAAATTTGTATAGACATTATGCTTCTCATTTTCATTTCTTTTCTAAAGTCAATAATGCGGATGAAAATTATAATCTCTGTGATATAAGTGATGGCCAGGTTTTTAAAAGGAATTCACTTTTTAGTGATAAAAAGGCATTTGCCATTATTTTCTATCCAAGATGCTTTTGAAGTTGTGAATCCTCTGGGTTCTGCGAAAAAGCACAAAATGATTGCTGTGTATTATACTCTTGCAAATTTCTCTGTGGAACAGCGATCAAACATAGACCATATGCAACTGACATTACTTTGTCCAGAAAAGGATTTGAAAACTTTCTCAGTTCACACTGTTTTCGAACGGCTTGTTCATGACTTGAAATGCTTAGAGGATAAAGGGGTAAATGTTAATGGGGAGGTAATTTACGGAAGTTTGGCGAGTATTTGTGGAGATAACTTGGGTTCGCATACCATTCGAGGTTATGTTGAAAGCTTTTCCTCAAACTTTTTCTGTCGCTATTGTGAAATGTACAAGAGGGTAACACCGTTTAATGCCAGAGGTTCATGGAGAACTGTTTCTAGTTACAACAGGTCATTAGAATTACTTATGGAAAATGATGTAGGATAGTCAAAGGATATTAAGACAAACTCTGCATTCAATGATCTCCGATATTACCATGTGGCATCCCTAGGTCTACCACCTTGCTTAGGTCATGACTTGTTTGAGGGTGTTTTATGTTTTGATATGATTCTAATTATACGCTATTTGATCGGATTAGGATGGTTCACTTGTGCTCAGTTAAATCATAGAATTAAAGTTTGGCTTTATGCCGGCAGAGATAAGCTAGATGTACCAGCTCCATTTGTTGAGGGGTCTGCAAAGGTTGCATTTGCCAATGTATGTATTTAAGAATATCTTTTTGACAGGATTGAGCTATTCCCGAGAAACCCATTAAAACCAAAGCATCATTTTTTATTGCATTATGCAGAACTTATTGTAGAATTTGGCCCTTTAATTAATCTGTGGGCAATGCGGTTTGAGAGCAAACACACATATTTCAAAAAATGTGCAAGACAGCTTCACAATTACAAACACCTAGATAAGACCCTTGCTTGTAGACATCAGATGCTGCAGGCATACTATACAAGTGGTTCATTCTTTCAGCGTCGCCTTGTATATCAGAATACAAGTCCCTTGGCTAATGCAGTCTACCGTGAAGATATTCAACATCTTCTTGAAACAAATGGTTTGTTTGATGCCAATACTGAAATTTGTTGTTCATCTGTTTTAAAAAATACAGAGTATAAAGTTGGCAATTATCTGGTTATTTCCGGTGAGGAAGGTAGATTTTTGCTTGTAGGAATAATACAATTTCTTTTGGTGAAAGATGGTGGGTCACTTTTTTTATTGTTTCTGAAAATCATTGCACCATTTTGTTTGATTTTGGTGTTTACGAATTAGAGTCTTGCATACAAGTAAAATACAAATGCGTCCATGTGTCTCATTTAAATTCAGCCAACCCGTATGCATATATGATTATAGGAATAGAAAATTGCTAAGCATTTAAGGAAAGAAAATCAAACTGTATCAGTATGCCTGGCGAGGAACTTAACACCTTTCTCCAGAAAACACTAGGAGACAATTACAATAACCTGCCGCAGTTAGTTGAAAAGTTGGAAGAACTTGGCGTGGAAACCATAGAAGATTTAAAATTTCTTGAGGTGGCTGACTTAAGTGATGTGTTAAAGCCAGTTCAATGCAGGAAATTTATTCAGGCTATTCAACTTGAAGGTAGTTCGGGTAAGTTTTATTATTTGGCTAATGAACATGTTTACTTCTACGATAAAGGTATTGAAAAAATTTCATAGGTAGTTTAAGTCTGTGCACAATCAATTTTGGCTCATACATGCTAAATGTAAAGCTATCTTTTTATGAATTATCCAATAAACATAAATTATCATTTAAAATAACCTTAATTATACTCTGAACCAAATATTTTAATGTAACAAGTTGTAAATATAAGGAATGAAAAAAGTAGGTTTGACAGTTTATTTTTATGCACCAGGATACACAGTCAAGCAGCATCTTGAATATTGAAGACTGTCTTGAAAACCGAAATCACAGCAGTGGTTGTAAAATCATTGTTGGATTATTTTTGCCATCTGTAGAAAATGATGATATGGTTAATAATGTATATGAATTAAATTTTATATTTCGATATCTAATACGACAACATATGTATGTCTTGTTTTTGGCATTTTTAGATGTTTGTGACACTATACAGGGTGTCCCATAATATCTGTTACCATTGTGTTGCATTATAGTTATCTTATTACACAGTAATACCACCAAGCACATCAAACCTTTAAACGCATACAAAATTCAAACAATTGGTTGAGTTTAGTTGCATTTCCAATAAAATATATCGTTTATTGTATCATGTGGTGTTTTAGTAAATGACCTTATTACATACTATGTCTAAGCATTAAAGGCATTTGTTTTATCCAACACAGCATCCAATAATCCAAGAAACAAATAATTTCAGATGGCACTGAAAGAAAACTTCCTGATATGCATATTTCACATTTTGTAATTTAAGGTATATTTTGTCAGGTAATCAAACTTACTGAAAATGAACAAAAACAAATATGTTCTCTCTTTAAAAATTAAAAAATCTGTAAACAAATAATCAGATCCTGTCAAGATTTACACAGTTTTGTCTCAGTTCCAACACAATACCTTAGTAGTAGTGGGTAGTAGTAACCCAGGTTGGTCAAATTTACAAGCATAAATCATCGACCGCAGTGAAGTGAAAATTAGCATTTGATTTATTGCATTAAATTCATTGTTGTAAGGGTACAAACAAGCATAAAATTAATACAGTTGAAAAACCCAGCGGTGGTTTCGTTTTTCAAGACAAACATCAGTTTCCAAGATGCTGGTTGAACGGTGTAGGGTAAAAGATTGTGACTGTGCAGCATATGTTTTTAGCTCGGCTGTTTTCGAATAAATTGTTGACTTATTGTGATCACTGCATCATCGTCGGCGTCTGGGGCATCGTGCATACATTTTAACCTTTTAATACCAAATGAAAACAGACGAGCATTGGCACCGAATGCGGTGTTCCTATTAACTTGTCTGTTTTTAAGCTACTGAGGTAACCGAGTCATCGTTGTTTGTTTCATCACTGTTCCTTGCGTCATAAGTGGCGGCTTGCAAGAACTTCAATATGGCTCATAACTTTTCTTATTTATATATAGAATCATTCAATATTCATATGCGATGTTCCATACATTTATTGTTCTCAAACCGTGACCTTCAAAATAGATGAGCATTGGAGTCGGACAGACTTGTTTCTCATCTGGGCCTGTCCTATAACTGGAAAAAAAATATGTATTGTTCTTGCCAGTATTTGTGGCTGTATACTCAACTGTCGCAGAGGCTGTGGGACTCAGGCTAAAAACAGCTTTTTTGACAAAGAAATATATGGCAGTTGCTGAAATAATATTATAGGCTATGCTGATATCTTTCAATATCAAATAATTTAAATTTATATTAATTACTGTTCCAGATTCAAAGCTAGCAGCACAACCTTCTAGAGAAGCCGAAGGACCTAGTCAATCAGGAAATCAGGAGCTACTTAAGGCGAACTTTAATTCGAAGAGCTTTAGACTTGATAGAGTGATCAGTAAAATGCCAGGCTTGGAGGAGCAGTTAGGTGCTGGTGTAAGACTACAGGCAGATGCAAGGCGCCAGTTCGTTCGGGAAGTCGTTGACCAAGAACGAGAAAAAACGTTGAGCTGTGCCAAAAAGCAGTGGGAGGACATTGCAATAAACATCGTTAGAAAATATCCAAGTTCTTTTGAGAACAGAATAGGAAACATCAAACTGGGCGGCGGTTATGAATCTCTTCTTAAACAATTGGTTCATCGAAATGAAAACTTGAATAGAACAAAGAATGGTCAGAATGCCCTGAAAGGAAATGGAACTGAAAGTCAGAGCTTGAGTGATTTGCCCATTAGGAAAAAGAGAGCACTCATTCGTGACAGTTATGGTTGTGTGAACTTGGGACCGTCTGTGTCAAATGATCAAATAGAGGAACAGGATAGACAGAGAATAGAGCTTAAACAATGGTATGGACAAGAAAATCCTGACTGGGATAAAGTGTACTCGGCAATGGAAGCCACCTTTCCTTTGCAAAGGAAACACATAAATGGTGGAGCTCTACTTGGCCAGCTTTTTTCTGATTGACCTTTTCTGTTTGAACAACATGTGTTGTTGGCCCACTGCAAGCAACTTCTTGGAAAAGATCTGAGGCAGGCAATAGACGCCTCATTCCTGAAAAAAGCTCCCAGAATGCTGAGGTTTTTTAAATGCCGAAAAACAAAGCTGCAGCCATACATAATGGCAGCTGAACAGCAAAAATAACAGGACAATGTACAGGCAATATTGCCACTTGTCATCCTGTGCTTAAAATCAACACTCGAGGAGAGTGAAGGCAGCTTATTTGTTGTTGTTGATGTAAGTCTGTAGCACGAGTTTCTTTTTACTACTATATTATAATTAATATTTTGACAGCCCAACACCTTCCCTAGCTTGTTGGAACCTATTGTGTATTCTGTGTCAAGTAGACAGCAAGATCATATGCACTATATTATGTATATAAGATCTAGGCTCGTTACTGGTTACAAAGTTTTAATATTATAATACATTTATAATTTTATCATTATTACATTCAAATTCATGATTTCAGAAAAAAATCAAACTGCTTTGGAATATAACACTCATATTGAATAAGATTCCAATTTTAGCTTAACTGTTTTAAAATTATAGAGATGAACTAGGCCGTCATTAAAATTGTTTGCTAGCAACTGACTCATCAAAATCGTGTGACCCTAATATTTCGGCTGATCCAGAAAAAATCATGCTGATCCCTGTTTTTGGATGATCCAGAATTTACTATTTTAATGTTAAATTTAATATGAAGCCAGCCAAAAAATCTAGTATTCTACCTAACTATTTACTCCCTTCAACATTTGATGGGTTCCGTTTATGCAAGCAAACAGTTTTGATACTAGTATACCTAATTTTTTAATATATATTATATATAAGATCTAGTCTCGTTACTGGTCATATTAATTTATGGCGCATGTCGTCTGTCTGTCCGTCCGTTAGCAGATTCTTGTGCGGCTAACTCTTCCTTTATCCTTCTACCGAATTCATGAAAATTGCTTGGATGATGAACCTTGAGGTGTAGTTTTGTGTTAAGATACTTAACTCTGATCAGATTATCTCCCTTGGACTTATTGAATCCTGTTAGTTTTACTGTACACCCTTTTCGAATTTCTTTAGACTTTTAAGAATGATTATTCTTGATATGTAGAAGTGTGCAAAGATGAAATTATTGAAGGTATTGAACTTGAACGTAAATTGTTTGGATTCATGTTCTTACATACATGTTTATGTTTTGTGCTGAGAACTCCTCATTTGTTGGAAAATGTTCCAGGAATGATTATTTTCCATGTATATTTGTGCATAATTCTGACATATTTCTTGTTTGAGGGTACCTGTTTTAACTATAGAACTTTAGTTGTTCAAGTGTTTATTTATAAACTTGTACAGATAGCTTCTGCAGAATGGCTTAAAACAATTTCTACTTCAGGTTGTGGTTGTGTAAAATTTTAAACTTGTAATCACTTTCCATGACAGATTGATCCTCAGGTGTATATATTGCTCCACTTTGCAGTTGAATTATAGCCCTATATTCATCACCCTGGCATTGAGGTCTGCGACACTCTTTGTAGAAACTTATTGCTTTTTTTAGCAAATCCTAAGCGCCTGCATGTTGTTGTGTTGTGTAAATAATTTCAATTGAATGATTGTTTACAGTTGAGTATACAGGTACTTTATTTTGCTAGGAAATGTCATCCAACGAGGAAGTGGAGAATGCATGCAGTGATAACTCTTGGCCAAGGCTGGCCATGTTGGGTAAGTAATGGTATTTTATCACCAATTAGTCCCATCAGACTTGCCTTTTAAAAAAAGTGTGTGAACTTTGTTAGCCTGAATATATCCCATACCGATTTAGCTAAATTATATTCACTTTTTATTTATAAAGAAAGCCTACATTAAAACTTATAAGTAGTTTTATATATTCATTCGTTTTAGCTAGAGAAATGAAAGCACAGATATTTGAGAAGTATGTTGGAGTCTGTTTCTTGGGTAAACACCAGTAGTAATATCTACTTTGAGAGGCGATATTAACTGCCCCCTGGCGGGACTTGAACCCATGACCGCCAAAACTGGAAGTCAAGCCCCACTGGGGTTGTAGAAAATTTGCAATTGAGAAAGTAGCCAACTGCTTACAGGGGATTGTGTTTAGTACTGGTACTACCCAGGAACGATGGTTAGGTGAACTTCCCGCCTGAAAATGACTGAAATAATGTAAACAAATGAGCGTTAAACCCAAAACAAACAATCGACCCCAAAAAGTGACAGGCGGATGCATATATATCTTTCTTATCCACATTATATTGCAATATTTTGTCTTCTTTTACAGGGTCAAGCATTATAGCTGCACAAGAATCAGCCTTGGTTGTGGATGAGAAAGCAATTGAAAAATACCACAGTTTCCTCACAGCCCTGAAACTTCTGTTTGGAGTCTACTATGTGTTCAACATAGAATACCCCGGCGCAGCAGCAGCGACATTAGAGTTCATTCAAAGGTATTTAAAATCATATTCATTGTGTCTCCAACCGATGTTTAACCAAATTATATTAATTTAAATTTACTACACCTGGTGTTAGTAGCTTTTGTGGCGGCTGTAAAAAGTCGCCCCACACTGATCATACATTGTAGTTTGGTTTCCTATTTTCTGGTCGTTTTTTGGATCATACTGTATTAATTTGGCAGAAAATTGCGTTTTGCTTAAAATGCTGCAAGGGAGCGTCAGTGGTACAGTGTACTGCACTTTCCATTACCACTGGTAAAACAGTTTCAATAAAACTGAGACCACCATTATGGTCTAATGGTTAAAGTTTGCACTTGTAAACTACAACCTCTTACCACTGTGGAGTATGCAGTATGCAGTTTATTACAGAAGATGGTGTTTAGTACTAACACTACACAAGAGCAATGGTTTGGTGAACTGTCAGCCGGTGTTTGACAGTTATACTGCTAAAAACTGACTTTTAACCCAACGAACAAACAGTCAGTAAAACAGGCTGCTGTTTTCGGTTTTAATATAATGGATGTATCCAAAGGATCCTCAACTTGATTAATGCTTTTTAAAACTTTACAAAACATGTTTGCATCAATGTCTTAGAACATTAAGAAATGTTCATATCCGTATCATGCATTTTTATATGCCCGAAGTTAATTTCGTGTCGT
Organism: Corbicula japonica; assembly: GCA_038501625.1. Classification (NCBI taxonomy): domain Eukaryota; kingdom Metazoa; phylum Mollusca; class Bivalvia; order Venerida; family Cyrenidae; genus Corbicula; species Corbicula japonica. The sequence continues at coordinate 992,228 of JAZAYU010000024.1, forward strand.
ATTATGGTATGGCACATACCATCTGTCCGTCCGTTAGCAGTTTTCTTGTGCAGCTAACTCCTTTATCCTTATCCTTTACTAGAACAATAGCAAAACATGTTTCTCCCAGTGACTACAAAAGGAAAATTTGACATTCATGTTTGCATTGTTTATAACTATTGTTCTAGTAAAGTTTATTGAACTAAATTCTAAGACATTGTTAACCTTGATATAGACAACCTTCCTGTGACTGTAGTTTAATACTATGGTGGATAATTTGGAAGTTTGGACTCCCGGCAATAAGGCTACACTCAGTGAGAGAAATTGTTTCATATTTCTATTTTTTTATAATTCCTAATTGACCAGTAACATTTATATTCACTATAATTGATATCTGAAGTAATAAGAAGATTTATAATTATTAAATAACATGAAATTTTATGAAAATAGGAAACCACTATCCCCCCAACTTTAAAAGTATATTGTGACAAATGATACCACCTTAACGGTGAGATAATTTTGGCTGGGTTATCTCCTTTTGAGTGTTTGAACTTTGTTTAATTTCTTATATTAATTTTTGAGCAACTGTTTTGTTTATCCTTTGACCGAATTTCACCGAACTTGCATGGATGTTCAAAACTGATGTGTAAAGTGGTGAAATATTTACCTGCCCATTATGCATACATTATTCGGTGGTTGGTTGTGATATTTTTAACTTTATCACCAAAGCGTGAAAGTCGTCATTACCTCAACGGGAAATCCATTACTCATGCAGTATATAGGTGTCTTCTTTCCGCTAGGCAGGTATGAAAGCGGAATGGCTCAGTGGTAAAGTGCAGCATTCAAACGCTAAAGGTATGTGGTTCGAGTCCTGCTAGTGTCATTTATGTTTTATAGTTTTTTAAGTTAAAGCGTTTATTTATATAAAGTTTCACGTTTTTGTTATTTTCCACGTGGAAACCGTTGTTAATTTCTACATGTATAGCAGATGATCATTCAGAAATATGTAGTTTACACAACGTGTATACGTTTTGAAATGGCGGAACAATCAGTTATAGGGCATCTCGGCTCAAAAGCTAAGCAGATTGTTTTAAATGTTTTTAATTATTTCGCATCGGATTCTGGTAAACCTGATACTAAAGCCATATCCAGTATTGAAAGAACTTCAAATGCCACTGGTGTCAGCAGGCGTACGATTTGCCGGCTTCAGAAGGAGAAAGACAGCACAGGCCAGCTACTGTCTCCTAAGCGTCGCCAAAGGGGTTCGTACAAGCCTGTCGATGATTTTGACAGAAGCGTTATCCGGAACAAGGTTCACGAGTTTTACGCCGTACGCCGCCGGCTTCCGACACTTGCAAATTTACACGTTGCTCTAGTGGAAGATATCAGCTATCCGGCAAGTCGTTCTACCCTCAGAAAAACGCTCCACGAACTAGGCTTTCGTTGGAAGAAAACGAAAGACAACCGACAAGTCCTAATAGAAAAAACGAACTTAATCTCCTTAAGATTTAACTTCTTCAAAAGAAAGCATGCGCTAGAAGCAATTGGCTATAGGCTTGTATATATCGACGAAACGTGGATAGATACATCGTATTTTGCCAAGGCCTGCTGGCAAGGTCCGCCAACAAGTGGTGTTGTAGCCCACTGTAACAGAGGTTAGAGACTGATTGTGGTTCATGCCGGGTCTAGAGACGGTTTTGTCCCGGGGGCATGCCTAATATATAAGGCATCTGCCTCTAAAGGCGACTATCACAAACAGATGGACGGCAACAACCTCACCAAATGGCTGACGACCCAGCTTCTTCTCAATCTGGAGGAGTCTTCCGCAATAGTTATGGATAACGCTTGTTATCATTCAATGCAGCTAGACAAGTGCCCGACTTCTACAACAAGAAAAGCTGAAATAAAGGTTAACTAGCTACTTCTTTAAATAAAAAAATAATTCAAGACTACAAATATGTGGAGTACATTTTTTTTCAGGATTGGCTACGGCGACACTGTATTGCTTTTGAAGAGACCATGCTGCGTGCGCAGTTGCTTCAGCTCGCCAGACTGAACCGATCCCCGCCTTCCTACGCAATTGATACACTCATTCGCCAGAACGGCCACGAGGTTCTCCATCTGTCACCGTATCATCCAGATCTGAATGCCATCGAGCTAATATGGAGCCAGCTGAAGTCTCAAGTTCGACAACGTAATCATACTTTCAGGTATATGTGAAAAAATGAACCGCGCAGGCAATATCATTGTTTTCTTAACCGCAACATTGTGTTTTGTATTAAAATTGCGGGAGTGGAGCAACATTTACTACACTATGGTATTGTATTCAATTTTTATCGAAAACAAATACGATATTATACATTAATTTTAATACACTGTTTCAGACTGGACGATGTACAGAGGTTGGCATTTACTGTCGTAGGCGAGATCGGGCAAGACAGATGGGAAAGTGCGTGCAACAATGTAGAAAAGGTCGGGACTATTTACCAATCGAGAGATGAAGTGATTGACGCTAATATGGACAACTTTGTGATCAATCTTGCCGAGGACAGCAGCGGTGATGACGACAGTGACAGTGGCACCGACACCGCAAGTGAAACAGAACTGCTGTGATATGTTTGAAATATTTTGTACTGATATAATTTGTGACATGGAAATATCAATATTACAATAAAAAGTCCATAAAAATAAATCAATAAAGCCAAAAAAACCATAATATTTAAAAAATACACAAATAAACAATAAACATCTACAATATAAAACGCCACGAAAAATATTATAGGTCCAAGTACGACTCGAACCCGCGCCAAGCGGCAAAAAAATTGTCGTTTGCTATTTTCTGCCTTCCTACCAACTGCGCTATAGACGCATGTGGAAGTACATGCAGTTTTAAAGATATACATACAAATGCAAAAGACCAGTCCAAAATAGCAAGGATATCCCCGTCTCAAAATAGCACGTTCAACCACTGTGTAATGTATGCATAATGGGCAGGTTAATATTTCACCACTATAATAGTGTGAAAAGCTGACATACTAGAATTGGTTATTCGGGTGTATATTGCCCCCTCCCCCCTACACACAGGGAAAACTGTACCTTATGACTAACAGTGAGTTGTACAACTATTCAATAACCTGTAAATCCTTATCATATTGTTTCACACAGGTGCTTTATGGGAATTGTCCCAGATGCCGACAGATGTGGGAAAAACAACAAAAGGAAGAGATCATCAGTGAACCCAAAAGTGTTGAGACTTATAAATGAGTTGGCCGATTACGAGTGGAACGAAACGGATTAATGTCTTACAAGATTTGGTACATTGTTGATTTTTATGCTCCCCGAAGGGAGAGCATATAGTTGCAGCTTTGTCCGTCTGGTGTCCGTCCGTCAGTGAGTCCGTCACACTTTTGTCCGGAGCATAACTCCAATACTACAAGAGCTATTGACATGAAACTTCATAGATGGATAGATCTCATAGAGGAGAAGTGCAGTGCACAAGGACCATAACACTGCCCTTCCTAATTTTTTAGTTATTGCCCTTTGTTTTTTTCATACTTGAAGTTTGTCCGGAGCATAACTCCGATACTACAAGAGCTATTGACATGAAACTTCATAGGTGGATATATCTCATTGAGCAGAAGTTCAGTGCAGAAGAACTGTAACTCTTTCAATCCTAATTTTGGAGTTAGTTTTTTTTTCCTTTGAAAATTTTCATACTTAAATTTTGTGCAAAGCATAACTCTTATGCTATAACACCTATTGCTTTGAAACTTTGTAGATGGACAGATCTTATTGAGGAGGAGTGCAGTGCACAAGACACTGAGCTCTGCACTTCCTGATTTTTTGAGTTATTAGTCTTTATTTAGTTACATACTTAAATTTTGTGCAGAGCATAACTCTTATACTATAACAGCTATTGACTTGAAACTTCATATGTGGATAGATCTCATTGTGGAGAAGTGTATTGTACACGAGCCAAAACTCTGAATTATCTAATTTTAAGTTATTGCACTTTTAGAATTTCATACTTAAACTTTTGTCCTAAGCATCACTCCTATATTTATTGACACCTTAAATATACTTCAAGCATTATCATTGCCTTTATGCAGATTTTTTATTATCATTTTCAAATTTATACTGTGACAAAGCGCAGTTCGGGGAGCATCCACCGGTTCTAACGGTCTCTTGTTTTTGGTGTTTGTGATGTTTTATATTGATCTTCTGTTCCATGTTGAGTGCTCAAAGATAGAGCTATTTCATCAGTATATAGTGTTAGTGTTGTAGACCCATACACACACATTTCAGTTTTAACATTGTAAGCTAAATGTAAGCCATTGTTCAGTTGCATAATATTCGCAATGTGTTACATGTTATGTAACAAGTGACAGTGTGCAGCGTCAGCAATATAACAATTGCTCGTTACATATTGACTATTCTAAGGTGAGTTTTTTTTAACCTATTAAAGGAATCATATATTATTTTTTAGCTCTTATGTTTTCAAACAAATGAAAAAGTCAAGCTATTTAGACAACTGGGGTGTTGTCCTTGTTGTTTGATATTAATTAGTGACAAATGACCTTCAAAACAGATATTTTTTTAATATTTAATAAAATGTAACAAAACAACAATAAGGCATTAATTTGTCCTGTTGAACAGATTAGGTTCGTACAATATATTGTTGTAGGTAAAGTGTTGATGGCTTTTCTTAATACTGTCCATTATATTCTTGCATGTTCGTTCTTAATCATGCTTTTGCATTTAATATGTAGAATTTGTTACAAAATTAAAATAAATGTAAATTGGAAAATATATCAATACCACCAGGGCAAAATTAATTGTATCATTTTGCAATAATTGCTTAGTAAAATAAAACCTTATGTTAAATTATGTGTTTTATTGAAGTTGTCTATTTACTTTAGAATGATGATATTGTATGACAGTTAATTTTTTTAATAAAATTTATTTTCCACAGTTTATTTCTTTGTCTGAACAGTTTGTTCGAAATAGCTCAGTCAGAGCAAAAAATTTGTTTTAAGTAAAAAAAACTTTGTTGACTTCTTTCATTTTGTTAGCTCACGCTAACAGACTTAAGCTTTAGCCTTAAGAAAGGAAATTGTCAGGAAACAAAGTAATGCCACACACCTTACGAGTAGTATTTGTTTTGGCATGTCAAGGATGCTTTATTATCAAATTGCATTATTTGTTTTAGTCATTGCATATTTCCTTTATACATTAAAATTTGTATAGGTTTTATTGATCTCATATGGGTAATCTATAGTTACTGTGTCACTTGTGTCACAATTTTTTGGGGATAAAATGTATGCACATTTATGCAAAATTCTCAATTTCCTTTATATATTAAAATATTTACTAATTTCAATCAAATATTTCCTAAGTTCCATATATCTCATATGGGTAAAGTACATGTGTTATACATTTACTTTGTTACTTTAGTCAAAGATTTTGACTAAGGATAAAATGTGTGTACATGCATATAAAATTGTATCAGATGTTTGTTGCTAGTGTTATTATTTTTTTGTTTGTTTTCATTTTTGATGGTAATAAAGTTTGTAATTTGGGATGATATTTGTTTTGCTACATGAATAGAAATGGAATTGGTAGATGGAAGTATTAAAAAAGACCTATTTTAGGAATAATATTTGGATGTTAGTAATGTATTTTAAAATAATGCACAGTTGCGCAAGAATAATTCTCATTCGCTGTTTGGCGCAAATGAATTAGTTTAACCAAAATAAACATGGTATTTCTATTCTAACATGGATAAAGTTAAAAAGAAAAAAGGATTTTAACATAGATCTATTTACACCTTAAATGAAATAAGGTAAGAAATGAAATGATAATATCAATTTGCGCTACTGTGTATAGTTTAAAAATGACAAAGTAACGCATTTTTATGATTTCGTCTATGTTTATTTATATAGGAAAATACTGTCAAGTTAGAAAAGAAAAGCCAATAATTTCACAAATATACAAAATACCCATTTATAGTCACGCAAACAAAATGTCAGTGCCCTAAAGTAATTACTCTTGTCTGTTCTTTTATCCCTTTGTCAGTCTATCCGAAGTTTTCATGTTTTGTATTCATAGCTTAGTATTTTAACTGTTCAATGTGAGTAGCCTTCAATAGTAGCTCAACTGATAACAAGGCAGAAGAACTTTTACATGAGTATGTCTACTTGCAGGTAGCATATTTTTGAAAGACAAAAACTTTCGAATTTATAGACCTTATTCAAATCTTATAGATAAATGTATACAAAACACTTCCAAAATATGTCTGTGCTTTGGCCAAACCATGCAAGCATGGCAAAGAGTCCCTTAAATTTAGACATAGCTGTGTTTACAACGTGAAGTTTGACAGTAAAATTTAGGAGGTTTCTGGACATGAATCTGTAATATTTAATGAAGACAAGAAAAATTATGCAGCCGGTATATTTAGAAATAATTTAAATATTTACAAGACATGGTTAAAAATTAAACATTAAAGTCCTAGTAGCTGGTTGCCGGGACCGGTCAGTTCACGGTTGCTCTGTATATTTTTCATGGCTTGGCCGTTACGGTCAGCCAGTAAAAATTACACTGTCCAGTTTTATTTAACGGGAAGACCGTAACTGTCAACCCGTTAGTTTACGGGACAGTCCTGGTAACCAGCTGCCAGGACTATCCCGTAAAATTTAACGGGAAATTTTTACAGTGTGTAATCCATGTTTACACACGGCAATGAAACAATATTTTTATATGTCACAATGTACACACTATACCTCAATAATGGTAGCGATCGCGTAAGAGTGGGTGCAATAAACCTGAGCTTCAACCTAAAGTATAAATATAAACCTTAATTAAAACTAATTTGGTGATTTCTTTAGAACCCTCAACAAACGTACCCTGTTCGCAGCGCAAAAATGTAGTCGATTCGTGGGTTAGGTTCGAATCCCGCCGGGTGACTACGGACCCTCAGGTTCGACGCAGGGTACGTGGAGAGGAACTGTTTAGAAATCGAAACAAATTTTTGGTATTTTCACTTTTTATTCCTTAAATCTTTTAAAATAGAAAAAAGAGTTTACAAATACTTGTAATATAATGTAATATAATTATTTAATTTAACCCAAAGTTAACAATCACAATTCGTCAACAAAATTTAATTCGGCTTGCTACAAGTTGGCGCACGGCCGAACAATAAAATGTGAATTAATATAGAAGGTGTTAAGCACAGTGGCTCTGTGACCCGGTTTGCTTGGTCAACCTCAAAACAGGTGACCTCGATCCTTGCTGAAATAGAAAAAGATATTGGACTATAATAATGTTATAACTTCACTTTTAACAAATAACCAATCTGCATGAAATGAAAAACTTAACTACATTGTAAATACATTAAGAAATATTTTCATAATAACAAATATTAATTCCATAGAAAACCATGATAATGCGATGAACCGAAATAAATCTATTCGTATTTCTTCCCTTGACAAAATGACCAAACTAAAACAATAATGCATCTTGACCAAATACACTGCATGCGTTCCGAGACAGAACAAAATGAATTACCTCCCTTTATAGAAAACAAACAGGGATAATTAGATTTGAGACATGAAAGTGATCAGATTTCTAATAAATATTGAAGAATATTTGTTAATCTAGCTACAATATTACAGGAACTGGGAGAATTTTGAATGACTATTAATTATAATATGCAAAGGCAAAACCTTTTGTAACCTGATATTAATATAATTAGATGTGTTATATTTGGCTGGCTTAGAGCGGATCATTAGCTCAGTGGTTAGCGCGTCTGCCTCTGAGTCCAGGGATCGCTGGTTCGATCCCCCGCTACTCCAACTAAAATAACTAATGTAGTCGTTCGGATGGGACTTAAAACCGAGGTCCAGTGTAGTGGTGCTATACACCGGGCACTTAAAAGAACCAGGGACGATTCTGGAATTGGAGAGTCTTCTGGAATTGGAGAGTCCTCTGTATCCTGCACTATCCTCCAAAAACGTAAAATGACTAACACTCTTCTGGAGGCGTCGCTCATATGGGCAACCGGTAGCGACGATAAATAAATGGCAAACAAACAAACTTCTGGCTGAAAAAAATAGTCAAAACTGTTTCATAAACACGGTTGGTCTATGCCGACAGATGGTTCCAACTTACTATTCGGGCGCGCGAGCAAGCGAGCTTTTACGGTAATATGCGTATATGTTATGTCCAACTACTCTCATTATAAATGTGATCCGAAGCGTTCCGCTCGCATATCACTTCCAAGTCGCACGGATACACCATTCACCGTTTATAGGCTCAAGAGTACCAAAATTTTATTCAGTTATTTATATTATTCTCATGTTTAATAACAAGAATATTCAGCGTAATTCATTTGTAACACAATGCTTGGTTAATATGCTTGTTTTTAAATGAAAAAATACATATGACGTAATGTCGGAGATCCAACGCGCGCGACCAATCAGACCGAGGCTGTCAAAACATTGTAAACTGGGTACAGATTTAGGCTTCCACATTTCTTTTTGAATGCTTTGGGGTAGATTTCATTATGTTGTACATGTTTTTGTCAAATGTACGCGAGACGTCGACCCGTTGTAAAGTGCAATAGCGTGCGTACACAAAAGTGCATACATTTTCCCCTAACGATTCACCCCATAACGATTGATAACCTTGGAGAACGATATCCAGACTTGCCAGTGATCCAGAATTTCTCAGTCTTTGATGTCTCCTGTTTCACTGAAAATATTGATGATCATGGACACAAACAAATTAAGGTAAAATATGTATATATAACTCAATATAATAAGTAACACAAGGTTAATCAACATCAACTAAAACACACGTGATACTTACTTTAATGAGGATGTTACTGCAGTGATTTTGCAACGTAGTAATTTGTTTTATTTTCCAGTAGGATCTTGCACAACACATTGGCTTTCCAGGTGAAATGGGAGAGGAAAAGAGGAGGCAAGTGAAAGCATCTATTTTTTGCCAGTAAGGAACTCCAGAGGGCAAAACCCAACCAGATCATGGATTTCATTGTTGGTTTTCAAGACTCCTACCCTAACCCTTACAAAATCTCATGTGTTGGATTGTTATTGCCCACATCAACTGCAGGTATGAAAAGCTTTTTTAACAAACATCAAAATCTAAAATTACTCTTTATTTGTATTTTTTTAATTAAATACACTCTTGCATTCCAATAATTTGTTGTTTTTATTTTTTTCAAAAACTGTAAAACTTTTATCGTATATAAAACTACAGTCTGTAATCAGAAATAACACTTATACTTCAAACTGCGAGAGAGGCTTCTCTACATTAAAGCGGATCAAGACTGAACACAGGAACAGCCTAAGCAACAAAGTACCGAACAGCCTGCTGTCTATTTCAATCAATGGGCCTGCTATTGAACACTTTGACTTCTCAACATGACTTGAAGTATGGCATAGTGAAAAGAGCAGAAGGTCTGCAATGTAGGGCTGTTTTTCAGGACTGGTGTTAGATATTTTGCAGCAATTGTGGCCTGTTTTTTAGACAGACTGCTAGTTCTTTGAAACTAGAATTTGGTGTTCCGCGGAACACATGTGTCGCCTGCCAGCAAAAAGTTGAAATGTGGACCTATGTTAAATCATATATGATAAAAAGATTTAATTCAAGATGATTGAAATACTACACTAGAATTTGGTGTTCCACGGAACACACATTTCACCTCAATTGCATTCAAAAGGGGCTTAACAAAATATGGTGAAATCTGGGTTATCATTCTTGTTTTCACCAATGGCTATTTGCATGTAGATAATATATAAATATATTCCAAGTATTAAGTAAAAAGGAAAAGCACTTTCAAATTTATAGGCAACATTAAATAAATTTTACAGTTACATTTGTAAGGAACAAAACTCATAAGATATTTAAACAGGACTTATCATTCTTTTGCCACTGATGGCGTTGTTCATGAAGATGATATATTCCGAGTATTAAATGAGTAGAACAAGTACTTTTAAGTATATGCCACATTTTCATGGTAAAGTCTCCTTTGAAAGGGGCATAACTAACAAATTTGTAACAGGAGTAATAATTCTTGTTCACTGATGGCATTGTTCATGAAGATGACATATTCCCAGTATTAAATGAATAGGAGAAGTTATTACAATGCTTTATGCAAGATTAAGTTTCATGTTGAAGTTGCATGTGAAAGGGGCATAACTCAAAAATAGTCAAACAGGAGTTATCATTCCTGTTGTAACCGATTTTGCTGTTCATGATGATGATATATTCCAAGTATGAAGTGAATAGGACAAGTACTTTCAAAGTCATAGGCAACATTAAGTTTTATGTTAAAGTTGCACTTTAAAAGGGGCATAAATAAAAAAAGTCAAACAGGAGTTATAATTCTTGTTGTAACCGATGTTGTTGTTCATGATGATGATATATTCCTAGAATTAAGTGAATAGGACAAGTACTTAAACAGTTAAAGGCAACATTAAGTTTCATGTAAAAGTTGCATATTAAAAGGGCATAACTCAAAAATAGTCAAACAGGAGTTATCATTCTTGTTGTAACTAATGTTGATGTTCATGATGATGATATATTCCTAGTATTAAGTGAATAGGACAAGTACTTTCAAAGTCATAGGCAACATTAAGTTTTATGTTAAAGTTGCACTTTAAAAGGGGCATAAATAAAAAAAGTCAAACAGGAGTTATAATTCTTGTTGTAACCGATGTTGTTGTTCATGGTGATGATATATTCCTAGTATTAAGTGAATACGACAAGTACTTAAACAGTTAAAGGCAACATTAAGTTTCATGTAAAAGTTGCATATGAAAAGGGCATAACTCAAAAATAGTCAAACAGGAGTTATCATTCTTGTTGTAACTAATGTAGATGTTCATGGTGATGATATATTCCTAGTATTAAGTGAATAGGACATATACTTTAAAAGTTAAAGGTAACATTAAGTTTCATGTTAAAGTTGCATTTGAAAGAGGCATAACTCAAAAATAGTCAAACAGGAGTTACCATTCTTGTTGTAACCGATGTTGTTGTTCATGATGATGATATATTCCAAGTATGAAAATAATAGGATAAGTACTTTCAAAGTAATAGGCAACATAAATTTTCATGTCAAAGTTGCATTTGAAAGGGGCATAACGCAAAAATAGTCAAACGGGAGTTATCATTCTTGTTGTAACCGATGTTGCTGTTCATTATGATGATATATTCCAAGTGTGAAGTGAATAGGACAAGTATTTTAAAAGTCTATATAGGCAACATTAAGTTTCATGTTAAAGTTGCATTTGAAAGGGGCATAACTCAAAAAATAGTCAAACAGGAGTTATCATTATTGTTGTAACCGATTTTGCTGTTCATGATGATGATATATTCCAAGTATGAAGTGAATAGGACAAGTACTTTCAAAGTTATAGGCAACATTAAGTTTCATGTTGAAGTTGCATTTGAAAGGGGCATAACTCAAAAAATAGTCAAACAGGAGTCATAATCCTTGTTGTAATCGATGTTGCTGTTCATGATGATAATATATATTCCAAGTATGAAGTGAGTAGGACAAGTACTTTCAAAGTTATAGGCAACATCAAGTTTTATGTTAAAGCTAGGTGACTACCGGACGACGCTACGACGAGGGCGACGACGCCGCCGGAAAATAGGATCCCTATGTCTCTACCTGCTATCGCAGGCGACACAAAAAGTGCTTTAAAATGTGGTGAATTGTAATAATACGATAAAAACTTAGAATATCTATATTGCTTTGTGCTAAATATGTATTAATACATTTGTACGATGCACCTTATAAACAATGTACATTTTGCGCGAGTTTGCATGTCACGCATATGGTGCAGGATGCCTTAAATTTTTTCTGGGGAAGGCCCTGCCATTTAACACCAATGGAACACACTGTCAAAATAGAAACACAAAAATGACCCAGAAATTTCCTCACACATCAAGAATGGTTTTATTTGAGATATGGTGAAAATTAGATATTTGGTATAAAAATCCATTCGGAAATGAAAATAGTGTGCAAAGATCTCAATGCAATGCAAAGAATACGCTTATTATAATAAAAAAACAAACATATTCAAAATGTTCTAGTTTTGATATTTCTGAAATTCCAGATCTTTCCCTCTAAGTATTGGCACACAATTTAACATAAATTTTGTATACATGAACCACTTTGACTTAATTATGGTACATCTTTAATTATTTTACAAGTTTAATGAATAAAACATGCAGACAACAATTGCTGGGCCCAAAATGCTGCTATTTCAGATATTCAAATGACTTGTTGGGAAAAACTTTCCAAAAGAGTCTCATCGGACAAAACTTTTATCATATAACACGATAAAATAATTTTAACAAATACTTTTTGGGTAAAATCTATCCCACTACCTTGCGAAGAATGACAGAAACTTATTTACATATTGACACACTCTGAAAGTCTATTTTGGTATCTAAATCGCATGCTTATCCAAAATATGTGACTTAGTTAATTCAAATTTTATTAAACAGTATCAGTATTAAAAATTCCAGAAAGATCTGTTACTGTCATGAAAAAGAATCCCCCACGCATACCATTACCGTATTGTCCAAATCCTGCTTATCACTAAAATTTAAAATCCTAGGTTTGTTGCCGTTCTTTTAATGACACCAATGACACTAGAATTTAGTGTTCCTCAGAACAAAATTAATGTTTTACCTAAAATATTGGATTGGAAATGGCCATTACTAAAACAGTGAAGCGGGAGTTATTATGCTTGTTGTCACCGATGGCTTTTTTGATGCTGTTGACATCTTCCAAGTATGAAGTCAATAGGACACGAACTTTCAAAGTTGTAGGCAACATTAATTTTTATGTTAAAGTTGCATTTGAGAGGGACATAACTCAAACAATAGTGAAACAGGAGTTATCATTCTTGTTTACACCGATGGCTTTGTTCATGGCGATGATATATTTCAAGTGTTTAGTGAATATGACAAGTAATGCAGATTAAAAGGTATCGTTTACTTTCAATTTAAGTTGGGAGACTACCGGACAACGACACCGACGGACACAAGGATTTCTTTGTGTCTATCTGATATAATCAGCAAAGCAATTATTTTAAAAGAAGATAGATAAATATGCAAAACAGTCGTTCAAACCTTTTTTAATTGGTTTGCACTGCGCAAAAATGATTTCCATTCGATGGAGATAGACATTTTGCGTATGCCAGAAACATTTATTGCATAACGTGCAAAGTCTATCGTATATTGTGCGTACATCAATTGTTTATGTGTCCGTCTATTGTGTTTTGTGCGTCCGTATTATCATTTGTGCATTTCATTTGTTCCATTAAACATTCAAAGTACTTAACACATACTTAATTACTAAAAATGCATTTGTTGCTCTGAGATATCATGTCACCTTTTTTGATGTAATCATGCATGAAATGGGAACCTGAATGCAAATATTGTTTAATAATACTAATTATTGTTTATGTTTCCAGCATATCAGTATATTAGATTATGATTATGATCACATGTTTGTTTTTGTTAGCAATTGTGCTAATACCAGCATTTCAATATTAGCTTAATGCTTATATACAAAAGAAGAACAAAAACAAAATTGCACTATTGTCTGTTTCCAAGCCCCAAGTGTGAAAGCAGGAGGGACTATTTTGTTTACATATTAATAGTTATGTGTCAGTTTTGGGTTGAAAAGAGTAACCTTGACCAGGATTCGAACTTAAGATCCAGTTTACCATGATGATGTTCTACCATCAAAGCTACCGAGATCTAATTTTAAGTTTAAACTTATTTATTTTACATCGATTGTGAAAAAAAACTTATTCCAACTTATATTAATCACTCTCGATGGCATACTGATGGGTTTCCAACCAATACTCGCGCAGAATGCGGAATGAGTAAAGTGTAGACGAAACTCATCCCTAGTGGATTTCGAACCCACAGTATCCCAATTCCACATTTGATTTTATTTTGTATGCTTTATCCGTATCTGTACATCTGTAAGGATTTAAACATTATATTTGAGTATTTTGTACGTTTTTTATTATTTTTTTTGTTCTAGGCCAAAGCGCTTCAAAAACTTAAAGCGCTTGAGAGGATCATGAAATGCGCTCTTTCTAATGTGAAGGAGCTAAAAAAAGAAGTGTTCGACATTAAGCAAGACTTTATAACTATCGAAATATTTACTACAAGTGTATTTCCCTAATGTAACTATCTTCAAATGTAAACCTGTTAACTATCCATTGTGATATTATATGGTATGCTATTCAACATCATTTTTATTTCCATAACTTAATATCAAATTGTTTCGCTCTTCTAAAAACCATGTTCATTATGTGTTATTATATTGTTTTGTATTGCTGTAAACATTGTTTGATGTTTTATGCGAATAATCTTTTCCTATTCGCATTATGTAAACAATGGGATGAATAAAGTATCATTAAACGTTTCAAGGTTGTTTTCGATATCTAATCTTTGATCTTCCCACACGAGGTAACTGACTCCGGAGAATCAATGACCCGGAGTTCTTTTCACTGGCCACACGTATTGTTATAATAACATGAAATTGGATACAGTTATTATAATCACATTGGCCCGTCATGACATGTATTCGAAATTTATTTCATAAAATTATATAAATAATAGAGGTTGAATGGATTTAAAATAGCTTTTATTTTTAATCTGAGTGACTCACCTTCAGAATAAAGGTGGTGATTGTGGACTGTAACGCGAAACCATTGATATTTTCGATGTCATAATAAATTACTCATATTGTCTGCTAGGGTGCGACCGATGATGTCATAGGTTTCCGTATTGCGATGCCACCCTAATTGCTCATGCGCAGACATATGATACCCTCCCCATTGTTCGTGCGCGGACATATGGTACCCTCCCCATTGTCCGTGCGCAGTCATGCGTCTAGCTCCAGGGCTGTAGGCAGTCTGGTCAGATGACTCATAGGGAAACTAGGGTGGTGCTGATGACGTCATGGCACCGTAATGCGAAGACACCCCCCATTGTTCGTGCGCGGTCATATGATACCCTCCCCATTGTCCGTGCGCAGTCATGCGTGTAGCAGCAGGGCAGCAGGCACTCTGGCCAACTCATTGATATTTACTAATGATGATGATGGATGAATCTAATGATAAAACAGAATGAAATGAGTGATGGTAATTGAATGTAATAAAATGCTATTACTTTTTGCATACACTCACATTTAAACTATATCAATTTGGTATTCTATTATTTTACTATTGAGGCAAATTATCTACAAGCTTAATGTATTAACCTTTTTAAACAGAAAATTCATTCATATAAATATCAGTCTGAGTGCATAAATTAAGTTTTGTTTATTTCTTTTTTTTTCATACAGAAACAAGTGTACCTTCGATAAAATTTGAAGACAATAGAGATGATTATAACTAGAGTTATGATTTCCCAAGACAATTTGGTCACTGGAATTACATTTGATGATTTGGATTGAGATTACAATTCGATAAGATAGGTTTAACAATAATTGATAAATCATCACTTAGCCTAACTTTTTATCAGAAAATTTAATGTTTTAGATAATAAAAAATGACAAGAGATTTTAAAAATTCCTTAATATAAATCTTGTTTATTTTATTAACAGGCAATGAATTGGATCCTCTCCACCAACATACACAGACACCATATGTGATATACCTATTAGATTCTCACATGTTAGAGGGCTGTAAGACTCTGTTGTCAATGTCTGTAAGACCTGTGTAATGAATACCTATGTCCAGAAGAGTATCCAAGGGAGGTAACTATAGTAGTAAATTAGGTTAGATTTCTCTCATGCCAGAGGACCAGGGTTCAAATCCCACAGGAAGCTATTTTTTTGTAAGCCTAGAGCTTAAATAATTGGCATACTTCTTTTTTCCTGTGTAATTCTGTCATTGAATATAAAATTCTCATGATTTAAACTAAAATAAGCAAAATAATCAAGATTAAAGGGGGTTTCGCTATCAGAATAGTGTTTATTCAAGTCATCAATTGGAAAATTTCTAAAACTGGACGGTAAACTTCTCTGAAATTTTGTTTAAGGTATATAGTTAAAAATGGTAAAGTTTGGTATATTGCACCAATCAGGACTTTGCACAATTTTCATTAATTTAGTCTCGTGAAATATAAAAACTGCATTTTTTAAATTTATTTGGTCAAAAAATGTCATTTTAAGATAAATTCTGTATTTATATATTATATCTTAAATTGGTTTAGTAAAATATAACATATTTTGGATAAACTGTAAAAAAATAAGGGTTGAATTTTTCAATAACAAAAAAAATTTGTCACCGATTAAAGAAATTGGATACTTTCACGTTTTTTCTCACTTTTTTTAAATAAAAAAAGCTAAAAATCTCAAAAACTACACGGTGAAAATCATTAAAATTTTGCATACAAGTCAGTGGTATGAAGCAGTTGATGAAAATATAATCAGATGTTGGATTCTTAATAGTGCCTATTACACAGGTCTTACCTTAAATAATAATAATAACTACTTCACCATGTGTTGCATTTATACAATAGGTTGAGATTATCCATGTTTACCACTTGATAAATTAGATATGAGAAACAAGAGGGCCATAATGGCCCTATATCGCTGACCTGGGTACAAAAGTACTCTCAGTTTTACCCCAGGGCCAACATTGAAATAATGCTGGTAACGGGTCTCTTCACAATACTCAACACGAAATATCTAAGGTCTAGTCGCATTAGTTTCAGAGAAAAACGATTATTGATGTTTTCCTATATAAATCAATGTAAACTAAGAGAACCCTGGGGCGTGGCCAATTTTGGCCCAGGGGACATAATTTGAACAAACTTGGTAGATATCCACTAGACAATGCTACATACCAAATATCTAGTAAGCTTAAGGCAATGAGGTTTCCAGTAAGAAGATTTTTAAAAATAGCCTTTTTAACATATTAAGGGCCCCCGCGGCGGGGCCAATATTGACCCCAGGGCCAACATTCAAAGAACGTTGGTAACGGGTCTCTTCACAATACTCAACATCAAATATCTAAGGTCTAGTCCAATTAGTTTCGAAGAAAATGGACTTTTCATGTTTCCCTATATAAATCAATGTCAACTAAGAGAACCCTGGGGAGTCGCAAATTTTGGCCCAGGGGACATAATTTGAACAGACTTGGTAGACATCCACTATACAATGCTACATACCAAATATCTAAGCTTTAGACAATGAGGTTTCTAGTAGAAAGATTTTTAAAGTTTGCCTTTTTAGCTCACCTGAGTGAGCTTTTGTGATCGCCTGATGTCCGTCGTCCGTCCGTGTGTCGTCAACTTTTTCTTCAAACGACTTCTTCTCCTGAACTCCTGGGCCAATCTTGCTGAAACTTGGCAGGAATGTTCCTTGCATGAAGCTCTTCCAAAGTTGTTCAAAGAAATCAATTCCATGCAGAACTCTGGTTGCCATGGCAACCGAAAGGAAAAACTTTAAAAATCTTCTTGTCTGAAACCACAAGGCCTAGAGCTTAGATATTTGGCATTTAGCATCCTCTAGTGGAACTCTACAAAGTTTGTTCAAATTATTTCCCAGGGGTCTAAATTGGCCCAGCCCCAGGGGTCACTTCATTTTATATAGACTTGTATAGGAAAAACTTTTAAAATCTTCTTGTCTGAAATCACAAGGCCTAGAGCTTAGATATTTGGCACTAAGCATCCTCTAGTGGACCTCTACAAAGTTTGTTCAAATTATTTCCCTGGGGTCAAAATTGGCCCAGCCCCAGGGGTCACTTCATTTTACATTGACTTATATAGGAAAAACTTTAAAAATCATCTTGTCTGAAACCACAAGACCTAGAGCTTAGATATTTGGCATTTAGTATCCTCTAGTGGAACTCTACAAAGATTGTTCAAATGATTTCCCTGGGGTCAAAATTGGCCCTGCCCCAGGGGTCACTTCATTTTGCATAGACATAAAGAAAAAAACTTCAAAAATCTTCTTGTCTGAAACCACAAGGCCTAGAGCTTAGATATTTGGCACTTAGCACCCTCTAGTGGAACTCTACAAAGATTGTTCAAATGATTTTCCTGGGGTCAAAATTGGCCCCGCCCCAGGGGTCACTTCATTTTACATAGACTTATATACTAATACAGGAAAAACATTAAAAATCTTCTTGTCTGAAACCACAAGGCCTAGAGCTTAGATATTTGGCATTTAGCATCCTTTAATGGAACTCTACAAAGATTGTTCAAATTATTTCCCAGGGGTGTAAATTGGCCCCGCCCCAGGGGTCACTTCATTTTATATAGACTTGCATAGGAAAAACTTTAAAAATCTTCTTGTCTGAAACCACAAGGCCTAGAGCTTAGATATTTGGCATTTAGCATCCTCTAGTGGAACTCTACAAAGATTGTTCAAATTATTTCCCTGGGGTCAAAATTGGCCCCACCCCAGGGGTCACTTCATTTTGCATAGACTTATATAGGAAAAAACTTTAAAAATCTTCTTGTCTGAAACCACAAGGCCTAGAGCTTAGATATTTGGCATTTAGCACCCTCTAGTGGAACTCTACAAAGATTGTTCAAATGATTTCCCTGGGGTCAAAATTGGCCCCGCCCCAGGGGTCACTTCACTTTATATAGACTTATATAGGAAAAACTTTAAAATCTTCTTGTCTGAAACCACAAGGCCTAGAGCTTAGATATTTGGCATTTAGCATCCTCTAGTGGAACTCTACAAAGATTGTTCAAATTATTTCCCTGGGGTCAAAATTGACCCCGCCCAAGGGGTCACTTCATTTTGCATAGACTTATATAGGAAAAACTTTAAAAAAATCTTCTTGTCTGAAACCACAAGGCCTAGAGCTTAGATATTTGGCATTTAGCACCCTCTAGTGGAACTCTACAAAGATTGTTCAAATGATTTCCCTGGGGTCAAAATTGGCCCCGCCCCAGGGGTCACTTCATTTTATAAAGACTTATATAGGAAAAACTTTAAAAATCTTCTTGTCTGAAACCACAAGGCCTAGAGCTTAGATATTTGGCATTTAGCATCCTCTATTGGAACTCTTCAAAGATTGTTCAAATGATTTCCTAGGGGTCAAAATTGGCCCCGCCCCAGGGGTCACTTCATTTTCCATAGACTTGTATAGGAAAAACTTTAAAAATCTTCTTGTCTGAAACCACAAGCTGAGAGTACTTTTGTAGTCAGGTGAGCGATATAGGGCCATCATGGCCCTCTTGTTCACATATTAAGGGCCCCCGGGACGGGGACAATTTTGACCCTAGGACCAACTTTTCAACAAAGTTGATAAAAGGTCTTTACGCAATACTCAGCACCAAATATCTAAGATCTAGTCCTATTAGTTTTGGAGAAAAATGATTTTTTATGTTTTTCCTATATAACTATATGTTAACCAAGAGAACCCTAGGGTGTGGCAGATTTTGGCCCAGGGGACATAATTTGAACAAATTTAGTAGACATCCATTAGACAATGCTACTTACCAAATATCTAAGCTGTACGCATTGTGGTTTGTGAGAAGAAGATTTTTAAAGATTTCCTATATAAGTCTATGTAAAATGAAGTGACCGCTGGGGCGGGGCCAATATTGACCCCAGGGAAATAATTTGAACAATAATAATTTTTACTTTATTTTTCAGTCAAACCAAGTGATTGTAAGTATATTACATTGATAACTTTATAGACACGAACAAAATTTGATCATCTATTAACATTATTCTGCTTGATAATAACAGGATAACGTATTATATTATTTTGTCACACTGATGAAATTGTTTAGTTAACAAACTTTATTTATTAATAAAAATAACTATTAAATTAATTGCGATATAAAACCAATATTTCTATCTCTATTATTTCAAACACTGTAAAAATCCGAAGTGAAACATGGATGAGAAAGAAAAGGATAAAGTTCTGCCACAGTATTACTTTAATACGAAAAACCCCTCTGCTTACGCAGGTGCACATAAATTAGTTCGAGTTTTGAACAAGAAATATCCTGGAGTATATACAGTCTTTGACATAAAGCAGTGGTTGAACGATCAGGATGCATACTCGCTTCAGAAGCAAAAGAGACACAGAGTTAGAACTACAAACGTGCGAGTGACCCATATCGGCGAACAGTTGGATATCGACCTCTTATCGATGTCAAACTTAGCTGGCGAGAACGATGGTATGCGGTTTTTGCTTTGTGTTATCGATATACTATCGAGCAAACTTTGGGTGAGACCTTTGAAAAATAAAACGGCAAAAGTGGTTCTAGCAGCAATGAAAGACATCTTGAATGACATTGCTCCAATCAAAATTCAGAAAATCCGCGCGGATAAAGGAAGCGAGTTCTCTAACCATTGGTTTAAGAAGTTTATGAAAGATATCGACATCTTTTTTTTTACGACGAATAACCCTCCAAAAAGTAATTTTGTCGAGAGAGTCCAACGGACATTGAAAGAAAGGTTGTATAGAATGATGAGACACAACAGATCCTACCGATATATTGACGAGTTGCAAAATGTAGTTGAAAGTTATAATGTCACACCACACCGTGGATTGCACGGTTTATCTCCAAACGACGTCAATCAAGGAAATGAAGCTGACGTATGGGCGCAGATGTACTTGAAAAAGACTAACATAACAAATTCTAAACCTCAATATGAGTTTAACATTGGTGATCTAGCACGCATCAGCTTCGTCAAACAACCGTTTCAGCGTGCGTATCAAGAGCAGTACACGACAGAAGTGTTTGAAGTGGCGGGAAGGCTGTTGAAACAAGGTATTCCTATGTACAAGTTGATTGATGTAAAAGGAGATAGAATTGCTGGATTGTTTTATGGATCTGAACTTCAAAAGGTCAATAAAGAGGAAAACACTTTGTGGTTTATTGAACGCATTCTGAAAAAACGCAAGAAAAATAAATAACAGTGTTTCGTGGAATGGCAAGGCTTCCCTAAAACATATAATAGTTGGGTTGATGCGGATGATGTCAAAGACCTTTCGGAACGCATATAATAAACATCATGGACAGACATCTATATATCAAAAGTGATGAAAGTAATGACTACTTTTCAGACAATCGAGTATATCGATTTAAAGTTCATTTGAGTTTACCGTTGTTACTGAGCGGCATCTGGAAAGAAGGGCTTGTGGAGTTTTATGCTGCGGATGATCCTAAAGCAAAAGTTAAAACGGAAGAAGCGCTTTACGTTTACACGGATTTATGCAAAGAAAGTATTGTTCACGGTGTAGAACAACCACTGTTAAGACGGCTTAATAAAAACACAAAAACCGGATGGGAATATGCGTTTGATACGCCTTATTATGTACCCATGAAAAAGAAAGAGCTGAGAGAATTTCAGATCTATATAAAACTGTCAGACGGTAATTAAGCGTCAGAGTTGAAGGAACCGTTGCACTTAACACTTCATTTGAAGCAGTATCCGTTCTTGTAACAAAGTAAGTTTGAGACTTTTAAAGAAATGAAATTATACGTTCCTAATCCACAGAAGTGGGTAGACTTTTTCGAAAGAGTGAGCAGTGGGAAAACCACATTAAACCAATCAGGAGGTGGCAGACGTTTATCGATTATTCCTTTTGGTGAATCAAATTCCTCAAACGATCATGCATACTCTATTAAAGCGGTATTACCAGCTGAGCAGACTACAGCACAAGCGAAATCGGAACTCGAGAGAGAGAATAAAAATCCAGCCAAAGTCGTGAACATGATTCAGTCTTCCAGTGGACAACAACGTCGTGGGATCAAACGTAAGGGGAGCAGTAAAAAATCTCTCAAGAAGGCAAAACGCCAGCGAGGAAGTGGTAAGAAAAGGAGGAACGTGAGAAAAGGAAATAAAAGCAGCAAAGAAAAAGATATCTTCGAAATAAACTAATTATGTCGGTGTTTAACGAGGAAACATTTAAAGAAGGACTGGTGTCAGAGTTAGGATTGTTTGATCTCCCCAGCACCCAGACAAGTGTGACAGATGTGTATTTCGATGAAATTCGACCGCTATCGAAGGTGTCAGGAGACAGCCCGTTCGAATTTAACATCAGTGGCCAAAATTCTATGGATTACCTAGACCTGAAAAATTCGCAGATTTACGTGAGGTTAAAAGTAGAAAAAGAAGATGGAACGGCGCTCACGACAGAGAAAGTTGGCCCAGCAAATTGCAGACCTTGCAGAACAAAGCCACGATGACTTGTAACTACACCCCATATCGAGCTTATATACAGAGCCTGCTGAAGTATGGAACAGAAGCGTCAAATAGTCAGTTGGATACTCAAATTTTCATGATGGATGATTCAGACAGTCCAGGAGTGACAGAACAGACAGGAACGAACAAGGGACTGTTCGAGAGAGCCAAACTGATCAGCGATTCTAAACGTCTAGACCTGCAAGTTCCTATCTTTCACGATCTGTTTTCCATGAACAGATACTTGTTGAATCAGGTGGACGTTAAAATCAAACTGTACAGAAGTCCTGTCGATTTTGTTTACTCTCTGGAGATAATGTGCAGTATCGCGTGAATATCGAAGACATTTACGTTCTCGCTAAAAAGGTTCGGGTAAACCCTGCTGTTATCTACGGTCATTCCAAAATTTTGGAGAAACAGAATGCCCTTTAAAAAGGTGGAGGTGAGATCAGTGAGTATATCCACTGGTTCAACCAACTACACCTGGGAGAATATGTTTTAAGGAAGACGCCCAGACAAAATCATAGTAGGATTTGTTAAAAGTGTGGCAAATGTTTGGATGACACTGTGTTAAGGGGCAGAATAATCCCCGTGCATCCAATTTTGTTCTAGCAACAGAAATGTTCATTTCAAAGTTTAAATACACATACATATATACATTAATAAGTTAAACTGACAATATGGTAATATTAATCTATGCCTGTTTAGGACATGTGTGGAGTGATTAACAGAAGTGTTGTTTTATCAACTGACTCACTTTTACATTAATTTATGTGTGCACTATTTACATTTGTTAAAGTCATGAATGTACATTGATGTGATATTTATGCCTACCTGTTGATGATTTATTTGTAGAACGGACGTTAATCCATAAATTTCATTTAATTTCATGTTGATTCTATCATACACTCAGAATTATTATTGTTAAAGTTGTTCTCGTTCATGATTTTCAGCAGCAGTGACATTTTAGGATTTTTCGTGGAGGCCGCCATATTGTTTAGTACAGCGTCTGTAGAAACAAGCAGCGATTTTTCCTTCTAGAACTTACTTTGCTGTAACACTCATTCAGATGTGTTAAAAGTGTATAACTTTGTTAGTTTCTGCACTATTAAATCCAATGTTCACATAATGTCTCGATAAATGCACAAATTGGCGTAATTATTTTGTCGCTGCACCGCGTAATAAAGTTAGGAAATGTACACTGCCGAATTTCACTTCTAACTACTGTAAAACACCTTTAATTGCCATAAGTCCACATGTTATTAATGCTAGAGTATCCAGCTGATTGTTGTGTTATGAAATTGTTGCATGTTATATTATTATCACATTCATATTATGTAATTTACTTTATCAAACCGCGCTGCAGCCGTTTTATGAACTTTTTTCCTAGCCACGTCAGACTGGTTAGCCGAATGTAACGACTAATCTGATTGGCTGCTAGCGAGATTCCTTATTCCTGAACAGCCCGGTAGGGTATATATTTGGCGCTAGCCTCATTTCGTCGACAGTTGCAGACGCGCCAAATTCAAACATTATTTTACATAAACAAAGCCTAAAACAGATCCTAAAGCAAATCCAGCTTTGGTAAGGACACTAATTTCGGTGGTTAATATTTTCTATGAAGATTAGATATTTTGATAAGCACTAGTCTATGATATTTGAGCAACTGTCCACGCAGTGAGAGAGCCGGCGCACTTCAATTATACTTCATTGGCACTTTTTTATTATTTGGCGAAATATAGATCTATTATTTGAAGAGCGATACGTTAATAGATTATAGAAACCTGACAGTGATTTAGTTTGTTTTATCCCCGTTTCCTTGACGTGAGAGTCTTTCAAAAGCAAGGCTGTGAGTGGCGATTACAAGACTAATCCATTTAATTTTGAAAACTGCGGTATACTACAGATCGCAGTATACTGCGACGGGCTGCCGGTCGGAGGAAATCCGTTGAAGCTAGATTTTAACGCAACTGGAGGCACAGCTATAATGCGTGCCTACACTTCTTTCAAGTTGAAAGTGGCGTGAAGACGAAGGCAATCAACTTGACAGAAAACACTATTAAAGCGGCTCTACATTATTTGCATTTGACTTGGAGCCTAATTTTGCACTGCACGGAGAGTACTTATCACTTGTGAAGACTGGCAACGTGCGACTTGAAGTCGTATCTAAGACAGCCCTAGCGGGTAGGTTCTTTGTAAATTCTAAGGTGATTTGTTTTTTGTTTAATTATTTGAATTTAAAAATATTACATTGAAATATTACAGTCATTTGAAAGCAAAACATGATTTAAAAGGTTTTTTTTTATTTTAGAGCCTATGAGTTGCAATGTCTAGCGAAGGTCCAGGATATTTTTAAATCAACAAAGAAAGAGATATCATTATCTCATAATGAATTCGTCACAGCTGAAATGCATGATACGGTGTGATCCTACTTTAAACGAAAGAGTAATTGATGTCTATGCTGCTGATCAGCTTCCAAATGAACTACCACAGACAGCCTTTGGATTAATCACTAACATGGACATACACACAAGACCTGGAGAGCACTGGTGTGCTTTCTATAGAGATATCCATGGGCACGTGGACTTTTGATACTTATGGTAGAACGCCGAGTGAAAATAGTCAATATTTTCTTCATTGGTTAGACATCAATGCGAAAACTGTACATGCAAACTATGTTCAGATTCAAAGTGAAAACTCGACATTATGTGGTCTTAACTGCATTCTGTTTCTACATCAACGATTTTCAGGACATTCGTATCGAGATTTTCTTAATGTGTTTGATGATTCTACATTAGATGTCATTGACAATTATGTGACATATAATATGTGTCAAGCCTTCTCTCAATGTATAGGAGATGAACTCCATTATAATCAATCTTGTACTTCTTTAATGAAATGCTTTTAATAACGCTTGTAGTTTTTAGTTTATCTATAATCAATAAAATATAAAATGGTTAAATTTTTTGTCGTAATTTATTATAAAAAGCAAAACTACTGATGATTTTTTATCGAGTTTATTGTACTACATTATGATATATACACATCATAAGAAATATATTTACAATTTTACACATGAACTAATATTATAGTCATCGAATGTGAACGCTTGTTCATCGGTCACACGGTATTCCATTTATAAGTCCTCTATCGGAACTATAGAATATGTCGGTTGATCCATATGTTCCGCTACACTGTCACCGTGGTTTTCAGTATCTTCCGATATTTTGTAATGTCCATAAGCGTAACGTTTTACTGCGTCAAGTAAATATCTTTTATCATCAAATGCTGACAAACCCGTTTTTGAATGGTTTCATGTTTGTGACTTCTAAGAGAAGACATAGAAGACACCGTACTGGTTTCATCAAAAAGTGTGTTTTTGTAGTATTCATATTTTAAATCCTTTTTCACCGTTGCTTTGGCAATACCCTTTGCTCGTTTTTCTTCTTTGTTATCACACAGAAAACTATACATTTTAGATCTCAGTCCTACGAATCCGTTAATAGGTTTTCCATTCGTTTCATCTTTCATTTTACCCAACACTTTTTTATTCCGTTTGCTGTAAAGCATGTGTGTCTCGGGATAGTCAGACGTATCGAAATAATCCATTGCTGATTTCATATCCTCGTAAATGTCATTTGTTTCACAGGAAAACAGAACACTGTCTGTATCCGTCATTTGTAGCTGTGCACTGTTTTCATACTTCTTTTTTATGTAATTGTACCAGAAGTCATACATCAAGCATTTACTCAAGTCTGAAACAAAAAGAAAATACGATGATAAGTTTATACATATAAAACCAATAAATTAAAAACTGAAAATCGCAATACTTGTTTCAAACTTTCAAAAATACATACCTCATATGCACATGCCGCAGTAAATGGGCTTGAATAAGTTGACTTTTGCTTTGTATAGTTCCACTGCAACCAAGTCTTCATAGAAGATCATAGTATTTTTGTAAGTGGGTTTGGCAGTAACTTTTTCGAGTCTGCCTTCTGTGTGCACCGATTCTATATTCTTGTGAAGTCTCACGTTTTCCATAGTCTGAAAATAGAAAAGCTGATCACATTAACAACTTTATGAAGGATGTGTTCCTTAAGGTTGCATGAATTAAACGCAAAATGTACAATATATACTAAGTAATTAAGTCCCACTCACCTTTCCAAACACTGACACGTTCATCAACTTGTAGAAATTTTTCTCGAAGGTAGATCTTGCTTTCTTTCTCATTTCTGTGTTGTGATCAATATACTTCTTCATCCAAGCGTCTTGTTTAAATTTTAAAATTCTATGTATGACTGTAAGTTTCATGCCCAAACGAAGATATAATTGTAAGTTTCTGTAGTGTAGCACGTAATGATCTTTGTCTTTCAATGTAGTTAGTAATTTTTCCACTTTCCCACGATTCGGAAGAGGATCGTTTTCCGATAACCCGCATAACTTTCTTAGCAAATTCTGTGCATTGGTAGAGAGCTCTTCGTTGGAAATAGGATTTCGGACGGGAGCCAATGGTAAACAAATGTGCTTATCATGCAGACTTCTAGGATACTCTAAAAACACCTTTAAAATGTAACCTTTGTCTCCATTTTCCGGAACGGACATGATACCGAATGTCTCTATATCTCGTTTTTCCATGAATTCAAATTGATCAACAGGAAGAGGCTGCACCATTGCCCATCCATACAGGTTATTGGCGTCTAGATATTGCAAATATGTCGTCTTCTGCATAGAGTCATAGTCCGGTAAATACGGGTTGTTGACTTTCATATAGCGATTCGAGATTTGAGATATGCCTCCACGTATACCGGCCTCCACCATCAGTATTTGATCGATATCGCTCAGCAACTCGAGTCGAACATTCGTCATTTTTAAACAACTCGACCATGAAAGACCCGGCGAAGTATAGAAATGGCATGGATCCAGTTCGAACTGGTCAATGCATTAATTCCGAAAGGATTCGAATACATCGCTCAATAGCACCACATCCGTTTTCAGATAAAGGTCGTGGTACTCTCCCAGGGAAGTCATATTAAACGTTTGAAAGACGGTCTCGGCGTGTTCATAATCATCATACGAAATGTGTTCTTTCTTGATAGAAGAGTAAAACTGTTCAATAGTAGGTAGTTCTGACTCATTAAACTTGTCAAAATAAACCATATATTCATAAGGATATACTCCCTTGCGAAGTAGTTGAGCTTTTGCATTGGTATCACTTTCAGATAGCATACGCGGAAATGCTTCTAATCCATTTTGAGCTAAATTTTCCACTAGATTTTCTAATGAAGCCCGGAGAAACTGTAAACTGTCAATAAACCGCAGCCATCCCAAAGAAAAACTGACGTATCTTTCGTTATTTTGTGCGATACAGTTGAGTCTGTGATCTTTGAACATACAGAGATTTTCGCATAAGATGTGCGCGTCGAAGTTTTTTAAGTTATGAAATATGACAGGAATAAAAGTTGCCTGTTTACAATTAAGGTTACACGAATTTCAAGCTGGGCCGATAAACTCTCCTGTCAGATGGTTGTGATGTCGTACTATCCGACTATTATACGCGTTATCATAGATAGAGAACTGTTTATTGCAAAGACAGCAGTGAGTAGCAATTGTAATGAGTTCATCGAGTTCTTCATCCTCCATTTCCATAGGTTCAATGGTAGAAAGAATTTCTCGTATTTCTTTTTGCTCATCTAGCAAACATTCCATCAGTCTTTTACCAGAGTCTACACCTCTATAAGTTTGGTATATCGATCATCCTCACATACAACTTTATAACCAAATCCACACACTTCGAGTTTTGTAGTAGCAGTCGTAGCTGAGAGATTAGGATCAGGCATGCATGTATGCAGTTTTTTATTGATGGTTTCAAAATCAGCATAAATGACAAATGGTACTTTGAGAGTTTTTTCGTAATCCTTAAATTCTAGAATGTCATTTTTGCCAGCAACTGGTAGTTCCACCTTTTGCGCACCATAAGTTGAGCAATAGGTTTGAGGCTCCATTAATGTCGTTTCGTGTGCATACTGAAATTATTGTTCTACCTTCTCTGAATATATCTCTGTCGGGTGTAAAGACGCTAAAAGGCAGTACAAAAAACTTTTCTCGTCTCTATTTTTAATATTTAATAGACTCTTACTATATAACAACGACTTTGGTAAAGGTAGGTAAGTTGAACCGCGCACCGGTTTGTTCAGCACTGTATGGATTTCTAGTTTCAGCACTTTATTCACATACCATCCAGAACCTTCTCGCATGTATTTTTGATGGCTTCATTCAAGTCGTGTCATTCAGATCGTTCATGTTCAAGGTAAAGTAAGTACGACTCCTAAAAAACGGAGCTACCACTCTACCTTCCCGTTCATCATCGCGCTGCAGTTCCACTAGCACGCAGAAATTAAACTTAATTCCTCCAAATGAACGCATTCGCGATTGTAAGAACGACCTTACTTCCTCTCTTATATTTCCGAAAAAAGTTAGCACGTCATACTGTTCGCTTCCTCTTGGATAAATATTTCTGTTCAACACTGCATTATTTAAGGCAGATTAATCGACAGTGTGTCGTGAATCTTTTATTGCTTCAACATCTTGCAGCTGTTGTTCCTTTTGCTGTTTCTGTTCAACACTGCATTATTTAAGGCAGATTCATCGACAGTGTGTCGTGAATCTTTTATTGCTTCAACATCTTGCAGCTGTTGTTCCTTTTGCTGTTCTTTTCGTTGCTCTTGTTTTTTTTCTGCACCATTCCACGTCGTATCATCCCTATGAATTGGTATTTGATTTTGTTCATTTACATTCAAAGAACGTGGCGCCGTTGCCCTCTGGCCTCCTTGTTGAGTTATAGGCTGATTTTCCGCTATATGTTGAAACAACTGAGAATACTGTTGAAAGTTACTATCGCAATGTCTACACGAAAATTGCGTTCTGTGCTGTCTCAGAGCTAAACCTTCATGCATCATTTTATGTCGAGTTAGGTGGTATTTTCTTCTAAAAGTTTTGTTACAATATTCGCATGTAAATGTAGAAGATGTAGGTTTCCTTTCAGTTTGTAATCCGTGCACATTTTTCTGATGAACTTTTAAGCAATCCTTTCGCGTGAACACTTTTGCGCAAAATTCGCATTTTTATTTATTATGCCCCCCTTCGAAGAAGCGGGGGTATATTGCTTTGCACATGTCGGTCGGTCGGTCGGTCGGTATGTCGGTCGGTATGTCGGTCGGTATGTCGGTCCGTAGACCACATCTTGTCCGATCAATAACTAGACAACGCTTTGTGATACAGTCCTTATATTTGGTGTGGAGGTTGGTCATGACCAGTAGAAGACCCCTATTGATTTTGTGGTCAGTAGGTCAAAGGTCAAGGTCACAGTGGCCTTGACCACAAAAACCTTGTCCGATCAATAACTAGACAACGCTTTGTGATACAGTCCTCATATTTGGTGTGGAGGTTGGTCATGACCAGTAGAAGACCCCTATTGATTTTGGGGTCAGTAGGTCAAAGGTCAAGGTCACAGTGGCCTTGACCACAAAAACCTTGTCCGATCAATAACTAGACAACGCTTTGTGATACAGTCCTCATATTTGGTGTGGAGGTTGGTCATGACCAGTAGAAGACCCCTATTGATTTTGGGGTCAGTAGGTCAAAGGTCAAGGTCACAGTGGCCTTGACCACAAAAACCTTGTCCGATCAATAACTAGACAACGCTTTGTGATACAGTCCTCATATTTGGTGTGGAGGTTGGTCATGACCAGTAGAAGACCCCTATTGATTTTGGGGTCAGTAGGTCAAAGGTCAAGGTCACAGTGGCCTTGACCACAAAAACCTTGTCCGATCAATAACTAGACAACGCTTTGTGATACAGTCCTCATATTTGGTGTGGAGGTTGGTCATGACCAGTAGAAGACCCCTATTGATTTTGGGGTCAGTAGGTCAAAGGTCAAGGTCACAGTGGCCTTGACCACAAAAACCTTGTCCGATCAATAACTAGACAACGCTTTGTGATACAGTCCTCATATTTGGTGTGGAGGTTGGTCATGACCAGTAGAAGACCCCTATTGATTTTGGGGTCAGTAGGTCAAAGGTCAAGGTCACAGTGGCCTTGACCACAAAAACCTTGTCCGATCAATAACTAGACAACGCTTTGTGGTACATTCCTCATATTTGGTGTGGAGGTTGGTCATGACCAGTAGAAGACCCCTATTGATTTTGGGGTCAGTAGGTCAAAGGTCAAGGTCACAGTGGCCTTGACCACAAAAACCTTGTCCGATCAATAACTAGACAACGCTTTGTGATACAGTCCTCATATTTGGTGTGGAGGTTGGTCATGACCAGTAGAAGACCCCTATTGATTTTGGGGTCAGTAGGTCAAAGGTCAAGGTCACAGTGGCCTTGACCACAAAAACCTTGTCCGATCAATAACTAGACAACGCTTTGTGATACAGTCCTCATATTTGGTGTGGAGGTTGGTCATGACCAGTAGAAGAACCCTATTGATTTTAGGATCAGTAGGTCAAAGGTCAAGGTCACAGTGGCCTTTGCATACAAAAACGTTGTCCGATCAATAACTAGACAACGCTTTGTGATACAGTCCTCATATTTGGTGTGGAGGTTGGTCATGACCAGTAGAAGAACCCTATTGATTTTAGGATCAGTAGGTCAAAGGTCAAGGTCACAGTGGCCTTTGCATACAAAAACGTTGTCCGATCAATAACTAGACAACGCTTTGTGATACAGACCTCATATTTGGTGTGGAAGTTGGTCGTGACCAGTAGAAGACCCCTATTGGTTTTGGGGTCAGTAGGTCAAAGGTCAAGGTCACGGTGGCCTTGACAACAAAAAACCTTGTTCGATTTCAAGTAAAGCTATATATTAATGATCCATAACATTAATTTTAAACTATTTCAATATATGCCGTGTCATAAATAGGCACTGATTATCACTCACTTGTGTTTATTAAATGCTTTGGTTTCGTATGGATGGTCACTAAAGCCTGCACATTACCGGAATTGACATAACACTAGAGCTACTATATCTCCGCCAATAGCGAATATTTGATTTAAATTACAATAAAATCCTTTGTGTTAGACTAGGTTAATCTACACGCGCTTATGTTTGTCGAGGTAAATGTAATCCTCTCATTGGATGACCTGGTTATTGATATATAGGAGTTCCAATGTCTTGTAAATTGCTTTCATGACTGGTACCCTTCATTGCTAAAGCTTACAAAAGTCTCTAAATTTCCAAAAATTTAAATTCAATGCTAATAGATATCACTTGCACGTCAGGGGGGGCATTTGTGTTTGACAAACACCTCTTGTTAAAATGACTTTGCATATGTCGTTTTAATGTTTTCGTGTCTTTGTATTTTTTAAAACATAATCCACACGAGAAGGTTGCGGGTTTAGTTTCTTGATAAATTTCGTCGTCACTGTTTTCTCCTTCAGATGTTTTATGTTTACTTTCCATTTTAATTACTTTACAAAAGTAGTAAAATCCTGTTATCTCGTAAAAACTGTATCATACTCAAACATTTCAAATTTAACTACATCCTTGCTCTTCAAATACCATTTGAAATATGTCGTTCAAATATGATAGTCTTAACAGAAAGTATTCCCTCCCACGAGTTATCAAAAGTAAATGAACATTATTATGCCCCCCTTCGAAGAAGCGGGGGTATATTGCTTTGCACATGTCGGTCGGTCGGTCGGTCGGTATGTCGGTCGGTATGTCGGTCGGTATGTCGGTCCGTAGACCACATCTTGTCCGATCAATAACTAGACAACGCTTTGTGATACAGTCCTTATATTTGGTGTGGAGGTTGGTCATGACCAGTAGAAGACCCCTATTGATTTTGGGGTCAGTAGGTCAAAGGTCAAGGTCACAGTGGCCTTGACCACAAAAACCTTGTCCGATCAATAACTAGACAACGCTTTGTGATACAGTCCTCATATTTGGTGTGGAGGTTGGTCATGACCAGTAGAAGACCCCTATTGATTTTGGGGTCAGTAGGTCAAAGGTCAAGGTCACAGTGGCCTTGACCACAAAAACCTTGTCCGATCAATAACTAGACAACGCTTTGTGATACAGTCCTCATATTTGGTGTGGAGGTTGGTCATGACCAGTAGAAGACCCCTATTGATTTTGGGGTCAGTAGGTCAAAGGTCAAGGTCACAGTGGCCTTGACCACAAAAACCTTGTCCGATCAATAACTAGACAACGCTTTGTGATACAGTCCTCATATTTGGTGTGGAGGTTGGTCATGACCAGTAGAAGACCCCTATTGATTTTGGGGTCAGTAAGTCAAAGGTCAAGGTCACAGTGGCCTTTGCATACAAAAACGTTTTCCGATCAATAACTAGACAACGCTTTGTGGTACAGTCCTCATATTTGGTGTGGAGGTTGGTCATGACCAGTAGAAGACCCCTATTGATTTTGGGGTCAGTAGGTCAAAGGTCAAGGTCACAGTGGCCTTGACCACAAAAACCTTGTCCGATCAATAACTAGACAACGCTTTGTGATACAGTCCTCATATTTGGTGTGGAGGTTGGTCATGACCAGTAGAAGACCCCTATTGATTTTGGGGTCAGTAGGTCAAAGGTCAAGGTCACAGTGGCCTTGACCACAAAAACCTTGTCCGATCAATAACTAGACAACGCTTTGTGATACAGTCCTCATATTTGGTGTGGAGGTTGGTCATGACCAGTAGAAGAACCCTATTGATTTTAGGATCAGTAGGTCAAAGGTCAAGGTCACAGTGGCCTTTGCATACAAAAACATTTTCCGATCAATAACTAGACAACGCTTTGTGATACAGTCCTCATATTTGGTGTGGAGGTTGGTCATGACCAGTAGAAGAACCCTATTGATTTTAGGATCAGTAGGTCAAAGGTCAAGGTCACAGTGGCCTTTGCATACAAAAACGTTGTCCGATCAATAACTAGACAACGCTTTGTGATACAGACCTCATATTTGGTGTGGAAGTTGGTCGTGACCAGTAGAAGACCCCTATTGGTTTTGGGGTCAGTAGGTCAAAGGTCAAGGTCACGGTGGCCTTGACAACAAAAAACCTTGTTCGATCAATAACTAGACAACGTTTTTATGTTTATTTGTATAATAAAATAAAATACTTCTCAGTGTAAAGTTGTGATTATTTTTCCCCATGACAATTTCAAGTAAAGATATATATATTAATGATCCATAACATTAATTTTAAACTATTTCAATATATGCCGTGTCATAAATAGGCACTGATTATCACTCACTTGTGTTTATTAAATGCTTTGGTTTCGTATGGATGGTCACTAAAGCCTGCACATTACCGGAATTGACATAACACTAGAGCTACTATATCTCCGCCAATAGCGAATATTTGATTTAAATTACAATAAAATCCTTTGTGTTAGACTAGGTTAATCTACACGCGCTTATGTTTGTCGAGGTAAATCCTCTCATTGGATGACCTGGTTATTGATATATAGGAGTTCCACCGTCTTGTAAATTGCTTTCATGACTGGTACCCTTCATTGCTAAAGCTTACAAAAGTCTCTAAATTTCCAAAAATTTAAATTCAATGCTAATAGATATCACTTGCACGTCAGGGGGGGCATTTGTGTTTGACAAACACCTCTTGTTAATAAATGCATCTGTTTATACCAAAAGTATCTGTGGTTTTCAGAGCGGTGTGATATTTGAATAGACCTTTTGAAAATGTGAGGAAATATTCCCATTGAACTTGTCATTTCAATCAGATAAAAGTTTGATAAATGAACTTGTTTATGATACACACCTGCGTGTCAGCACATTTCTGTGGTTTTAGGAGCGGTGTGATATTTGAATAGACCTTTTGAAAATGTTAGGAAACATTCCCATTGAACTTGTTATTTTAATCAGATAAAAAGTTTGATAAATGAACTTGTTTACTTGACCCGCATTCGTGTGGACTTCTCTTTCCATTTTGTAACCAAAAAATGTAGTTTCGGCTTCATAATCAATGAATGTTTGATTGATGAGTTGGATGTTCTTACATATTAACAAACACACATATATATTTTACCTTGTTATATGGTGTAGTTAATCCATTGCAATTTGATCCCTCTTTTCATTTCACTCAATTGGGTTAACTTTTTTCCGCGGGTCTTCGTTGTTACACCTTTTTTCCTTTTATTTCTTGAACCTGTAAACTTTATTCTTCCAAAGACATTTTGGATAAAGGTTTATCTATGTAAAGTCTCGGTTGGTCGAGTTGTGTTGTGTTGTTGTCACTTTCATCTCTACTTCTGCTGATGACTTTTTGCTTCTCTCTGGATCTAGTTTCTGTTGAGTTCAAATGTGTAGACAGGTTTTCATCTCGATTTTCTGATTGTCCGCCTGTTTGTTCCGTTTTTTCTATCGGATCCGAAAGTTTTAATAATTGCTCATATTTAAGTTTAGGAACGAGTACCATTTCACGCGCCATTTTCTTTTATAACAGTTCGCTTTTGATTACATAAATTAAAGGTAAAATGTATTTAGAATATTTAAAAAGCAATTCCTTCCTCTTTTTCAGTGACACTCCTTTGCTAACAAATAGACGAATAACGTTTTTCTTTCTAGATAACAGCATTTTATCTTTATCGGGTAGAGGTCGATAACCATGCAAAACATTATATACAATCTGAACAATAGCGTGAATCTGCGCCTTCTCTATGCCTAGTATTAAAGTTTTTTTCTGGTTTTGTGAAGCATAGATAAGCAGACGTATAAAGTCTTTTTCTTTCTGAATTATCTCACTCATACTGCTGTCTTTTGAGGTTGATAAACGGTCATCAACTGACCGGGTAATATATCTGTTCGCAGTTTATATTTAGAATCTGAATGGGGGGAGAGATCGATTAGAAGACTGTTTTTAAACAGAAAGAAGTAATGCGTGTTTAGAGAAATGTCTCTAAGGCCTCGGCAAAACGTATTTTGACAAATGAGAAAACAAAAGAATTTAAAGTGGTGTGCGTATTTGCAATAAATGTCGAGCACGTCTTTACTTCGCGCGCTTTCTGTCATCATATCATCGATTATCAAGATTTTTTCTCCAGGTTCATTCATATGCCATGTTTCGAGTTCAGCCTTGGTGGGAAGACCCTCAAAAAATGTTATGTTGGGTATGGCTCTTTTCAGTTCTGCGTACAGGGGTTGATCTACACTGTAGCAAAAGTAAATGGCCTCTATCGGTTTAGTGAAAGCTCCATCGACATGTTTCAGTAACTGGAATACGAAACTAGTTTTTCCAACATTGGCAGGACCTGTAAAAAGTGTTGAAAAAATTCTTGAAATCATTTTTTACATATCATAAAATGTCAAAGTGTCACTTTTTAAAACCAATAAACAGCAAGTAAAGCAATATAGACCGACCTATAACTTGAGCAGTACAGTCCACTTCTAACTGTACGACACTTTCCATCTCAAAGATATGTATCAAAATGAATTCAGAAAACAGTCAACACCTGAATTTATATGAAAGCGAACTGAAGGTCTGGAGATTGTGAACACAGACTCCTAGGTTTTCAATGATAATATATTTAATCAAATCAATAGACAACCACATTTTAAGTTTATGATGTTTATTTTGTTATATACCAACACCAGCTACTGCTAAAAATCAGTACATATATAACATATCAATACAAAACATATCAGTATAAACCAGTCATATCAATGTAATACTTGCTAAAACTGTTTTGTTTTTTCTTT
Organism: Corbicula japonica; assembly: GCA_038501625.1. Taxonomy (NCBI): domain Eukaryota; kingdom Metazoa; phylum Mollusca; class Bivalvia; order Venerida; family Cyrenidae; genus Corbicula; species Corbicula japonica. The sequence goes on from JAZAYU010000024.1 coordinate 1,028,157, forward strand.
ACATATTTTTCTATCAAGAGTTCGATCCAATGTTTAGTTGAATCTTTTTTTCCAACTTCAAGAGTTGAACTGTCATGTTTATCATTTTAGTTCTCCAATTTGAAGTTTTCATGTCTGTTTCCCGCCAGTCTTTGCAGTAAATTTTCAGTTTATACATTTCAAGCAGTTCAGGAGACACATCAAGGGCAGATATCGAAGCTTCCCATCTCATTAAAATATCACATTCGTCAATGATACTAAATATGTCTTCAAAATATAATTCCAACAGCTGTTTGTTTGACAATGTAAGACACGTATGATCCATCTGAGATAAACAAGAATGCTGGCAGCCGTCACATTTTTTCTTGAATACAATATACATTATCCTGGATATTTCATTCGAATAAAAGAAGTCGAAGTAAGACTGCATTAGCGACACTTAGTTTGATTCCATTTTCTTTGTTTCACTGAGACTTAAAGATCCATATTTATCGAAGAAAATGTTCCATAAGACCACTGAGGTAGAATATCCAACTTATTTTCTCCACTTCCTATAACCTTGATGTAAATGCAATCTGGAGACCACTTTTCGTGTTCAACGAGAGGTTTGTCATTAGCTTTCCACTGACTTACTATCACCCCGCAAGCGAAACATTCCACTATGTCTCCTTCTTTAGTATAAAAGAATCCCGCTTTAGCAAGCTCATATTTATCTTGTTTCAACTGTTTAGGCCACAAGTGACAGGGCGATCTACGTATTTTACGTACTTTGACGATTTTAGACAATCACCGAAGAACAATGTCTCACACAAATTCATGTTTGCATTATGTGTAATTTACCAGTCCTCGTAGTCTTTGTACGTTGTTGGATTACACGTTTGGCACTGATGAAACGACATTTGATTGTCGTGCGGATCGGTGCACTCTGGAAACACACCACAAAGTATCTCGATAGGAAATTCTTTCGAAGAATTTAATTCGGTTTGCATCATATCTTCAGCAGACTGTCCCACGTTAGTTGAACTACTCGCGCCATTTTCATCATCGAATAAAAAGTCCCAGGTGCCGTTTAGGTCAAGTAAACCTAATTGATTTTGTGGAACGCATGTAAATGTATTGTGTACTGTCTCTTGGTTTTCGAAAAGTTCTCTTTTGATGGAAGAATGTTCATCTAACGCAGAAGGTTGACTCGCATCACTGCAATCTTCGAACACGCTTTTTAGCCGGCGGCTATATAGCCGCAGGCTAAAGAAACCGCAATTCGAAATCACAGACCTTTCAGCAGGTGCGCTCAAATGAAAAAGTCGAAGTACAGCTTCTGGTAGACGTCAGAAAAGAGTTCCAAAAGCAATCATAGAAAATCAGTTGTTAACGATCATTTAAATTGATTGCTTTTAAAGAATAATCAGTAAAACTCTTACTCAATGAAAGCAACGAAGGCGTACTGATAATATCGATATATATAATCAAATAAACTGCGTATGTGTAATACAATCAAAATGACGCAACATGGCGGGTGAATAGAATTACCGAAAACTACCCCAAAACACCGACTAAGACCAACATAACCGAAAACACCGAAAAAGACAGAAAAGTGTACCCAAAAACATTATTTTTGTACCCAATACCACTTTTAAAATAAATAGCATTTATGTTTAAATTCAATTTTTAATCATATTCGGTCCCTTTTTCGGTCTTATTCGGTTATTTGGTTGTTTTCGGTGATTCTATGCACCGTCAAATGGCAATATTCTGAACGCATATTCTGAACTCAGACACATTGCAAAAATGTTGAAGTGTTTCAGTATATTGAGGGATGTATTTTTGATTTATTCAAAATATATAATGTGTCGACAGTTTTACGTTTTGTTACGTAAGACGTATGGGGTTTAGCCCAAACTACACACACCTCCACTGATCTCCCCTCAATTGTGTTTACCTAAAACATTAAACATTTTCGAAGATTTTGTTTCAACAAAAAGAGCGCTCTATGGGCTGTCTAGCTAATGTTTTGTGCGAATTTTAATTGTGAAAATCATGAAAATGATGCCAAATGTGTTTTTGTTGGAAGTGGAATTAACTTGACTCCGCGAAATCCTGGAAGGATTACAAAATTTAAACACAAACATCGACAAAAATTTATTACAGACACTGTGTAATTTCCGAAAGGTCAGGAAGAGTTTTGAAACTGTTTCAACTGTATTCCTAAAATTGCATGTGGGCAGTCATTGTATGCATAAATGTGCAATCAACTTTACTTTAAAAGTTTGGCATATTTTGCATTTGATGATTTGTATCAACCAGCTGCATGAACACACATCTGAATATTGTTTACATTTTCTGGTGAGGATGTAAAGATAGACACTTCAACTTCAACATGTTCAAGCACTTTGGAAAACAAAGTTCCGTATCACACCGGCAATTACACCATCCAGATTTACAGGTCTTTACAAGGTAAATAGTTTTATTTGTTTGCAAGAATAGCTGAAATTAGCTTCCTAAGCTTCAATGATATGCAGACAATATGGCCGGGTGATTTGGCCCAGATTAATGAACTAAACAGATGGGACATGCAGACTATAAGGCCTGCAGTCAGAGACAAACGGCCAAGCTTTAAGACCGCCCAGATATATTTAGTAGGTCCCAGATATGAAATGAATAATGCAGCACCTTCAATTTTGGAAAAGCTTTTGTTGCTCAAAATTGTTGAAATTTATTTGATTTATCAAAACTACCACATAGCCTAGGGAAACCAGTATTTTTAATGTTAAAATTACCTAGTTTTGCCAGGTAACCAAAAAAACAATGTCACTTTTTTAAGACAAATTTATATCAGTGTAGAATAAACTTGCAAATTAACCACTGACTTGATTTCCCACCTCAGGGGTTTCAATTATCAATAGATCTGTATGCAGATTCTTGCATTTTGACGTAAGCAAATAAGTTTTTTTCCCACATTTGACCCCACCATATTCTGAGCTTGGGAAAAAACATATTTAAAATAAAATATAATTCTTATCCAGGGTTCCTCTATGTGCTAAATCTGAAAAGTCATTTTCACCTCTTTTTAGTGGATTCACAATCAGCCAAAAGTAAAGGGTTAAAATGCAATAGACATGTGCACAATATTAATCACTATTATTGCAAAAATTGACCACTTAATTATTTACATTCTCCAACATCAAAATGACCCCAAACTCAAAATGGTGGGGGTGTTAAATTTGAAAAAAAAATATGCTTGCATCAAAATGCAAGAATCTGCATCTAATGTCCCTGAATTATATCTTCTTATAAATTTTTTTTTTAGTTAAATTAATATGGCATATAAAGTGTTAATATTTCTGACTAGCAATATATTATCGCATTGACTTAGTTAGTAACTGAAATAGCTTTATGAAGTAGAGTAATTTCTGAAATAGATTCTAGTTGAAGATGATAATATTCATTAAGAAAGATTGTTCATTCTAAGGGGCATAACAAAAACTGATTGATATACAGCCCCTTTCTGCCATATACAATCTATATGCCTTTATCACATGTGCATCTAGTGTAGATCCGGATCAGACTAAATATTTGTGTCATCTGATCAGGACCTACACTGGTCACATCTTGTTTAGAAATAACCTTATGAATCTTAAATTGAACAGTGCAGATCCTGATCAAACAGCATAGAGATGCAGGGTGATCTAATTCTACACTGCCCATGCCATAAACTTAAGGTTCATATTAATTGGAGTTAAGGGTTAAAGTTAGAAATGAATTTTCTGTGCAAAACACAAGTATTCCATGTTTTATGTCTAATTTTTCCATGTTAGTAGACATAAATTATTATGCATAAGTATAAAGGGGCCTACATGGATACAGCTTTTATTCCTTGTTTGACAAGGTTAGACCATATCAACTTGCATATCAGTGGAGGCTGGTCAGTGGAGTCTGTTCATGTTTAGATCTTTTAGATACATGTGCTTTCTGATCAAGCAGGGATTTCAGTTGCTGAAAACCAGGTGTCATTTGACCCCTGATGAGATTTTCAATGGGTCAAAACCTGATCTTCACAAGTCATATCTTGTATTAAGTGATACTTACACATGTATTACTTAAAATTAATTTGCAAGACTTAATTAAGTGCTAACTTCATATTAAAAATGCAATTTCCTAAATACTTATCCTCATTATTGCAAAAATAAATCACTTTTTAAAAGTTTTTGTGCATCAAAATTACCCCAAGCTCAAAATTAGCTGGGGTCAAAAGTGGAAAAAATATCAAATTTGTTTGCATTAAGATGCAAGAATCTGCATCAATTGAAATCACTGGATCAAGAATCAAAGTGTGTGGATTCAGATCAGATGGATGCCTTACATGCATTAAAAAGTCTAAATAGAGTTCACAGATAACAGTGGGGGGAGAGTGTCTGTTAAGGGCTGTGCTAATGAAATGAATATAAAGAGCCCCTTTATCTAATTTATTAGGTTGGACACCATTAAAATATGATTACATTAACATAATGCTGACTCCCTGTGACACATTGTTATACATAAAACCAAGATCAAATAGCCTTTCACAGGGTCCCTGACTCCCTGTGTAATTACTTTGAAAGTGGAAATAATAAAGAGAAATACAAAAAAAAAGAAATAAGTTATAATAATATAACAATTAAATATAATTTTGCTAACCCAACAATTTTCATACTTTAATTGACACAAAACATTTGTTGTGCCTCTTTCATTTACTAAATGAAATTATAAGGCATTGGCATTGCCCTAAGTTGTGATATATTGCTATAAAGAATGGATATAAAATTATATTACCCTCGTCAAGTTCAACTACTGTTTAGCATCCTGACATGCACTCCACTGTTTGGAATGAACTAAAATTGGTACTTGTGTAAATATTGAGTTGCATTACAACCATGGCTAGGCATTCTAGACAGTGATGCATTTGATTCTGATATTGCTTGATCAAACATGACCTGTAATATTTTGTATTTGTCCAGTTCGATTGCTTTTAATGTTCCTTTTTTTCATTTATTTCAGTAGTTCTCCTAAAATTACTTTTTTAGCTCATCTGTCAAATAGTGACGGGGTGAACTTTTGTACTCACCTTTTGTCCTGCGTCCATTCACAATTGTTGTCAGTCCTCTAGCTGGTTTATTTTTATCAGATCTTCTTCAAACTTGGTCAGAATGTTTATCTCAATGATATCTAGGTCGGATTAAAAACTGGGTCATGTGACCTTGAAAACTAGGTCACTAGGTCAAATTATAGAAAAACCTTGTCTGCAGTCAAGAGGTCTTAATTTTGGTCAGATCTTCTCCAAGCTTGGTCAAAATGTTTATCTCAATGATATCTAGGTCAATTTCGCAACTGGGTCATGTGATCTTGAAAACTAGATCACTAGGTCAAGTTATAAGAAAAGCTTTTCTGCACTCGAGTGGTCTTAATTTTGGTCTGATATTCACTTCCATTACCATAACATCTTAGTTCCTTTCTTGAAATTGCAATCGTGCATTATGGATTCCGGAGTTAAGTGCCAAAATAAACTATTTAGACCTGTCTGCACAAAAGCAGCTTCATTTTTTATTTGCATTTAATCAGACTTGTACAATAATTGAGTTACTATAAGATCTTGGTTCCTTTCTTGAACCGGCTAGATTCCATCAGGGATTCCAGAGTTATGGCCATTGAAAGAGCCAAAGAAAGCTATTTTGGCAATTGCATTCGCATCCACTGACTCTTGAGCAGTTGTTGACAGGTGAGCGACATAGGGTCCTATGGACCATCTTGTTAAATATTTTGACCAGTTTTATTATGAGTGGTTTGTGCATTTTTGCAAGCAAATGACATATGTCTTCCATAGGAGTTTCTTCATTCTGTTCAGATATTATATATTTACAATGGCTGGAATAAAACTGGAAGTCCTGTTACATTGCACATCATGGGGATGTTTTATTTTGATTATGTTTACGATCCGCCGGCTTCCAGCACTTTCAGTGCTTTGATATGATTGTGCCTGCACTTTTTGACTGTATCCCCTTTGATTTCATACTCATACTCTTCTTTTCTTTCAGGTGTTTTAAACTTCTGCGTTGTAGCCGAAGATGTTGATAGGTTACTTTTCCTTTTGTATATTTTCTTTTCAAAGTGATTTTTAGTAAAGTGAGATTAACTATATAAATGACGAGAAACGTAAATTTCTGTCATCCATGATTTGCACGTAGCACAAAAAATATTCTTTAAACCGTCTTTTTTTATTTTGTCCATTTTCAAGTGTTCACAAATAAAGCTTGCTTTAATATAGTGTTACTTAAGTGTCTCAAGGAAAGATGATCACATAACTCTGAGCATAATGTTTTCTGAGCATAATCATTGGTGTAAAATCGTATAGATCCGCCCACCAGTATCGAAAGTTATATTCAACTAAAACGTGTACTTTATACCCTAAAAACTAAAGGATAATCATTTAATACAATAAATATTAATACGCTTCATCAGATCTTAATAAATCATAACCTAAGTCATCCGATCGTACTCCATATATATTTGGTAAACCTATGAGAGGATTACATTGTGCATAAATATAATATCAAACGTTGTAACGATTATTTCCCAATTCGTAAAGTTTCGAACTGAATTTATAACTACACTTAACCAATGTTATAACTACACCGATAAAAAATTTTTAATTTCTCCGCATAGAAATGGAGTACAATCTTCAAATTTGAAACATAACACGATGCAACAATTTTACTTCATTTTCTGAAATTTCCTTTTAAATCCCTTTGTGCGTTCTTAAACCAATGACATTTAACAGAGGTGAGGGCTAAACCAAAAGTCACAAAATTTACCGTAGCTTTTGCATAGAGGATATACTGAAAACGGCAAAAACTGCTTAAAAGTCTTTTGTGTAACATCTAAACAATCGCATTATTGCAGAAATGCATAGAATTGTTCAAAATTACTTAAAAATCCATATTTAAACAACGAGACATGAATTTTCGTGTTCGGAGAATGTATCTAATACGACAATTTTGTGACTTTTGGTTTTACCCCTACCTTGATTAAATGCCAGTGGTTTCTAAACGCTTGAGGAGAATTTAATAATTGTTTTACACAAAGAAGTGGAAATGATGTATCTTATTATATTTCATGTTTGAAGTGTATATCCCATAGGTCTGTATACATGATAGGATACATAGTTAGCTTCAAAATCATAGTCACTGAAATTCACCATTTTCACAGATAAATGTGTTTTCAAATTTCTCTCGCATATCTCGATTTTCAAACTTTAAAACTGACATGCGAATCAGAGTGTTTGCTAATTCAATGTCTAACTCTTCTGATTTTTGTTTAAGTTCATTATACTCGTCTGTTTTATATTCAATTGCTTGTAACAATTTTACAATCTGTTGTTGAAAAAGTTTTACTTTGTTCTCGGTTTCATCCATCTGTCAATATGGATGATAACGGTTTCGCTGATACATAATCTCAGTTTTGGCAGAGCCAGACTGCTTGGTTTCACCTGGTAACACAAGTACTGGACATTTAACTGTCTCGCCCTCAAACGGTTCGTTGAAAGCGGCTGCTATAAAAAAATATATATTTATTCCTTTTAAACGATCAAATTTTATAGTTAATACATATCCATACATTCTAAATGTTTTATAAAAAAAAGTAAAAGTTAATATTAATAGATTTATTTTCATGTTACAAATACTCACCAGTTCAGCTTCAATTTGAGATGCATATGCCTCAAGTTCTTGGAGACATGTTTTTAAAATGTTTGCTTGAATCCAGTTGAACGGAAGACATTTTCCTTTCGTCTTATCGAATGTACCGTTGTCCCAACACTTCGAATTATCGAAGTGTTGGCACAAAAAGTTTTTCATTCCATTTAGTTAGCGACACCTCTCTACTATAGCCAAATTTACCTTTGACTTTTGTTAAAAATCCAGCATTGTCGTAGGTAGGTTCCATCTTAATTTTATTGTAGTAAGTTAAAAGTTGTTCCACAGAAGATTTAAGTTGTGAATGCTATAGCGAGTGAAACGGTCTACTTATATAGAGATGGTAGGCAGGGCGTTATCTTTCCACGCAGCTTTTTTCTCAGGATTAAATATTGCAGGTGTGTGGATGAAACCAATCTTAATTTACTTTCATTAACAAAGACCTTTTGAAAATGTTAGGAACTATCCCATTGAACTTGTCATTTCAATCAGATAAAAATTTGATAAATGAACTTGTTTATGATACACACCTGCGTGTCAGCACATTTCTGTGGTTTTAGGAGTGGTGTGATATTTGAATAGACCTTTTAAAAAGAAAGGAAATATTCCCATTGAACTTGTCACTTGAATCAGATAAAAAAAGATAAATAAACTTGTTTATGATACACATCTACACGAAAGCAAATTTGTGCGGTTTTCTGACGCCAAAATGTCTCCAGAAGTATTTTTAAAAGTGAAACATTTAATTGAACTTGTCATTTCAATCAGATAAATGACCTTTTTATGTGAAACACCTGTGTCAACACATTTTTTCTTTTATCTATAGAGACTTGCAATGTGAATATATGTGTATAAAATGGTTAGAAGGAAAACGTTTTGTGGAAAATCAATTAGACATTTCCATTTTAAACCAGTAAAAATATTTATTACATGAACTATAAATAGACGCAACGCGATTGGTCACACCCCCAAAATAACCGAGTCAATAAATCTAGATATTGACCCGCTTTCGCTGATATTGACCTGTCTATAAATAGAATGCGAAAGTTTCCATCTTTTATATTATTTATAGTTCATGTAAAAAGAGTTATTTTAATGACGTCATTTACGTTGCGTTACCGTTGACGTTATATTTCGCGCCATTTATCGTTCAAATTAGCTTGATAAGCCGCACGGAGTCCACTTGAAATTAGTCTTAATTGAAGATTTCTAAAACATAACTATTTATAGTTCATGTTATAAAACAGTTATTTACTTATTAGCTGGGAAATATGCTGTTGATATTGACCGCAAAAATCGTTATTGACCTCGGCTATCGCCTCGGTCAAAAACGATTTTTTAGGTCAATATCACAGCATATTTCCCAGCTAATAAGTAAATAATTGTATAATATTTTTCAGAAAAAGTTAATATCCAGATTACAATTCTAAAATTGTAATGTCAAGACTTCATTTTATGTTAACTGTTTTACTACGCATATCTTTATTTTAGTTTACAAGTTTGTTGTTGATGTTGTTGTTGTTTATTTATTTTACTGATAACTACTGCGTAAGAGTCTATATTTCATGTAATGTACTTTCAGTACTTTGATTGTACTTGCTTTTATCGATAACTATTTGTATGGATAACCGTTTCAAGGGAGATAATTCTTGTTCATGGCGGAAGAATATTTTTAGGCGTTACCTTTCTAATAAGGTTAGAAATAATAAATTCTGCTTAGAATTGAAATGTTTTATATTTTATTTACAGACAATTGCTTTATCAAATCACGTTTCATTCAAAGTTATTTAGAAAAACGTTATCAAGCCTTCGCACAAATTTATAACCGAAGAACGTCTTAGAAGAAAATTAAAGTTGATCATGGCATGGTATCACAAAGTTGTTTTGTTTTGTTTGTGGTTTTCCATTGCATTACCGACATGACATGTTTTATTTTTCCTGTAGTGAAGATGTATGTAAAGTCAGGGGAAACGAATACATCAATGGAGCCTTATCAAAGTCTCCCCGTACATGCAATCAGTGCTGTTATCAGTTACGTCCTTTGAAGGTCGTTAAGCATGATACTTATGTACTAAGTTAATAGTTCTTCTAAAATTACTTTTGTTTTTATATTTCGGCCAGTTTAAAAATAGGTGGTTTCAATATCCCAGCCAATAAGGTTTTGGATATTGTCCAATCACCCCCAAGGATATACTTCCTGCTTTTTAAATTTTGCCTTTGGCTTTGTCTGGTACGCAGGATTTATATTTTAAGATCCCCTATCAAAATTCTATTCTGTTTAGTTCCGCCCATTGTTTTCTCGTTTAGGGCAAACCCATTCCTTTATGTGGGGGACCAAACGCCGGTGAACATGGAATGGTATTAATCTGAAAATACCGCATTGAAGGTTCCATGTTCACCACCATATGCATACCATCGTTTGGGATGTATCAAAATTGTACTGTTTATTGGTATAAATATTGAGATGCGCTCAACCCGGGGCTAGGCGGCGTGAGCAGTAATTTGCATTTCCATTACTGTCCATGAACAGGCTCAATCAAACCGAGCCTGCAATATTTTCATATTTGTCGTGTTCGATGGCTTTCAAAGTTCTCTTTTCATCTATTTATATACAGCAAGAAATTTATTCTTAAACGCCGAACGAATAATTTTCGAGCGTTGGGAGGAAGATTTAGTGCTGGACCTGATAAAACTACCTAAATTGAAACTTATAGAAATACCATTCTTTCACAAGGTCAAGGAACATGTTTGTCAGCAAATAGTTAAAAATAGGAACAATGTGTCTGTGTTGTATAATTCTGTGGAACACCTGGTTTGCTTGGTAAGTTTTATTTGTGATAAAATTGACTCTTTGGGATTTAAGTTATATCTAATTGAAATCAAGCTGTACCCATGTTCTAGTCAAGATGTACTCAAAATAAGTTTCTGTACTTGTTTAGTAGCCCTTAGACATAGAAAATGTATATTTTAATGACTATTATCATATTAATTAAGTCTGGACATGTTCTTATTTTTCTACATTATTTTTTTTCCATTTAAACTGATTTTTGTTTGAGTGTTTAAAATGTTTTATATAAATTCACAGAGGTCTACGCAGACATCAACAGCTGAACTGTTAATGACTACATCACTACCAAGAGAGAAGACAACTACGGTAAATACGAAAATATTGAAAGCTCAATTTGATTAACTGTAGTAGATTTCATACCAGCAGACCCGGTAGCTCAATTGATAGAGATTCGACACGGTAGTTCATAGTAAAGATGTACTCAAAATAAGTTTTGTACTTGTTTAGTAGCCCTTAGACATAGCAAATGTATATTTTAATGACTATTATCATATTAATTAAGTCTGAACATGTTCTTATTTTTCTACATTATTTTTTTCCATTTACACTGATTTTTGTTTGAGTGTTTAAAATGTTTTATATAAATTCACAGAGGTTTGTGCAGACATCAACAGCTGAACTATTAATGACTACATCACTACCAAGAGAGAAGACAACTACGGTAAATATTGAAAGCTCAATTTGATTAAACTGTAGTAGATTTCATACCAGCAGACCCGGTAGCTCAATTGATAGAGATTCAACACGGTAGGTCAGAGGTCCGAGGTTTGAATCCTGGTCGAGGCTACTATTTCCCAGATCCAAAACAATCAGTCTAAACATTCACCTATTATATTATGTTATAAAGTTATTAATATCCTTACTAAAATTTATGCATTTTAAATGGTTATAAATGTGTTTTCAATGGTTCATCATTTTCTTTCAGATACCTGATCAAATATTGATATCAACATCATCCAACATGAATGGTTATCATATCAGTAGTGTGTATTCCATACTTTCTACTACTCCTTCATTTCATGACGAAAACATGTTTCCTCATATCATCACCTTATATGGTTTTAACTTTACCTGTTTTGCCATGATTATTGTATGTGTACTCTATGTTAAAAAGCTTATAAAGAGAAAAGAACATCATGTGTCCATCTTTACACCGGATTCACAGTTTCATCCACATTGTTCCTCCACGCTTGATGATAGTTATGAACATCCTCATCCTAGACAACCTGCTATTGCCTCGAATACTTTCGAGATGAATGAATGGGAATCTGATTCATTTGATATGAATACACGAGTCTTTCTCCTTATGTAGTTATCAGCAGGATACACATTTTTAAATTGAATACAATGTAATTACATTTTTAATATGCTAACTGTCATAATAATATGATCAAGAGTTTTGAAAACTGTTTTTTTTTTATTTTCAGCTATTTCGCTAGCAATGGTACTTGGTTGTTGCTTGATTCTGGTTGTGATCGTTTTAATCCTGCACCATTTTAAAATTATTAAGTAAAAACACTTTAGATTTGAAAATACCGGTATCTCATTTGAATTAGAAAATGGTGCAGGGTTAAGACGATCACGATCAGAACCGTCAATGGAGACCTCTTGGTCCATTCCCACAGAAACCTCCTTCAGCATTTCCACGCCGATACAGACTCCCTCCTCTGCACAAGGCTTATTTGCAGCACCACATAGATATCCAACAAGATTTCAGAAAAAAACTCATGTTTAAATAAATGTAATTGATATCTAACACAAGACATGTGTATTCTGCAATTTTTTCTGAAGTCTTGTTGGATGTGTCATTGTGTTTTATTGTTGTTAACAATTCCTTAAGTTCATTTTATAGTTTTTAAAGTGTTTGATATTGTTTTTCAAATATCTGCATTATTTTGATTTATATGTTCATATATTAAAAATCATGTAATAAGTCCATTTACAAGTAGTCTACGTTACAACTTTTCCTTGATGTAACATGGTGTTTTAAATTTCATAAAGAAACAGAAATTATTAACTTGTAAGCATTTTAATTTATACACAACAGTTTGATTTGCAAACTTACATATTAGTTCCAATTTTAAATATACATATGTTATGTGAAATCCATTCCAAATGGTGCATGCCTATCTTTCATGTTAATCATTACATTGTTGCACTTTATACAAATTATATCCAGTTCACAGTTTAACACTCTGTGTTCATTCCAAGTATAAATGTTGCGGAAATCCATGTTTTTTTATGTACTGTTCACTTTTTACCTTTGAAGTTAATGTATCATTGACTATTAAAAGTTTGAAAACTACACTTTAGGTTTGATATAACCACTTGTTTTATATAACGTTTTCTTGTGTTTAACATAATACACACTATGTATTAAATGGTTTACACAGTATATTCTTATTCAGAAAGAAACATTCATTAAAATATTTAATTCCATCAGGGTTATTTTTGTTTAAAAATGGCAAGTGACCAGTGTGGACTTGAATCTGAAAATATAAAAAAGGAATTGCATTCATTATTTTACTTAAACATACTTCATTCAAATCACTTACAAAAAGTAATTCTAATAATGCACTTGTTAATCTGTTTATTATTTGAAAAGAATGATAAATTGTAAGCTTTTTTATATGTAGGAACAAATATTGTTTAAATATTTATTACTGAAGTAAAAGGTTATGAATGTTAAACATTATCTTATAAAGATTTATCTTATAGAGTGATGTTGTGTTTAGCATATCAACCTGTTTTATATTTACTTTCAAAATGAATGGTGACTTAACATGTTTAGAAAAGGTTTAATGTATTGTTTATCTTAATCTTGTTACATACCTCACATTAAATACCTCAGATAAACAACCTTGCATAAACATTTTTTATATAACTTGTGGAAGACAATTAGCTAAAGTAAGTTAATAAAATGTCATAGAGTTATCTCTCTTTCACTGTAAAGACAAAACAAACTTTTATGTATTACAATCCATTGTTGTTAATACTTCAATACCTGGTAAGTGTTATGTTACATTAATGTTTCAATATTTGTATATTTTGATATCAACTTGTTTTACATTTACTTATAAATGAATGGTGACTTATCATTTAAAGAATTATATACCTCACAAAAACTTTCTTGATTTTTTTTATTTTTTTTATTTTATTTGGAAAACAATTTGCTGAAATAAGTTATGAAAATTTTCTAGAGTTATCTCTCCTTTACTGTTAAGACAATACAAAATCTTTTAAGTGTTGCCATTCATTGCTGTTAATACTTCAATACTTGGTTAGTGTTAGGTTACATTCCTTTTGTTGTTTAAATCATATATAATCAGAAGTAAGCTATGACTAAGAAATAATCGTCATTTCCATTTTTGTATATTTCCATTTATATAATACTTTTTTGTTTTTTATTTGTAAGTCTTCATTATTCATTTTAGTAGTCATAAATTTGTTAATATAACTATTCCAACAATAAATATTTTATTTCATTGTTTGAGCATAACTAGTCTTTTTGAAAATCGTTTGAGCAGAGGAAACATTTATTTTTATTAAAGTTGGTAAATACTTTTTTTTAAATAGAGATGAGTATTATTTTTTTTATTTAAAGTGTTTATGATATGTATATTTTGAAAAGCATTCTGTGATTTAACTTTTGATAATTTATATTTGATTCAAGTGATTTACTGATTTATAACCTTAATTCATACATTTTATATTTTAAACCAAATGATAGTATGCGTATATTTGATGTCTTGTTTATGGTATAATATTTATGAATAAATACGTTATAAACCAAAATAGTTCATTGATATTTGATAAGAATGAAAATGGTTGTTACCTTATTCAATTTAAATAGCCGATTCATATCCCACGTATAAGACTAATGAATCATCATTGATCTCTTGACTGCCTTCATCCTCGTCGCCAATATTTAATTGACCGCCTTCATCATCAACATGACTGCCTTTATTGTCATAGTCATCTTGTCTGCCTTCATCTTGGCCCCCCTTCATTGTCGGTGACGTCGTCATACCTAGGAGACTTCCTAATCCTTTCTGAATAATTTGATGAACATGTCTCGTTGTCTTTCCTTTTGCTGTTATTTATACTGAAATTGTCATTAGCAACTGTTGTATTGGAATCCTCTAATTCTCCTTAAATAGTCTGCAAGGTATGACGCAGTCTGATAATTTTTGATTCCAGTTCATCTCGCTCATTTCGCAGTTGAATCGAGATTCTAATCTGTGTATCTAGATTAGTTTGAATTTCTTTATTTGTGATTCCTTGTTGTTCATTTGATGAACACCAATCTTTAATTTCATTTTCCAAAATGTGTATTTTTGTATTAGAACCTTCTATCTCTAAATGATTTTTTTGATTTTCATTTTTAAGTGTTTTGTCTAAATTTTTATTTTCTTTCTCCAAATGTTCAATTGTATTTTCACTAGCAGTTAAATCTATTCTTAAATTGTCATTTTCACTTTTCAAATTAGCGTTAGTTTTTTTAACATAGTATTTTCTTCAAGCAAGTTCTTATGTATTTCGTTTGACATATCCAAAAACTGATTCATCAATCTTTCAGTCATTTTAACTTTAAATTATAAATAAAATGTATGAAAGTTCAGGTCTGTAATAAGTTACATTATTAAAAAAGTTGAACTTATATAAGGAGTCGAAACCCACGGCTGGACATTTCATCGTGTCATACTGTTGAAATTAACGGAAATGTAATTGGAATGCGTATCCCATTCTGACTCTTTGCCCCCACGTAGTATTTCGTAAATTAACTAACCTTAAAATGAAGTAAACACTGTTAAAATCTAATAAGGGTTACTCACTTGTAACCATGTTAACCTTATTGAAAAAGAGGTAGATTGCAATATCTGTATAATACAATAAAAAAAACGTAACGTAAAACACTATTTTAAAATTTATTAACCCTTTAAACATTTTCAAGAAGTTTTGCATATTTCACTCTTAAAATCTAAAACAAAACAAGTTTTTATAGTATATAAAAAAGTTGTCCTATAATTTAACACCTCTGACCTGGGTAGGGGATAGACTCGCCTACATGAGGGTTATGAGAAACGTCATGAAAATCTTGCGATTTTTTTCCCACGCTCACATATTTGACTCGTGAGGGTGAGAAGGATGGATAGACAGTATCCCGCACGTGACTACTGACATCTTTGACTCACTTGCTGTAAGTAATAGACTTACAAAATACCATAAAGCACCCACACCATGATGTTCTTGTTCTTAAGGCGGGGGGGAGGGGTGTTAAACTGGGAATTAGTAACAACAAGAACGTATAAAAGGCACTGACCCTCTCAAATCTCATATGTTAAAAGCAAATGCTCATTCAACATCAGTGTTTCAAATAAACCTAACGATAATAAAAGAATATGGAAGAATTAAGAAAGTGTACACTTGCAAAACGTTCAAAGTTGATGGAAATTTCTCTAAAATGGAATTCAGAGAAACTCGTAAATGAACAGATAATCCCGGATATGGAAACAGTAATTTTTTTTTAAACCATTCTGGGTGTAGAATGTAAACGCACAACACAAAATTTTTTGAAACTTATAGCAGAACCGACGTCAACTATCTTGTATTTCTTCAACTCTTGATGTTGACTTTCTTATACTTGCGATTGACTTCTACCATTGCGAATCGTTTAAACAAAAACAGTAGTTATCCTCACAACTTCAGATCTAGGTCATCCTTATATATTCTATATAAATCCGCCATCTTGGATTTGGTGGAGTCAATTTTTGAAATCTATTTATATTTTTATTTTTCGAATCCAGGTCATCCTTATATTTAATTCGCCATCTTGGATCGGGAGTGAATTTTCGGGTTCGTTCGGGTATGACGTTTCGATTTCAAACGATGTATCTCTACCGCAACCCCCGAGATGAGTCATAGGGGATAACAAGTTCGGACATGCTCGGCCCAACCTTTAAAGCGAGTTCGGCCCAACCCTTAAAGAGAACAATAAAGCCCTGTCACCTTATATGTAATACACAGTAGTTAGGAACACTCGTTTCACCAGAGTGACTGGAGCCCTGGAGCTACACGCAAGACTGCACATGGACAATAGGGAGGATATCATATGACTGCGCACAGACAATGGGAAGGGTATCATATGACCGAGCACGAACAATGGGGGTGGCATCGTATTACCGTGCTATGATGTCATCAGCACCACCCTTACGGTCAATCACCCTATGAGTCATCTGACCCTCGGCACCACCCTAGTTTCCCTATGAGTCATCTGCCTGCAGCCCTGGAGCTAGCGTGACTGCGCATGGACAATGGGGGGTGGCATCGTATTACAGAAACCCATCGGTCGCACCCTGGTTTAATTATTGAGTCATCTATTATGACACGGTCAATGGTTTTAGGTTACATTCACCTTTATTCCGAAAGTTAGTTACCCTGATTCGAAATAATTCAATTTATTTATATAATTGTATGAATATTATAACGGACCATTACAATAACCGTATCGGATTTCGTTTTATTATAACCGCAAGTGTGCCCAGTGAAAAGAACTCCAGGGTCATTATCCTCGTGTTGACAGTCGAACAGGTGGTATTTAAACATCTTAAATGGACGGTTATGTTTATTGCCCTTTATTGTGTAAAGTCATGGAGCGAAAAGTAATATATTTACTGGTACATATAATAGCCCTCCGCCTACTAACTCGGTGTTAATCAGACCTTTGATGGGCCTGCGTTGAGGCAGGTAGTTTAGTCATAACAACAGTTTAAAACAAAACGCGAGTTTAACGTTTTATATATACTTTATTTACATATATGTACAACAGTCTACATTAACGTATACACACAATATCAACTATATAGTTTTATATAATACAACTAATCAAACAAGTGTTACAATTCATAAAGGTTCATGTTGAACGCATTATTGAAAGTCACCAGCGTTAATCCAACTGTTAAACTTTTTAGGATAGTGTTTCCACTGCACAAAGTACTGTTTATTTTGTCCTTTGCCTCGGGTCTTTAACACTTTGTCCTCTTTCCATGTCTGGTTAGGATCAATGTCTACTTTTTGAAGTTCACTTTGATAAAAAGTCCCCGTGATATCTTCGTCTTGTAAGTGCCTGAGTTTGTAGATCGGTAATATTCCTCTGTGATATCGTTTATGTACTTTAAACACCTCGCCAGAGTAGGTCTCGTCGTACGCGCGAGTGAATGCGTTTCGCAAATGACTGATCCGTACATAATCGCCGATTTTGAATTGATAGGGTTTTAATTTAACGCCCTGCACTTTGCTTTTTGGGTTTTGAGCAAAATACGTCGCGAGTCTAATTTCTTCCTCGTTACTTTCTTGTACATCTGCCGGCCTTGTACCAATCGTTCTGTGATATGTGTGGTTGTAGCTGTTGGCTATGTCCTGTAGAATAGGAAGATAGGCATATCCTTCCTTGTGCGAGAAATACCGGTATAATTTCTGTTTCATAGTTAAGATAGCCCTCTCTGATGTGGAATCTTTGGTTTCGTTCTGCGTCGGAAAGTATCCGACGTTGTTTTCCCGCATCAACGACTGTACCTTTTTGGCTAGAAATTCTTGACCTGAAATATATTGAAAAGACTAATAAAAAAAATTACTAGTAAAGATACTAAAGTATAAAATAAAATCACAAGTAGTAAAACTAATATAAGATATATTTACCTAGGAACAGATAATTTTTTCAAATTATAATTACCTTTGTCGGTTATCAACTTTGCTGGCGATCTTTCCGATTGGATAAAGATATCATTGAATGCTCTTGCTACCTCTTCTCCCGTCTTGTACTTTAAAGGACGCATCCATACGTATTTGGAGAAAGTGTCAATCACCAATAAGATATATTTGGAACCGTCATTCCATTCAGAAAATTTCGCCATGTCGATCAAGTCAGCCATCCAAAGATCGTCCTTTCCAGCGCTAACGACGTGATTTCGCTGAAAACGTTTTCTGACTGGTTTATGAAGACTGTATGCTTCTTGATTATGCAAGAATTTCCTGGTTCTATGCATGCCTATGTCATATTGACCTTCTTCTTTTACCACTTTGTACAGTTTCTGCGTTCCCGCAAAACTTGCAGGGTGTGATGGATCAAAATATATTTTCTTTAAATAGTCCTCCCAAGGTGCCATGTCTTTACAGTTCAGTTATCTCAGTGGAAATGAAGTTTGGTCACTGGACAAAGTCTATTTATTCACCGGCTTCTTCATCAACACTGACGTCACTTTCTTCTTCTTCACTGTCCTCATCATCAGTAAATGCAATGTCAAATAAATCTTTAAACTCAGTTTTATGTTGCTTTAAAACTTTCTTCACAGCCGATGATGTATTGAAGCCCTTTGCAATCAATTTATCTATCTGAGCCATAATTTTTTGGTGTAGCCCACTGTGTCTAAGTGGCAATATGAAGTCGGCTATCAGTGATTCGTACTTGCACATAAATGCCTTTTCGTTGTGTGGCTGAATGCGCTCTTCGGCCATTTCCTGTGCATAGTCACTCTCTTCCCCGTCTTCAATAAATTTGTTGTATAATTTCTCGAATCTGTCATCGTTTGTTTGTCTCGCTCTTTTCCATAGCTGTACATAGGCTTCGTTGTCTTCTGCAGAATCCTCTTAGCTCGCTATCGCTCAACTCCTCATATTTTCTTTTCTTTTGATCTTTATTTTTCTGGACACCAACCGTTTTCTGGACACCAACCACGTTTTACGTGTCTCTGAACGTCGTGCGTGGAATCAAATAATAGTCCACAGTCGTCACAAGCTTGCGCTTTTTCTGCCATTGTAATTTCCTGACCTTCGTCGATGTGAACAGTTTGAACTCCTACTGATGAATGACCCGTACTTTCAGAGTTTTGGTCTTTTAAAGAGTCTTCAGGGCGGTCAAGCACCTGATTGGTCAAAATCGCAGTGCCTTCATTCTTCTCTGGCCGATCTATGTCATATTTCAATCTGTCATTTTCTGGCGTGAAGGGTTTCAAGTCCACGAGCAAGTATCCATAAGGATTCTTTGTAGCTTTTGATAACGCTTTCTGAAATTTCTCCGTATTGCCCGGGTACATCTGTCGAGCTAGTATCATCACCGCTTGCCGGTCTACTGGGTTATTAAACAAGACTAAATAATGACAATTCCTCCTCTGTGTAGGGTCTTTGTTTCCAAACAAATTCTGATTGATTGAAATCACGGATAATGATCGATGGTGGGAACCTTCCGTAAACAAGCCTGTTATACGTTTATCTTTGCCAGATTCCGTGTATAAATCGTCTAAAATCAGTAAATTGTTGATTCTTGGATCACAGAAATCATCGTCATCTAAGTCATTTGGAATCCCTTGTATAAATTCCACCTTTGGAACTACTGAATTCTGAACCACACTGTACAGTGGTTGCCATCGTTTGTGAAGCCATACTATTCTCTGTATGCTAAGCTGAATGGTATCTCTGTTATTTTTGCAGCAAAGTTTTTACAAATGTTGTCTTTCCACAAGCTGAAACATAAAACGGATTTTTATATGTTTAAAAAAGGGAAAATATGTTTTTAAATTCAAATAAACATTAGAGGATGAAATCTGTTAAAACTGCTCCTTTTCACAAAAGTTTAAAATGAATTAAATAAGAATAAAAACAGTTTAAAATGTATGATTAAAAAAGAAAATAATAACTGTAGGACCGGAAATCATCATGGTGAAAGGATGTAGATACACCGTGTTTTTTAAACTTTCTTCTTGTGGTGATTGCGGCGGCGGTGGTGGCGAGTAGAGGGAAAACGGGAATTTCGCGGCCATCTTGCGCCGGCGCCGCCGCCAGCGCTAGTTTTGCGGCCATACTGTGTCGTCGGCACCGACGGTTCCAGAGTTTTACGCCCATCGTGCGCGGCCATCTTGCGCCGTCGGCGCCGGATAGTGGACACATGATGGCGACTGTATCAAGACGGCGCCCTCCATATAGAGCGAAACAAGATGGCGGCTTCCATATAGAGCGTTCCAAGATGGCGGGAAGTATTTAGCGAACTTTTTTCAAATTTAAACGATCGTGTTTCTTTGGAGATCAGATTACATGTACTATATTATAAGAACGTGTTACTGTTTCATTTAATAATGTCAGTTGAAAGAAAATGATTCGGTTCGATCTTTTAAAGCCAGCTGGGATAGTTATTTATCAGTGTATTTGGTGTGAACACTTATTCAGGTATAGGTCAACTTGTATACAGGGTGAAGTGTTTCGTTTCCTTGATAGATTCAAACCAGATTTAGATATTAATACGATTGTCAGATACATGGGACAGTGTATATGTGATGGCTGTGAAGTCAAGAGTTACCACTGGGCGTGTGACCTTTTAAATCACTGTCGAATGAAATAAAGCTTAATATGATCAGGTCTAACAGACGATATTAATTACGCGCCCCTTTTTTTAAATTTAAAATATTTTTGGCGCGAAATTGGAGTCTCTCTAGCGGGTAATGAAAAGGACAGCTTGACGTATTAGACAGTAATCAAGTTGATGACAGGACATTGTACAGAGCTGAGCTTCGTTTTAATATCTACATAACACCTTCCCGCATGACTTTAGAAACAAAATTTTCTAATAAAACACTTAAATCTTTCAAGTACTGTTGTATATGTTTTACGAAGTCGTTACATCATATAATTATAAGAATTTATTTTGAACAAGCACCAGGGTTCGATACAGGCTGGCAGTGTATGCCTCCTCATAACTCCTCTTTCACTCCTCATGCCTCCTCATTCACTCCTCATACCTACTCTTTCACTCCTCATGCCTCCTTGTGCTTAATATAATTGACTATAGACCCATTGGAGACCATTGCATGTGACTGTTTCTGGCAAAGGTCTCCAATTGGTCTATAGTCAATTATATTAAGCACAAGGAGGCATGAGAAGTGAAAGAGGAGGTATGAGGAGTGAGTGAGGAGGTATGAGGAGTGAATGAGGAGGTATGAGGAGTGAAAGAGGAGGCATGAGGAGTGAAAGAGGTGGCATGAGAAGGGCATGAGGAGGGAAAGAGGAGGTATGAGGAGGGAAAGAGGCATGAGGAGGGAAAGAGGAGGCATGACGAGTGAAAGAGGAGGCATGAGGAGTGAATGAGGAGGCATGAGGAGTAAATGAGTAGGGAAAGAGGAGGTATTAGGAGTGAAAGAGGAGGCATGAGGAATGAATGAGGAGGCATGAGGAGGGAAAGAGGAGGCATGAGGAGGGAAAGAGGAGGCATGAGGAGGGAATGAGGAGGCATGAGGAGTGAAAGAGGAGGCATGAGGAGTGAATGAGGAGGTATGAGGAGTGAAAGAGGAGGCATGAGGAGTGAATGAGGAGGGAATGAGGAGGCATGATGAGTGTGAGAGATGTACGGGCATGTACTTAATGATTGTTGGGTAAGTAATTAAGTTACGTTCGTGTAGGTAAATAGAATATTATTAATATTATTACGACAGATCTATTTCTGTTTTTGAAGTGACATGTCGAAATTGCAAAATGGAATATAAAGTGTTCTGTTTTCAGTTGTATAGGAATTTTAAAATGGCTGAACTCGACTACACAAACGAAAAAAATGACTCAGGCACAGTTAAATCGATAGAATTTCAGTTTTTACAAAAATCACAAAGTGAAAGCGGTTTTGTTCGATCGTAAAAGATAAACACTTACGGGTTTTATAGGTACACAATATCTTTCTATGAGCTTAAAAAGAATAGGACCGGACACAATTTTTACTCTTCGATACAAGAATCAGCACAAAACCGTACCTGTAGATATGTTCGAAAGTATTTGTAGTTTAACATGACTCATTTCTTAAGTGCTTTTTGGAATCAATGACACAATGAAGGGGTTGCACAGTTGATGTGAGTTGTGTGTAAAATATGGTTTACTAATTATTATTTTATTTGATAAATTTATTAATATTTTAACACCTGGCAAGACTCTACGTGCCTTTATTACTCACCGCACTGTATTAAATAGAAGCAAAGTTGCCGTTTAGCAAGTGCAGGTGACAGATTCAGATGCGTCTTCTACGCGCCTGCCTGAGAACTATTATTCAGAAAAAAATAAAAACTGTTGCACTATAATTTTGTTGATTGTCATTTAGGCATTTGCCATTCACAGCCAAATGTACCTCTGCCACTTGAAGACAGACAACGTATAATATTTCCTTTAAGGTTGTGTGCAGAAATTGTAATTCCAGTAGACATTGCGGGCCTGTACAAGTAGACCACAGTCCGTCTGTGAAACATCTAGATATAGTATCGCACCGCTAATTGAATAGACAACAATAAGACACCTGCCTCTGGCCATTTCAACAGCAAATAAGTAATGATCCAAACTAACGTGCCCACAACAATTCATAAAGCAAGAAATCTTATAATGCTTTCGAGTTAATAAGCAGAACTGAGACTCAATTCATAAAGACATCAATCGAATGGGTGGGGTCATGCATCATATTGAAAACACGATCAGTTCACACTGATGCTTCCTTGCAAATTGCAAAAGATTTAAAGGAGGTGAATAGTGTAAGGATTACTCAATCTTAAAAGAAATATGAACAGACATTCGAAAGCCACATAACTCAGTACATTGCCGCAAGGCCATGATGAAAAATTCTTCGCTTTAACGTTACTGTTTAGTAATCGAGTACAGGTTCGAGTTGAAACCAACCATTGAAAAATAGCACCACAGTGCAATAAAGTGTTATTACAACATGAAAACAAGTCATTTGACAATATATTGCAATGATTTCAAGGAAAGCATATTTAATGTCACAAACAATTTTAGTTTGCAAGGAAAGCATATTAACTGTCACAAACAATTTTTAGTTTGCAAAGCTCACCTTGCACCTAAAAACCCTGGTTGGAGTTGCAACTTAAGCAGACTGTGCCATTGGGAAATAATTATATCAAGTGTCGGTCGATTGTCTCACACCTGTATGTCATTTTGCAGTAACCTACACTAGAAAAGATCAGTCATAAACTTCTTGTTGTCGGTTATTCACAGATGGAATGTCGGTCACTCGTGAGGTACTGACAGTGCCTTAAGCAAGATAAGGAGTTTAAAAAGAACTATGCTGAAACCTTTGACGACGTTTTCAAACGTATGCCAAATACCGAGATGCTTAACAACATGTTTGATGTAAAGAGCCGGATTGCCCCTGCTATATCAGATATAACACTTGTGAGTAAACGGCTGCACTACAAATCTGCGCTAAAAGAGCATTACATGCATGTTCTTTACAAGTGACAGTACTCTCAGCCATGGAAAAAAAATGTCATCAACTATAATAAAATATTCCCCAGATGGGCAAACTTCATGCTTAGTCGATACTGTAAAAACATAGACAGTAGGAGGCTGCTTAGCCAGGCGCGAAATCATTCCATAATGAACAATAATCCAGCCACATAAATGTTTAACCTGTGGAAATTGAAGCGTAAAATGTCTTATTCAAATGTACGTTCACTGTAATTATTTGGTTAAATATCAAACATCGGGATTTCATTTTTATATTAAATTCGTAAAGTTGGTTAAAACTATTTAGTCACTTTGTATGTATCATCTTAACATGATTTTGTGCCTATTAAAAGCTATTCTACGGGTTTATGAGAAATAAACGAAGCATAAGGTAAGGTAAATTTATGTCAAGTACAGGTGTTTTTTAATTGAGAAGCAAACAATGCTGACCTATTTAGATGTCCAGACAGTAACCTGGTTTTACTCGGGTTACAAAATTATTAATACAAAACTTGCGAAGGGGGGAGGGGGGTGGGGCGGGAAGTTAAAGAGAAACTATTTGTTATGATAAAATCAAAATTAACTGTAATTATTTGGCTAAATATCAAACATCGGGATTTCATTTTTATATTAAATTCGTAAAGATGGTTAAAACTATTTAGTCACTTTGTATGTATCATCTTAACATGATTTTGTGCCTATTAAAAGCTATTCAACGGGTTTATAAGAAATAAACGAAGCATAAGGTAAGGTAAATTTATGTCAAGTACAGGTGTTTTTTAATTGAGAAGCAAACAATGCTGACCTATTTAGATGTCCAGACAGTAACCAGGTTTCACTCGGGTTACAAAATTATTAATACAAAACTTGCGAAGGGGGAAGGGGGTGGGCGGGAAGTTAAAGAGAAACTATTTATTATGATAAAATTAACATTAACTGTTATATACAGCAACAAAAATAAGTATACGAATAAATGGCTAAATATTTAATATATTTCTTTATAACTGATTAAAATAACGCACCCTAACCACACAATCCATACTATTTTCGTTTGATTTATTGATAGGATAAAATACCATTATATAGTGCACGCTTTAAGTTTTCATCTATTTTTGCCTTAAGGCAATACAGGTTTATCGGCAAAACTAATTGTGATCTCATCATGTAGGTCGCGGTACTATTTCTTCTATAAATAGAATTTTCACTACAATACGATTGGCTCAAGTGGATATTATGAGTTTTAAGACATTTCTGATTGGTGCAGAAAATACAAATTAGTAATGGTATCTGCGTCTCCCAAAATCATTCGGCAATCGAAACGGTCCCCTTGTCATGTTAACATCAGTTCAATGGGTGCCGTTCCGGAAAATCCGAACTGTCGGAACATATGGTTTTTCATCATTAAAATATCTTATGTTTAACAGTAGAACAGGAATGAGTCCGTGTCTGTCATCTGGAGTTTTAACTTGTCACCATAGAGTCGTTTCAGATGGTTGTAAAGATCGTACCTTAAAACTTCCTCTCAAATACTGTCTCGGCTTTTTTCTCATTTTGGTAATAGACTCTATATAGATATATAGATATTTGAGAGAAAGCTTGCTGTTTTTGAACTCCATAGTTTCCAACAGAAAATGAGTGACAGATTTGCTTTAAATAATGTGTATATATTTCCAGAGTATACTTTTTTTGAAGATCGTTTGAAAACCTATACGAACTGGCCAAAACAGATGATTCCAAACAAACATTCACTGGCAAAAGCAGGTTTTTACTATACCAATATCGGTGACAAAGTGACATGCTTTTCATGTGGAATAACATTATTTCATTGGATGACTGGATCACCCCTGGGATGCGCATAGAAAACACTCGAAAGACTGTATATATATATAAACATGTTCGGTGATGATACTATTCAGTCAGAATCAGTATTGACTAGCAATCACTTCGGAGCTATCGGTCAAGAAATTAAGATTACAAAACCAACTAGTTTTCAGTTCGGAGATAAAATTTGGACATAGAATATTAACTTTTCAGTTTGGTAAAAGATATTCGGACATAAAATTTTAACTTTTCAGTTTGGGGAAGATATTTGGACATACAATTTTAACTTTCCACTTTGGAGAAGATATTTGGACATAAACTTTCAGTCAATGATGGATGTTACCAGTGACCTCATAATGGAATCTTACTTAAGAATTCTTCAAGCTAGAGCTGTATTAGACACTTTCAACGATGTGGTGAAAGAACAATGCTATGGGTGTGAAACAGACTCCTGCAGTCAGAGATCATATCTGCATAATGTTGACTGATTCTGAACAGCTAGAAATGTACTTTGACATCATGCTTGGAAAAGTTAACTTCGATGAACTATTTTCCAGTTGGGAACAAGCCGTGCAGAAACTTGAATTACCATCGGACATTGTTTCATTAGTGAAAATGAAGTACTCTTCAGAAGAGTGGAAGAAACATATCAACTCCCAAACATGGATGAAAGAGCTAAGACGAACTGTCTCTAGAATGAAAGCTTTGGACAAACGTTTATTATAAACTGTCAGTCAACTGTATTTGTCAGTTTAATTTTACTTATTACGTATTCATTTGTTTTACGTCTAATGTAGAAATAAATATATTTAAACTATGTATGTTTTGTTTCCTCTAAACCTTTAAAAGGATACTATCGCCTCTCATTTGTATAAACCCAAATTTGAAACTTATCACTTAATTATCTTATTTTTTATTATAAAAAGTTAAACTGATTTTATAAACTTAATGTCAGTGACAAATCTGGGTTTGTGCAAATTTGTAGTGAAATATCCTGAACTCAACATATTGTAAAACAATGATCAAGAAAGTCCATTCACTTTCAAAAATATATAAAAATTCAGAAAAAAATATATATAAGTCGATGCATGGACCTTCTTGTTCATTATTTTGTATTGTGTTGACAATGGAGAATAAGAAAAAGGATGAGATACTCAATAAATATTATTTTAATGGCAGGGTTCGACATTAAGGCCCGACCGAACGACATTTACTAGGTAATCGACGATTCGGTCTTGTCACGTCCTAGGCTAGCTGGACCGATTGGTCGTGTTGCAAAATTGTCATTATCCGCCCAAATATCCGGTATAATAAAGTTTCAAAAGCAAAATAACGATAAATCTCTGACAATGTTTGCCGATTCAATTTCCCTTTAGTAACTGGGAACTTCGCCGTTACTATTTTTAAACAGTCTTTACATGCGTTCAACAAAATGGCTTATGTATCCAGATCGAGGCTGTTTTATCTAAAATAAAACATATAAAATGCCCGTATGTATACGTCATAGTCTATTTATTTCAACGAGCAACAACGAAACTAATAGAAAATGACGTATCCATACGGGCATTTTCTAAGTCAAATCGATGCTTTGTTTCGCGGATTTACGATGTCGTAATGATAATCATTCATTTTATCGGCGTATTTGTTTATTTATGGGCTCCGATGATCCGTTATACAATGATTAAACATTATTATTGTCAAATAAAACCAACTAAAAACAAATGCTGCAAACTTACTCGCGACAGTTCCTATTTGATAAATAAATGAATTGATGGAATCCCAAGTAATACGACATCGGACTGTTTCCGGTTTTGTTTTGTTATTAGTTCTGACAGACGACAGTAAAATGTCAAATACGAACGATCTTCTTATTTTTGGACATTGGCATTGAAGGTCCGCCTATTTATTCATACAATGCCCACTTAGCCCTTGAACTTAGGTGGCATTGGGGACATGGGGCCAAACGTCCTGACTGATGCTTGACTATAACCTAGTAACTATGTGTAACTCATACCTAACATTTTTGAAGTTCAGTGTTGTCAACAATAAGTCATGATTGACAGTTCAGAGTTGAAGCAGGCCTGCAGAGCGCTGTAAAACATCATGTTGGTAACCTTTCTTTTTAAATTTACAGATGGTTTTTACGAATAACCGGGAGAAATTAACATCGCCTTTTATCTTCTTAAGTTTATAAATTAAATCTCTATAAAAAAAACTGGCTGTGAAATACCTTGTTGCAATAGTGATTTTAAATTGCACCTGTATTTATGAATTAGATCTGGATATCGGCGATAAAACTTTAACTATAAAAGAGAATTTTGTATAGCTTAAAATAATCAATACGTCTTTATTCTTTTATAATCGACTGATAATGATTTCAAAGTAAAACGACACTGCAGTAAGTTAGGAGTATACAAAAGTTTTAAAAGATTATAAAATATTAAATGCCTACCAAGTGTCTTTTCTTAGGTGGCAAGTCCCCTTCATTGACTGTCACTACCTGTTCCCACATCCATTCTAAATGAAAAATTAAGTAGTCCTTTATTAGTTATCGTTATGTTTTCAAACTAAAATTTATATTTAATTATAAAATAAATCCCTTTTCATTACAAACTGATTTATAGTCCTAAGATTCTTATTTTTTATTGTAAAACGTAACACTGTTTAGCTTAAAACGTGTTTTATCAAGTGGTATGTAACACAATTAAAATAAAATCCATGTTTTCACCTACGTAAATGTAAACTGATTCCCTTCCAGGGGAATAATAAATTCCCCTGTATCGTGAGGAGATCGACCACTTATACAAAATGTATGCACCCTTCTTTCTTGCCTTGAGTGTGCAAGAAAGAAAAACAAATGTAATCTTCTCTCTTCGATTTCGAGACAATTAAATTGTTCAAGCGCTCTCTCCACACATGTCATGGAGAGAGATTCTTTTCCCTCATAGTCATGCAGGGCTATGAGGTACCCCGTAAATGCAAAACAATTCACTTTCGTGCAAGACATTCTGTGCTGCAATAAAAAAATGTGGGGAGAAAGTGATATGTTTTTCAGTTTTAACCAAAGGTCGAGGTGCTCTGACCTGTCATTTATCCGGAGACTGAGATAATCATTGGTTTAACATAGTATGGTTAACTTAACACAATACATACCTTCAGGCTGTAGCTGAACTGCAATCAACTGAAAATAAAAGATATCATTTGTAAACTATTAAAACAAAAATATTCCTAGTCATAATTAAATCCATCTACGCGCATGAATCTATATCTTTATATGCTAAGTAAATTAAATCTAAATATTTACATTGCTATCATCCCATGAGGCAGCGGTGGCTGCGGCATGTATAAAGTGCTGATCTTGCGGGTAGAACTGTTGTTGTTGTTGATGTTGCTGTTGTTGTTGCTGCTGCTGCTGCTGCCATGGCTGTGGCTGTGGTTGCTGCTGCTGCTGCTGCCATGGTTGCGGCTGTGGCTGTGTTTGCTGCTGCTGCTTGTTTTGATGTATCTATTAGAAAGAATGAATATTTTAAAAGCTCCTGTTGTCTCTATTAACTATTAAAAATCACCTTAAAACTACACAGTGAACTACACAGT
Source organism: Corbicula japonica (assembly GCA_038501625.1). Classification (NCBI taxonomy): domain Eukaryota; kingdom Metazoa; phylum Mollusca; class Bivalvia; order Venerida; family Cyrenidae; genus Corbicula; species Corbicula japonica. Next base: position 1,057,383 of record JAZAYU010000024.1, read on the forward strand.
GTAAGCAAATGTAAATAAACCAACTAACCTGTTGAAAAGTAGTATCATACATTTGTGCATCCTGTATGAATCGATGCAGAGTCAGGGCCTCATCTAGATTAAGACTTGCACCTTTAGATTTAGAAAGATCAAAACGTCCATCCACGAAACATTTTGAAACATCACTTATATGTAAATAGGTACGTCCATTAAAGAAATTGACGCAAACTTCCATATTTTTTTCCGAATTTAGCTCTAGCCTTGACTATATAACCATCCTTGTCGTGAGCTTCATCAAACCCAGATGCCATTTTACAAGCTAAATATGATAGAAACAATAACGTTTTCAAAAGCTATGTGAAGTGAACGGGGTAGAAAAAATAAAGATTTGAGTATTTATAATAATGTATATGCAGGCGAAAAATACAATACCTAATCAAGGCATGGTCTTATTAGAAAAATCACCAATGGAACTCTACAAAATGCAATTTTTAGTCGTTAGTAAATAAAGAACCAATGACTGTGTAGCACCTCATTGTGCTAATCAGTTAACTTAGTAGTGAAGACCAATCGCTGCAGGTTGCTCTATGTGCTTACAGTATTGAAAATCATGAAATTGACAACTGGATCGGAAGCGGATCGGAAGGGGACCGCAAACCAATCCCGTTAGGAGTGCAATCGAAGCGCAATCGAATTGGAAACGGAATGGAATCGAAGCGAATTGCTTTGAGCGTTTGGATCGCTTGGAGTGAAAAGACCGGGGCGTTTTGACCGGATCGGAATGGCTTTGAACGTTTGGATCGCTTGGAGTGAAAAGACCGGAGCGTTTTGACCGGATCGGAATCGCTTTGAGCGTCTGGATCGCTTGGAGTGAAAAGACCGGAGCGTTTTGATCGGATCGGATCGGATCGCTTCTATTTATAGTTTTTCAGTAATATATAGTAGCGATCCGAATCGCTTCTTCCGATTCTTTTAACGACTTTAAACAAAGCAATTTTTGACAATAATTTAATTGAGTTTTATGCTATCAAACACTAGTAATAAAAAACTAATTTAACGATAATTTTGTAAATAGGACTGAAAACATATAATAGTAAATGTTGTGTTTGTCATTCACACGCATGATATTATTGAAATTAAGTTCGGAACCTTTTTGTATAAAGTGCTCTTAAGCGAAAATACGTAATATTATTTCTTACACAAGGGAAGAAATAAGGAACATTTACATTCACCCGTGCTTCATTATGGAATAAATGTGTTTTTTATTTATTTAGTAAGGAGATTCACAACTGAAATGTATTTAATGCTAAAAAACATTTTTGAATGTAAACATTTGTTAAGTTCAGTATGAAATATAAACTATAAACGCTGTCCGAAACTAAAAGAGAAACTATTTTTCCCTAATGATTTCAGCGCGAGATGCGTTATAAGTAATGACCAATGAAAAGCGGGAGCGAAAAGATCGGAATCGGAAGAATCGGTTTGAGCGCACTGTTAATGACCAATGAAAATCGGGAGCGAAAAGATCGGAATCGGAAGAATCGGAGTAGTACTCGGGCCGGTTTAAAGGCAAACAAACATTACGTAACATTACGTAACATGACGCAACATGACCTAGATAGCGGCCATCTTGTTACTAAAAATACATGACCTAGAGAGCGGCCATCTTGTAACTATAAATACATGTCCTAGATAGCGGTCATGTTGGAGGTAGTGCGCATGTGCGGTTCTAAATTTAGAATGACATCATGGGGTTATTTTTAGAATGACATGATCTCCCGGAAGTATACGGAGCTGACTCGTATACCCGATCTAGAGCTTGGTTCGCGTCCATTGAGGGTCAGGGACTCGGCTCTAGACGGAGAGAAAATGTCAATAGCATTGCATAGAACATGTTGAGACCTTACACGACATGGTTTCGACTTGAAATAACCGAGATAACCCGTTTGTTCCGTCTGAATGATTTCACTTCCGGTTTGACCAAAGGTTTGACATCTACTCATTGAACTCGTTCCAACGATACCCAACATCACTATATTATGTCCCAATATAAGCAAATACTTAAGACGATACGCATGAATGATTTTACTTCCGGTTCGACCATAAATCTGACATCTTCTCATCGCACTCGTTCCAACGATACCCAACATCACTATATTATGTCCCAATATAAGCAAATACTCATGATGATACGCATGATTGACTTCACTTCCGGTTCGACCAAAAATCTTGCATCTACTCACCGAACTCGTTCCAACGATACCCAACACGGATATATTATGTCAAAATATAAGCAAATACCGAAGATGATACGCATGACTGATTTCACTTCCGGTTTAAATCTGACTTCTACTCATCGCACTCGTTTCAACGATACCCAACATCGATGTATTATGTCAAAATAAAAGCAAATACTGAAGACGCATAAATTATTTCACTTTCATAAATCTACTCATCAAATACATTTCTGTGATAGTATGCAAAAAAAAATAAGTTAAAGCATTTTGCTTTTAATAAGTCCCATACAGATAAAATACGCGAAGTTCATCCTTCCATGTCCAGTTCATAAAGGAACCAACGTTTACAATGCGTATCTATTTTCAACATTACGATCTTCACGCGTGATCTTCCCAATATGGTCATATCGTTTCCGGACCCTATTTTTAGACTCAGGTGACAATAAAGCTGCGATTATTGGAAAATTCATTAAATCACGGAAAGACCAGTGAGGCCTGTCTATTTTGCATTCCGGCGTAAAATGTGATTGACGGAAAAGTCCTTAAAGGGACGAAATAGCAGTGAGGCACGTCTTATTTGCGTTCAGGCGTTAAATGCGCTTAATGGAAAAATTAATTAAATTTCCGAAAATAGCCGTTGTTCCTAAAAATAACTAATGTTAATGATGAAGTGATTTCTCAAAAATAGACAACCAATCGCGTTTAAAACCTATGACGAGATTTCTAAAAAAAAATGCGAATTACTTGTTTCTTAAAATAACATCCAATAAGATGAGAGTCTCGTTCTGAAACCGATGCTTGAAGCAAGGTATATATAAACGCGCACAGTCGTTGATTTTCATTCTAACTTTAGAATTACAACAAACAACATGGAAAGCGTAGTAGCAACCTTGGAGAGTATGGTGAATTCTTTCACCGACATAGATGCGTAAATGAACTTCGAAGCCACTTGGGGGATACAAGAGTCCCCGGTGGTCAATTTTCGCTTATTATGTCTCCCACCACGTAGTGGTGTGGGAGACATTTTGATTTGCTCCTGTCTGTCCGTCTGTCTGTCCGTCTGTCTGTCACACTTGTCCGCTCTCTAAGTCAAACAGTTTTCATCGGATCATCACCAAACTTCATCAAAATGTTAGTGGCCATAATATCTCGATCAAGTTCGATAACCAGCCATATTGCCCAAGGAATCTCAGAATTATGGCCCTTGAATTATCAAAAATAAGTTGTTTGAGGCTTGTCCACTCTGTAACTTGAACAGTTATCATCTGATCTTCACCATACTTTATGAAAATGTTTGTGGCCATAATATCTCGGCCAAGTTCGATAACCAGCCGTATTGCCCCAGTCATGTCGGATTTATGGCCCTTGAATTATCCAAAATTGGCTGTTTAAGTCTTGTCTGCTATGTAACTGAAATATTCATCAACTGATTTTCAATAAACATTATGATAATGTGTGTGGCCTTAATATCTTGGCCAAGTTCGAAAACCAGCCACTTTGCACCAGGCATATCAGATTTATGGCCCTTTGATTTATCCGAAATTAGCCTTTTAAACATGTCACTAACCTGGTTCATCTCATGATTTGGTTCTTCTCTCATTTTCTGCTATTTTTATTATATGATGTTCACCAAATGCTATAATTATCTGTGTAATAAAAAAACAGCCGCTTTGACCCCGGCACATAAGACTTATGGCCCATTTATTTATTTACAATTGGCCTTGATAGCCTTGTACACTCACTCTCATGGTCTTTTTTCAGTGCATCTTCACTGATATATCAAAATGTTAATGACAACAAGTTTGACAACCAGCCACATTGACCCTGGCACTTCAGGATTATGGCCCATCAGAAATTGAAACTTATGTTTTTCCTGATCCTCCAAAAATTTGTGACATTGTTTATGACTAATATTGCACAGAACTTCCGTATGCCCTTTTAATAAATTGCCATCTTTATATTCACTTCACCAGTTTTATCCTGTGCATCATCAAAGATGATGCCTTTGTGGGAGACATGTGCTTTTCCCAAAAGCAGTTCTAGTTTCAACTTAGGAATCCCGAGTATGGGGACGAATTTGTCAATGAAGAACTGGATAGCTTACAGCAGATGTTGGATGGACCTCTCACAATTACAGAAAGTCATCAACCTAGAGATAGCGACTTGGAACTAGCGTTAAACTACGTCAACGAACAAGAGGAAATAGAAGAACTGAGTCGAGCATGCGTCGATGACGAGGAATGGAACCCCCCAATTATACAGATAGGGGGTGGGGATGAGCCAAGACCTTCAAACTTAAAATACGCGATAAGGAAAACCTCAGAGCGTACGTTTGCAAAAAATGCGTCGGTGGACCGAACGTACCGAGTCAAAATTGACGAAAGGCACAACGGTCAGCGATTGAGAGACGTGCGGGAAGGCTTACACGAATTGTTTGAAGTGCTGGACGTAGCCCGGGGTAATTTAGCTGGAAACGATTTGGGGAGGGTCGTGATACAACATGATGGTTTACACGACCCAATCGTAATACCGTTACAGCCCTGGGAGGAATTAAACGTCAACACAATCATGGAAACCAAAGAAAAAGTACTAAACAGTCAGCAAGAGTTGGGAATTGACGACAGTTTTGAGATAGCGGTAGGATCAATCGATTTACCGAAAGGAAGCGGCGGACCGAGACGACGTATCACAAAACTAAAAGGAGAAAAAAATTCGCTAAAACTTAAAACATCCATAGTAACCATTGAAAATAACGATAAAATGTGTATGGCGAGAGCGATCGGAGTGGCGTGGGAAAAATTATGTAGATGCACTGATGAAGAATGGAAGGAAATTACCAAAATGCGCGGCAAAAAAGCAACTTGGATTTAGTTTTGGAAAATCAGAAAGTTTCGCTGTTATATTATCAAGATCTCTGTAAAAAGAATAGGAAAGAACAAGAAAAACTCGCGATTGCGCTCAGTCAGAAGGCAGGAGTACCCATGGACCGACCCGCGAGTTTAAACGACGTGGAGGCGTTTGAAGATGTCCTGGGAGTGCGCGTGATGGTGGTCAGTGCTAGACTGGGTAATAAATTTATTACAAGCCCCAGTACAGACGATCGTCCATGTGTTTACATTTACCTCGTGGACGACGACCACTTTCACGCCATTACCAGCATCACAGGCTTCTTCAGCGCCAGATATTTCTGCACTACCTGTTTGAAACACTTTAACAACAAGGAACGTCACCAATGCGAAACAACCTGTATTGTATGTAAAAAGGACCAATGTCCGAAAACAGTAAACACAGTTAAATGTCAAGACTGCAACATGGAATGTAGATCGCAAAAATGTTTTGATAATCACAAAGAGAAAACGGTAATCAAGAAAGGAAAATTCAAAACCAGCGGACCATCACAGTGTGAAAAATATTGGAAGAGCCCCCAGTGTTATAAAGTGCTAAGGACTGACAAGAGGAAGAAAGAAGATCACCAGTGCGGGGAATACCAATGTACAGCATGTGAACAATACGTAATGGACGATCATTTATGTTTTTTAAGATCAACACCAGCAAAGGAACATTATAATTCTAACTTTATATTTTTCGATTTTGAGTGTAGCCAGGATGAAACGACAGAATGTGAAAATGGATTTAAACCTAGTACAAAAATTGGATGTAAAGATTGTCAATCGCAACAGGTATGTAAATCTTGCTCTAAATGTGAACACTGTAAATCGTCTTGGTGCGGGAAAGCCACGCATCGTCCTAACTTTGTAGTGGCTCATTCAGTATGTCAAAAATGTATCGATCAACCTTTAACCCCAGAATCTGTTTGTACAAAATGCGGGACCCGTTGCGACAAATGTGACAACTCTGATCTGCATGACAATGAAGACCCTGGGCCCGGAACATGCGGATTCAGAGAAGTCACATTTGAAGGAGCGGATACCGCCGAGAAATTTTGTGAATGGTTATTTTCCCCTCAGCACACCTATTTCAAAGTTTTGGCTCATAATATGAAAGGTTACGACGGCTATTTTTTGTTAGAATATTTAATATTTAATAGACCAATCGATGAGACCCACCAAGATTATTTACAGTGGTTCAAAGATTATGTATATGACAATAGAGTTAGATTTACATATCAAAGTGATTGACAGTCTCAACTTTTTACCTATGAAATTGTCGGCCCTCCCTAATGCTTTTGGATTGACTGAATTGAAGAAAGGATGGTTTCCCCATTATTTCAATACCGCGCAGAATCAAAATTTATGTAGGCCCTTACCCAGATGCTCAATAGTATGGTCACGACTTTATGAGTGAGAAAGAGAGAACCGAATTGGTTGGATGAGAGAAAGAATGACGCGTTTGATTTTAGAAAAGAAATGTTAGAGTATTGTAGAAGCGATGTAGATATTTTAAGCAATCATGTTTGAAATTTAGAGAGTTGTTGATGAGTGCTACGGGTGAAAAAGTTGAAGTCGTGAATGAGAAAGGAAAGAAAGATGAAAAGTGGTTCGGCGCCGTGGACCCATTCGATTCCGTCACCATAGCTTCCGTTTGCATGAATGTTTTTAGAACAAAATTTTTGGAGGAAGAATGGAAAGTGAAATTAGAAGGCAACAACGATTGGATTCCGGCTAAATTATTAGATGGGAAGCTATCGGTAAAAAGGGGAAACGAATGGATCAGCGAAACCGAACTACGGAATGAGAAAGTGAAAGAGAGAGAGTTTGTTAGTTCCCCAATAGCAAAAGTTCCTCCCAGTGGTTACAACGATCAATACAGTGAAGTGTCAATACAATGGTTGGAGTGGATGGCGTGTCAGAAAAATGTGAAGATTCAACACGCTTTAAATATAGGGGAGAAATCTTTACCGGGAACACGTTATAAATTAGACGGTTACTGCGAAGAAACAAACACGGCCTATGAATATCACGGATGTATCTTTCATGGATGACCTGACTGTTTCGCAGACAACCGAGAGGAAACGCGCCATCCACTCACCAATCAATCATTAAATGAACTGTACGCGTTAACATTGAAAAAGAAAGCATACATTGAACTTTTAGGCATGAAATATGTTTGCATTTGGGACCACGAATTCAAAAAACAAAAGAATCAAAACACCGAACTCAAAGAATTTGTAAAACGTTTAGATTTAATGGATAGGTTAGACCCTAGAGAAAATTTCTTCGGGGGTCGCACCAATGCTAGTCAACTTTATTACCAAGTACTTGACCAGGAACAAATCAAGTACGTGGATTTCACGAGCTTGTATCCATGGGTGAATAAGTATTGTCAGTATCCCGTAGGTCATCCCACCATCATCACCAAAGACTTTAAAAACTTAGAAAACTATTTCGGAATCGCTAAAGTAAAAATATTACCACCAAGAGGACTCTATCATCCTGTACTTCCGTATCGCTCAAATAACAAATTGAAATTCCCACTATGTAGGACCTGCGCTGATACTGAGAATCAAAACCCATGTGAATGTTCAGATCGAGAAAGAGAGTTGACTGGTACTTGGTGCACTCCGGAGATTCAAAAAGCCGTTCAATTAGGGTATCACATTAAACAGATTTACGAAGTATACGACTGGGAGGAAACTACGCAATATGACCCCAAAACCAGAACAGGTGGACTGTTAGCCAATTACATAAACACATTTCTAAAGTTTAAGCAAGAGGCGAGCGGTCCTCCTGACTGGATCAAAACAGGAGAAGATGCGACACAATACATTCAACAATATTTAGAGAAAGAAGGTGTCATAATGGATCAGGAAAACATTCGGAAGAATCCGGGTTTGAGAGCTCTGGCCAAATTATGTCTCAACAGTTTTTGGGGCAAGTTTGGTCAGAGACTCAATATGCGCCAGACAGAGTTCTTTCACGAACTAGAGGCCAACCTATTCTTCCAACTGTTTTCCGATCCGACGAAAGACCCTCTTAATTTTCATATACTTTCAAATGACATGATACAAATAGAGTGGCAATATAAACCAAGACTGTCAACCAGAGGATAATAAAACAAACATCTACTTAGCTACATTTACGACATGCTGGGCCAGACTCAAACTCTACAGTGTGCTCGAAAACTTCGATAGGCGAGTGCTGTTTTATGATACAGACAGCGTCATTTATGTGAGTCGCCCTGGACAGTATGATCCGCCGTTAGGAGATTACTTGGGTGAACTCACGGATGAACTTAGTAGAGGGAAGCACATCGTAGAATTTGTGTCTGGCGGTCCTAAAAATTACGCGTATAAAACGAACAAAAACAAAGAAACAAGCAAAGTCAGAGGATTTACATTACATTATAAAAATAGTCAACTCATTAATTTTGAAAGTGTGAAAGCCATAGTGACTGACCCCAATAGTACTCAAACCATAACAGTGACAAACCCCAGTAAAATTTGTAGAGATAAAAGAAAAAGAAAATTGTACAATAGAGAAGAAAAGAAAAGTTATCAGATGGTGTATACAAAACGCAGAAAACTGGACAATTTTGACACCGTACCTTATGGATATTGATTTTAAAAATTGTTTGTTGTATATAAAATGTGATTTTTTTCATATGCTTACCTCGTGTTGTTTTCATTTTTGTCATGTACTGAACAATTTGTGTCATGTATTGAACAGTTTTTGTCAAGAATTGTTCAATTTGTGTCTCATGTTGAACAAAAAATGTCACGGTTGAATCAGTTTTGACCCTATAACGTGTGAATTCCCATAGGATGCTGATTCGTTTTTGTCTCTTGTCGATTGATTTTTGTCATGTATCGTTTAAGTTTTGTCCCATGATGATTGATTTTTGCTTTGTACAGTTTAACTAAGCGTGTATCTTACTGTTTTTTTTACTGTTATTTAACGTATATTTTGCATTTTATTTTTACTGCGCCCAAAATGACCTCAGATGTCGACGGGCCGTAAAATCCCATTCATTCATTCATTGTACTGTTTAATTTTAGACTTAGGTTGTTTGATTTTTGTCTTGATAAATTAAAATATCTGTAAGTATGTATCAATAAGTGTTATCTCTGTGAATAAAATTGTAAGAATACACTCGTTTTTTTTTCTCACTATACCACCCAGACGTTATACGTAAGAATATGGATACGGGCGACATACCAGAAAGGGAAAGCTTTATTCATTTACCCCATGAAGAAGAAAGTGGATCCAATGGAGAAAAGTGGCACTTGTTAGGTACCCGAGTACCTCAGGCCGAAATTGTCTACTTTTGTCAAATGATTATTGTGTACATCATCATCATCACATCGATCATTAATCTATCTTTACACAACGGAAGTAGTGAATTGTGGATCACTTTGTTGAGTAGCTCTATAGGATACGCGTTGCCAAATCCAAAACTCAAGAAATAATGAAAGCTACGCTAACCTTTGAACCCTGCTCGAGTATTTGCATAAGTGGACAAACCGGAAGCGGTAAAACGCAATGGGTGTACAAGTTTTTAAAACATTTACCGGATATGTATTCTAAAGACCCGCCTTCTCAAGTACTGTACTGTTACGGTATACATCAAGATGTGTTTGACCATATGGAACGGACCATTCCTAACTTTCATAGTAAAGAAGGGCTACCATCTGTAGAAGAACTAGATGACTTTACGCGTGACCGACGCCATAAAACTGATTATTGTTGACGATTTAATGCACCAAGTCACACAAAGTAAAGACATGGAATTGTTATTTACCCAAGGCTGTCATCACAGAAAAGTGTTGATTCTGATTTCGCAAAATTTATTTCCCGGAAGAAAACACGCTAGAACCAATGCGCTGAACACTTGGTACCTGGTGCTCATGAGAAATGTCAGAGACGTATCTCAGGTAGGCATTCTTGGTCGGCAGCTCTACCCGGGAAAATCTAAAGGATTCATGAAAGCGTATGAAGACGCCTTGACTCGTGGTTACTTATTGGTAGACACGAGCCCTCATGGCGAAGACAAGTACCGACTAAGAACCAACATATTCCCTACAGAAGATCCCGTAATACACAGACTGACGTAAGAATGGTGGAACTTATCAGACAGCAACGTCATTTCCTACAATTGTTACTACAGACAACGTCTGCACAGAGAAAAGCCCTTCTACACACCATTACCAAGCAACAACTGAGAGCGTTATGTCAGATTGCCTATAATATATTAAAGTTCAAAATACCTTTGACTCCATCAGAGAGAACTCGCCTTAAACGTCAGCGGCGATTCGTGTACCTTTTGAGTAATAGGAAAATCGGATACCAACAGAAGAAGGTCGCGATACGAGATAAACAGAGACTGATTTATATGTTGGTGAAAACAGCGTCCACCTACCTAGAATCCGTGTTGCAGTAATCATGGACAAATTCATTCTCATACCTTACGAGAAATATCAAAGACTACAGAGAACTATGGATGGTTTCGGCGAGCGGTCAAAGAGCGATGAAACCAAAACGCTTGTAAAAACCACAAAGAAAGGAAGACAAAAATCCCAAGTGTACCTCAACCTCCCCCAGGAATACGTGAACCAAAAAAGACGACGAAACCAAAAAACCTGGACTGGATATCTTTTTAAAGCAAAGACATTTTACTCTTCTACATTTTATTCATATGAACACATATTCAATAAAATACAAAGAAAATGCATTCCTTGTTTGTTTTTATTTACATTACATTCCATTTTTTCCTATTTACAAAGTTAACAACAAAGTCATCATTCATAGTTCTGTTACGAATATTAAATGGTTGTACAATGTTTTTCATTGTCATCCCGGCGGCACTGTTCATGACATAAAAAATACAATATTGTCCACACACGTTCGAATAAGAGTCCTGTATTTGATCGCAATTCATCCAGTTTTTTTCACGGTCGACATCAGATTGCGCCATTTCATTGGCCTGCGCTATTGGCGACACCAGATTCACTGTCGGTGTTTCCTTTTGTTTGTTCATTTCGGCTATTTGTCTATTTCTAGCGCCGCTGCCCACAATATATCGCCCTAGATGATCAGGCTGAACGTATCCGTCTCTTAAATCTTTTAAATGTTGATACAGGACTTCCGGGTCAGGGTTATAAGGAACCCATATTTGTTGTTCCGCATCGTATACTTCTATCGAGCCCATATTTTTTTGAAATGTATAACACAGTGTAGGTCGTTTGTCCCAAAGATGACTGGGTTCAAATGTTCGTCTTTAATATACAGTCTTAAGGATGTCAGTTGGGTGACGGTCACCGGCTGATAGGTCAGTCGAGTGAACTCTGTAGACAGCAACTTTTTAGATTTAGTACCAATTTCCACGTTTCTTAGTACAGGTATAAGCGTATTTCTTACGTACGTTTCTTCGATGAAATCGCAACACAAGTACAAACGTTTTGATATCGGTGTAAAATCGCAGTCAAGCGTAATTTCCGTTAAAGCGCACGCCCACTGCCCCTCCAAATGATACGATTTTGGGAGCTGGATCCAAAACTCTGAAGGGTTGTTATTCTTACGTATGTCGGGAGAATCTTGACTATGGAGATAGAGGTAAAAGCTATCCATGATTTGTTATGAATCCTAGTTTCGTGTCATTCTTACGCTTCTCTGATGGTCCGTCCAGAATAACTCTTAGCTGGTAACGAGTTCTTAGTAACAGTCTTTTCTTTTCATTAAAGTATTTTGAAGTTGAGTTTAGTGTACGCTTTTTGGATACTTGTTGTTTATTACGCCTCACCCTTATTGCGTGTATACAGTTCCAACTCAACGAGTGTAGGATATACGATATCATCCATCTGTTTCCTCGACGTCACACCCGTTATGACCACTTTTCCACTATGAAAACAGCTAAAGTTGATTCTTTCTACTCTAAAATTGGCGGCTGAAAATATTTCTGGTTCATAAATAACCATGGGTCTTTCTAACACTAACTTCGGTATGTCGATCGCATTATTCATGGTATGCGTTGCGGATAATGTAATCCATTTAACCTTTGTGAGATGCACGGGGTACCCTAGTCTCTGTAACTTTCTCACATATCGTCTCAGTCTCAGACGACCCTCTTTTGGGCAGGCTACTTTTCCGCTACAATTGATGGCCCCGTTAGCGAAAATTAAACAGTTTCCACCGATGGATTTGTGCTGCCATATAAGTCCCGGAAAACGTCTTGGATCGTATCTGACGTTAGTTAATCGATAGCAAAGATTTCTCAAGTCCATATGACATACGATATTGGCACTGAACACCATATTGGTGATGAACATGATGTTTTCTTCAGGGTTTCTATAAAACAAATGCGGTAAACTGTACGGATCACAGTAAATAAAGTGGAGATCACATGACTATGAATAATTGATGACGTCATTTTCCGGTATCCAACTGTCATACTGTTTTGGCCAGTGAAGCCAACGTACTAACACTTGTCTGCTTGTTTCTCACTCTTCTTTTAAGTATTTTCTCAATATGGTACTCAGTGGCTGCGTCAACAGACACAGCTTGGATTTCTTGATCGTTGAATGTGCCTTTGACTTCCTGTCCATTAAAGTCTTTCAATTCATAAATCGGAATACCTTGTCGTTTGAAACGTGAATCCTCTTTGAATATTTCACCGGTCCATTTCTGCGAGTATTCACGATCGAATATGCCACGGATGTACGACAGACGAACGGTTTGACCAATTCTAAATTTGTATCTTTTCGTCGTTGTGCGAGGTTTTTCTCAGCAAATACTGTTGAAGTCGACTTTCACCTTCATTCCCTCGGGTAATAGTGTCAGGCGCAACTCCTAAACTACGGTGTACCGTTGCATTGTAGCTATTGACAAGCTGCTGTAGGACGTTAATATACCTCTTTGTTCTGTTCTGTAACAGGTAGCGGAATATCTTGTGTTTCAATGTTTTAATTAATCGCTCGGCGTAATTGGCTTTTGTTTGTATTGTATGCATAAAAGTGGTGAATACCGAGACTAGATAAATATTTATTGACCTCCTTGGATCTGAATTCCATACCCAAATCACTTCGTACTGTATTGGGTTTCCTTGGTCCAGATAAAATAGCATAAAGGGCATCTCTGACATCAGTACCCTTTTTACTTTTGATAGACTGGACGTGAGCATATCGCGAGAATATATCGATTGTCACCAACACATACTTGTTACCATCGTTATCTTTGGACAAATCAACCATGTCCCTCAAGTCTATATCCCATTGACTATCAAAACCATTCACAATCACCCTCGAGCGAGGGAATTTTCGTCTTACACCCCGGGTCAATGAATAAGATTCTTGGTCCTGTAACCATTTTCTTATACGTTGTCTACCGATCTTCATTTTGTTTTGGGACTTGACATACTGGTACAGTTTTTCAGGTCCGAGAAAACTGGCAGGGGAACTAGGATCAAAGTTAATAGAAGACAATTACTGTTTCCAGTTTGACATTTTTTTTATTTACATATACAGTCAATCATTCTTATAAAAACAATTACAATAATTTAGCATACAATGAGGTTCTCTTTGCTCTATATATACACCTAAAATGTTTACTAGTCTATCTGCACCTTCTCTACCTTCAATCCGTAACTGTCTACATCTCAACCACCACTCCAATTCATCTATTAACATCACTGTAATATAGAACAGTGCAAACATGGCTAGCGTTTCACAAATAGATTGGATCCAGTGATGCTGTTTGCCCCAAATCCAAAAGTATGTCCACTGTTTTGACCAAATGCTGGGGCGAATCCCAGTTTAGATTGCTTCTCTGTCTCGGTTGTCCCAAATCCAAAAGTATGTCCACTGTTTTGACCAAATGCTGGGGCGAATCCCAGTTTAGATTGTTTCTCTGTCTCGGTTTTGTAACCAGTCATTTTCAAGTAAATGCAAGCCGGAGACCATGTTTCATGTTCCGCCCAGGGTTCATCGGTGGGTTCCCATGACGACAAATTCACCCCGCAGGCAAAACAAGTCACTTTGTCCGCAGTGCCTGTATAGTAAAAACCTGCCTTGGTCAATGCTTCTTTATTCGGTCTAATTTGTTTCGACCAATATTTAAACGTTTGCAGTCTATTTCGTAAAATATCAAATCTGGTTTGATAAATTTGTTGGTCATGATAGAATCACTTTGATCCATGCTACTCGTTTATTGTCTTCAATCAAAGTGATGGTTTCATGCAGTGGTCTTCTTGATATAGACTGATTGTGTTTTGCAATTGGTGGTTATTTTTAGAATCGGCTCGTCATTGGTAGATATCTTTAGATCAACACGTGACTCCACCAATTCATAGTTATGCTGTGGTTTGAAATGTTATTTTTAGACAATGACGATTACATTATATATATATATATATATATATATATATATATATATAATAGTGTCAGGCGCAACTCCTAAACTACGGTTTATATATATATATATATATATATATATAACAATGAAAAGTCCGTACATGTTTAACAATCATAAGGTATGTTACCTTTTTTTTTAAATAAAAATTTATATTTACACTATTTACATATCGTCAGTCACTTTAGCACCAGTTGTGAAAGTCATTCGGCGAAAATTCCGGACACTGTAAAGCACCTATCTGATTCATATGATCGCCTAACAGATAACAGAGCACCACCGCATCCATTTCTGGCAAAGTCCTTCCAATTTCCGGCACGGCCTGTTTTAAACGTTGATATTCACGAGGTCTCAAACATATTCCTTTTTTCGTAGGTACCACATCGTCTTGAGGTTTCCAATATTGCCTTATGTCCACACAGGCGTTGTTTACAGCCACTTTGCAAAACACGTTACCTCCCAAATGTCCGTGGTATTCTTGTTTGTGATTCAAAGCGATATCCACGAACTCTAACAGGTCTACGAAATTCTTCCAACGCATAAGAGTTAAACTTATACCCTTTTTAGTAGGTTTGTCGTTCGCCCATTCTCGTATGTCCACTCGTAGCTCACCCTTCCATTCGCAAACTTGTACGTACCGATCATTTCCCAAAGCCAGATTACATCTATAGCTTGACATGTTGTCGGTTTGAGTTCTGAAGTCAGAATAATTTAGCGAGTGAGAACTCGTTCTTATATACGATAAGATGAGCCCCGATTTCAGAACGTGACTTTCATCTTATTGGTTGTTATTTAAAGAAACAAGTAATGCGCTTTCTTTTTTAGAAATCTCGTCATAGGTTTTGAACGCGATTGGTTGTCTATTTTTGAGAAATCACTTCATCATTAACATTAGTTATTTTTAGGAACAACGGCTATTTTCGGAAATTTAATTAATTTTTCCATCAAGCGCATTTAACGCCTGAACGCAAATAAGACATGCCTCACTGCTATTTCGTCCCTTTAATGACTTTTCCGTCAATCACATTTTACGCCGGAATGCAAAATAGACAGGCCTCACTGGTCTTTCCGTGATTTAATGAATTTTCCAATAATCGCAGCTTTATTGTCACCTGAGTCTAAAAATAGGGTCCGGAAACGATATGACCATATTGGGAAGATCACGCGCGAAGATCGTAATGTTGAAAATAGATACGCATTGTAAACGTTGGTTCCTTTATGAACTGGACATTGAAGGATAAACATCGCGTATTTTATCTGTATGGGACTTATTAAAAGCAAAATCCTTCAACTTATTTTTTTTGCATATTATCACAGAAATGTGATAAAATGTGATAAAGCCCTTTGGCTTTGCAATGCTATTAAATTCTTATGTTTATATGTTTGTATGCTTTTGCATGCAACATTGTTGAGCTGATGGGTGGGTTGGAGTTATTTCACCAAGACAATTTGTACTTGTTTAGTGATACGAGAACCTGTTGGGGCAAGTGTGAGGTTGGTGCACCCTAAAACCTGGTTTAAACCCCCAGTGGCAATTTGTTTTGCCACTGACCGTTCCAAGGCGGTAAAACCTCCGGTTCACACTTCTGTTATTTGTTTGTGGCGTCCAGTTTGAAACTGATTTTTGTAATACCATGCTCTCTTTTCCTCTCTACTTTTTGGCTGTGTGGGGAGGCTATGTATGCTGGATGTGGCCATTCCTGATATGCATATTTCATTTTTTTTGATGAGTAGATTTATGAAAGTGAAATAATTTATGCGTCTTCAGTATTTGCTTTTATTTTGACATAAAACATCGATGTTGGGTATCGTTGAAACGAGTGCGATGAGAAGAAGTCAGATTTAAATCGGAAGTGAAATCAGTCATGCGTATCATCTTCGGTATTTGCTTATATTTTGACATAATATATCCGTGTTGGGTATCGTTGGAACGAGTTCGGTGAGTAGATGCAAGATTTTTGGTCGAACCGGAAGTGAAGTCAATCATGCGTATCATCATGAGTATTTGCTTATATTGGGACATAATATAGTGATGTTGGGTATCGTTGGAACGAGTGCGATGAGTAGATGTCAGATTTATGGTCGAACCGGAAGTGAAATCATTCATGCGTATCGTCTTAAGTATTTGCTTATATTGGGACATAATATAGTGATGTTGGATATCGTTGGAACGAGTTCGATGAGTAGATGTCAAACCTTTGGTCAAACCGGAAGTGAAATCATTCAGACGGAACAAACGGGTTATCTCGGTTATTTCAAGTCGAAACCATGTCGTGTAAGGTATCGAACAAAACGTCTCAACATGTTCTATGCAATGCTATTGACATTTTCTCTCGGTCTAGAGCCGAGTCCCTAACCCTGAATGGACGCGAACCAAGCTCTAGATCGGGTATACGAGTCAGCTCCGTATACTTCCGGGAGATCATTTCATTCTAAAAATAACCCCATGATGTCATTCTAAATTTAGAACCGCACATGCGCACTACCTCCAACATGACCGCTATCTAGGACATGTATTTATAGTTACAAGATGGCCGCTATCTAGGTCATGTATTTTTAGTAACAAGATGGCCGCTATCTAGGTCATGTTACGTAATGTTTGTTTGCCTTTAAACCGGCCCCAGTACTACTAATCGGTTTAAGCGTAAAGATCGTTTGTAGCGCATTGTCTGAAGTGAAAAAATTGGAGTGCAATCGAATTGGAATTGGACCGCAATGGGAATGGAATCGGATCGGTTATAGATGACATTAGGATTGGAAGCGGACCGGATCGGAATCGGAAAAATTGTCAATTTCAAAATTTTCAGTACTGTAATTAATGGAATCATGCTTGTGGAATTTCTACTCTCCACAATTAAAGACAGTATACTTTTAAAGGTAGTTCTTATAGTTAATGGTGCATTAAAACTGGAACCCTTGATAGTAATGGCTGCTTAGATTTTCAATAGCATAATTAAGAATCGTGCCATATCATCCAGTTTGACATGAGCACAATCTGTTAATTTATCTTAATATCGAATCCGTACCACGCTTTCTTTTCCCTAACAGCACAAATATAATCAAATAGTTTCTTTAGGTAGAAGCGTGTCCCGTCTCCAGCAAAACACATTTTAATATGATTGAATCGCAATGCTGCAGTGGTATGCACCATTTCCACCTATTGTTAGAATGATGGAGAGTTTCAAATAAGTCGTACTGTTCAGAATCTTTTAAAACTTGGTGATCGAGTTGCTCTCTTTTTCATTGTTAATTAGCTCTAACAAAAATACATCGATGCAGTATGTCTGATTTTATGGAATTGTCTGGCGATGTTTCTAAATATTATAGTACACAACATGACACCTTATTACTCATCCTTGTTGGTATTTAAAATCTTTGGGCTAATTAAAAAAGGAAATGTCCTTGACATTAAAATTCTTACGAAACATCATTAATTGGGAATTTGGGTCTTGCCTACAACAATCAACATGATTTTGTTAATATTTCTTATAGTATCTGGATTTGCACGTGGAAATTTTGGTCAAAATATTATACACATTGACGGTGAATGTGAAGTGACATTCAATGTACTTTTAGACTGCAGTTCTGTAGATGGTGATGATCAAACAATTTTTGATGTGCAGAATGTAAACAGTGAAATCATCAAAGTCGATTTTTTTAGACTGAGAGGTCACGTAGATTTACGAAATCTACCGGAGGTTGACACTATTGATGTATTGATAGGGGATGCTCGATGCGAGCAAATCATCAACACAAAAACTGTAACATTGAGGTTACAGCAGATGTCACTAATATGCATGGTAAGTCTTACACTCAATTGTTAAGTATTTAAATTGATTTCCCATTATAAGTGAGCATAGCACATTTTTCGCTCTGTCTCCAGGTCAGGTCTTGCACTTGATAGGAATGAGGTTTGAACACGCTATCCTTGGACATATATTGGGTACTTTTACAGTTGTGTTTCAGTATAATCAATATGTATCAAAACACTTAATATTTTCAGCAAAAAGATGAAGGTCTCACATTCACTACTGGAGGCTCCACTGCTAGAGACAAATCCTTCATTATCAAAGATGGTACTACAATAGACTCTACAATCACCACTAGGGCTCCCACTACTAGAGATCTATCAATCACCACTAGGGTTCCTACTACTAAAGATTTGTCAATCACTAGCAGGGACGATACTACAATGGAAGCCCCAACCACTACTTACGACTCTGCAACTGATGATAGCATAGGTAACTATACTATTACAACTATTTATGATAACAGTCCATATGTTAAGTCAGATGTAATTTTCTCTTGGGAAGTAATATTGATTCCTCTGATTTTTATGCTTATAGGTTTCATCCTTATAGGATTTATATTATATAGAAAATATTCCTGCCTTTGTGTTAAAAAGCAAACTGATGTAAAAGGTAAAACTTATTACCAAATGTATGAGATGACAAGTAAAGTTTAATGGATATTAAGATTTTTACACACCCATTCAGTACTCATTAAGTGCAATATGCTTCAGACTAACAATTAATCATAAACTTATCTGGAATATGAATGCTGTTGATTATCATCAATGCACCATTACTATGTTGGTTTTTGCATTCAAACTGTTAAACATAAACCATCTATTGGCCCCTTTTAACCATTGAAATAGTCAAAGAAATATGTATTACTTGTGCTTTTTTTTGTTCTTTTTAAAACAGATGGTAAAGTTATCATTACAGTCCTGCCTGGCTGCATTTCCTTGATCATTATCATCATTTTCATTATCATCCTCTATAGAAAAAGATGTTTTAAGTGTAAAATATGTAGAAAAAGAGGAGACATTGAAATGATAGGCATGTCATCATTGGAAAGATTGTCTGATGCATCTGCTGATGGTTCCATAGTTTTGTTTGAGACACCAATCCATGGCGGTGCTTACAAAACTGACTAACCAGTGTAATATTTTTTTTCTTTTAGATTATGTGCTTTTCATCCTGGGATCCCTCATCTTCATTTTAGCATCATTTATTTTGGAAGCAATGTCGGAGCATATCATCGAAAAACTGGTTTTATTCCATGATTATATTATTCACTTCATAATTGTTCACGGTCGTAGACAGGGTAGATATTTTAGAAGATATCCCGCTAGAAATAGGCGGGCACCCATTAGACTTCAATATCATTAAGAAACATGTGCATCTACTTAAGGCAGTGTTTGGTACTACTAAGAGAAAATAGATTTATCTTTCAAAACAAATTGGTGGCATTCATCAAAAAGTCCGAAACTGTTTCATTTATAAATGATGGATGATTATCACAATGTATCATATCAAATGTTGGTTTACCTTTCATGTATGCTATAGACCATAACATTCTAATTTAGTTTCATTATATTGTTAACTGAGCTCTGAGTGATTTCTTTTCTTTGAAAAAATGCTTTTGTAGATAGTGTCAAATGCGGCTTTATGATTGATTGTATCCATAGTATATGTTCAACAGATGTATTTTACATGTACTACCTCAGTCATTATTGTTTGTTATTGACATTTTCATCTAAAATTTCATTGTTAAGACATTTTGAAGCAATTAGTGTTCTGAAAGTGGACTCTAGATGTGTTTTATAAAGTAAAAAGACGCCCTTATCCAGACGTCGATGTTTATTTTGTTTTTATATTGTAAAAGTTGTTCAAGACTTAATGTCGTGTTTAGATCTCAAATTATATTGCTAATAATGTTCAGATAACAATCCTGGTAAAAACTAATGCTAAAAATATGTATTTTACATGTACTACCTCATTTTGTTTTTGCTTTTTTTTATTCGTGCATTGTTTTGTTTTAAAAAGTTTTTTACACTCTTGATTTTATTCTTGCACTGTTTGTTAGTTTTAAAAAGTGTTTATAAATATTTGTTAGTTTTAGAATGTTTATATTCTTTTATGCTGTTAATAAATGAGGAATGAGAAGATGGACTTATGTCTCCTGAGAAAGTTTTCAAGCTAGCTCTTATATTTATTATTAATAGTCCATCTATTTGTATTAGAGTGGTTGATTGGTAAACTAGCTTGATAACAATCCTAGTAAAACTGATGCTAAAAACATATGTATTTTACATGTACTTCCTCAACCAAGACGCCATTAGTCTGTGTTTATTTTGTTTTTATATTGTAAATAACTAGTCACTGTAAAAGTTGTTCAAGACTTATTGTCATGTTTTTATCTCAAACTATATTGCTAATAATGTTCAGATATACATTCCAGTGGTTAAACTGTGTACATCATTGAGGGTATATTTATTTTGATGTAATATTTTCAGGAGTTAAGAAATACTTTTTTTGTGGAGAAATTTTATTTATTGCCAAAATGTAGCCTTAAAGCATCAAAACATTTATTTTTAGTATTTCAAAGTGAATTGTTAAGAGTAGTGCCTTAGTTGTGTTTAAGTCAGTTTGTGTTTGATAATAGAAAAAAAATCTGTTAAACCTGCGTATTACATGCTTGGAAATCATTTGGCTTTTTAATCATTTATCGAGGGTAATATAACTTAAAATTGGAACTAAGTGCCAAATGCTTGTATATTGTGATTTTGTTAAAAGTGGAACTAAGTGCCAAATGCTTGTATATTGTGATTTTGTTAAAAGTTTGCTACAAAGTTATTTTATTGTTAAAAGTTATTATAAATATATGTTTAAAAAGAACAAGTGATTGTGGTCTCTAAATAGTTAAATGTTGAAAACTGTATCCCTAATGTATGATAAAATCTTATTCAGAGTGCATGGCTAGTTAGATGATATCAAATCCAAGTTGACAGTGCAAGTATGTGACTAGTACTTATTACCTTCCCAATGGTAGTTCAACTGATAATATCCACTTTAAAACAATAGACATACA
Organism: Corbicula japonica; assembly: GCA_038501625.1. Lineage (NCBI taxonomy): Eukaryota > Metazoa > Mollusca > Bivalvia > Venerida > Cyrenidae > Corbicula > Corbicula japonica. Next base: position 1,078,774 of record JAZAYU010000024.1, read on the forward strand.
TTGTTCCCACAAAAGAACCTGACGTTTCAACTTTAAAATCTTATTCCAAGTTTTACTATCAAACTTTTTAGTGGGCATTTTTTTTTAAATTCAAACAAGTTTTGGCGGCTTCAGTTGAGGAGATATACATTAAGGCCATCAAACAGGTGGTCGACATAAGGTTAATGCACTACCGTTACAGGTGACTGGACAATATCGGATCACTATGTAGGCTGGCAGATTGGGGTCACCTGAGGACAGGCGACTGATTAGATAAGGTCATACTGGGGTCAGCGGATGGTCGCCTGTCGGATCATCGGATCGGCAGTTTTCCACTACTCATGATTGTTATCTTATGGTGCATACCCTATCAAATTCAATGTCAACCCGGCTTCTTTGGTTAATAAATCACTTATTCTATAACTACAAACTCATCAATCTTCAAGTCAATTAAATTAGAAAGTGTTATTCATAGATTTAATATAAAAATATCAACTTAACACCGCTCATCACCTCTACTGATTAATGTAAAAGAAATGTGTAGTAATATATATCCATAACTTATAAAGAAATAATAACATCGGGAATTACTTCGCATATCCAGAAAAAGATATATATACCGTATAAAAACACGAAGCATATGACCACATCGTCACTGTGTCCGTACATCCCACAGACACAGTGGACAGGGATCAAATCTCTTTCCTCTAACATTTCTTTGAAGTAAGTCAAGAAATGTTCTGAAGGATTGTTTTTTGTGCGCCTGTTTCAGGTGTTTCTCGAGTTCATGTTTTACATTAAAATGCTGTTCGCACATTTTGCAACGAAATACCGAGCTTTTGTCGGTCGTAGTTATTCCCCGAAACTTGAGCTCGTGATCGCTGCGTTTCGAATTTCTGCTATAGGCCTTGACGCACTTTTGACAGGCGAACGATTGTTTTTTTGTGCGCCTGTTTCACGTGTCTGCCGAGTTAATGTTTTACATCGAACTGCTGTTCGCACTTTTTGCAACGAAATACCGAGCTTTTATCGGTCGATGTTTTTCCTCGACACTTGAGCTCGTGATCGTTGCGTTAAGAATTTCTGCTATAGCCCTTGCCGCACTTTTGACAGGCGAACGATTGTTTATTGTGCATAGCATTCACGTGTCTTGTCAGATTGCGTTTTAAAGCGAAACGCATTCCGCATTGATGACACGAAAACGTCGCAGCTCCGCCTCCTATTTGAACCGACTCCATTTCTTGTCTGAAAATACAAAATATCGGTCGTTTTTACTTCTCAATCGTTTTACAGTGAATATTCGCTTTTCTAATTTCTTAATATAACGCGTTTTTTAAGAAAAAGTTTGGAACGGTACTTACGAAATTCCCCCGTTTGTCTCCCCGTCGTTTTGCACTACTTGTCTTTTGACGGGTTTTGGAGTTTTCAGAAGCGCTAAAAAATCGTCAGCTTCCTCGACGGTCCACTGTCACGGAGATCCCGGATTGGCGAAGATCTCATTCTCCAGTAATTGTTGTAGAACTCACTAAATATAGGTATCGTCTTGAATGCCGTACTCGGTCGCAAAGGTTAAAAATTGATCGGCTGACACACCTTCCTTCAAGAGAGCTTCGATCACCGACTCCATTTTACTAATCTAACCAATTGATCCAATCACTGGGGTTACAGTTAGGACATCGTAAGGCACCGAGTTGATTGCAATGGTCTTCCCTCAAGAAACACGGAGTATCTTCTAAACCTTAAAAATAGAAATACTCTGATTGAACAGAATGTACGTTATTCAATGGAACGCTTTACTATGTCTTGTATGATTTGTATTGAAGTTCTTAAATCTCTCTTATACACGGATTTTATTAAGAAACAACTTTGAAAGCTACACGTCTGATAAAGAAACAAAAAAGCGATTGCAATCGCTCATTATATATTTAACCAACTGATACTTACTCGTTTCGCTGTTGAGTTGAACCGAGTTTTTAAACCGTTCGATCGTTTCAGCGCGATAACTCGCGTTGGATGAAAGTAGTATAGGCGCCACTTTGGGTGTAAAAAACGGGCGCCATCTTAGATGACCTACTTTCTATTTATAGAAACTCATTTACATATAAGCGAGAATGGTAGTACGCATGCGCTGTGTGTTAATGACGGAAACAATAACTGTTTAGATACCCAAGTTATTATATAGCATGTGCATATAAAAAAGTTCACTTACGATGTTCCTAAACTTAAATGATGATTTTTGTTAGCCGCTCTTTTCTTTAGAACATTCACCGCGCGCTCACAATGCCTATTTAAGCTGGCCTTTGTCGATATAAGCACTTGGATGTGTACAATTTAAGTGCCTCTGTCTTTTTTAACGAGTGTATTATGTATGCTACCATTCAGAGGTGTTTAAAGGAACCTGATACTGTGTTAAAATGCGGAAAACGTTTTGAATTGACCAAAACTGGTCAGTCAAGTAAGAAGATTAAATTAGTTTACACTAAAACAAAAAACGTACTTTTTGTAGTTACTGCATATCCTATTGCGTGATTTTCTTTAAAAATATTTTATGACAGCATTCCTAAATATAGTAGCCAATCCGCAGTCACAACTAAAAATAGACAACTACTAGGAACTGACTATTCTCGACCAATCAGAATGGAGTATAGTGTATAAAAATCGATATAAACGTTACTCTTGTCATAAGAGTTTCCACACTCGAACAAGAAACATGGCTAACTACCGATGCAAGCTCAGTCTTGGAAATCAGAGATATGTTCAAGTGAATGAATGGAAAGGAGAATTGAGAGTATACATTAGAGAATGGCAGGGGGACAGACCAACAAAGAAAGGCATCAGTTTAACGTTGATGCGATATAAGAATATGGTAGATCAAATTGAGTATGTGGACAAGGCGTTGGAAGACAAACAGTCGTATGGCAGTCACCTGGGAGGAAACGTTACTGTAATGTGGGTGAAGGCAGCGTGTGCGTTGACGAACGACAATACTGGACGCCCGAAACAGAGATAGTACTTACCAAAAAGGGGATATGCTTGAGACCAGGGCTTTTTCAGGGGTTTTTGGGAAAAAGGCCCCTGCACAAATTGGGAATTTTTGACGCGGTAAATAGTCAGATTTGGGAAAAAAGTATCAACAAATCAAAGCAAGTTGGGAAATTTCAACATTCATTTATCTGCACTATAGCTTGATTTGCCTTGCTTTAGTGTCCCTGGAAATGTAACAAATCTCTTCCAGGGTTTGTTCTGACAGCTTTACAGATGTATCACTTATACAGTAGAATGGCTACAGTATCATCTGATCCTGAGAAACTTGGCAAGTTTCAACTGAGTGGGAAAGAACTTTTGAAACATTTGATGTTTTGTTCCACAGAGAGTTTAGTTTTGGAGTACCCTTGGCATCTTTTTTTCGTGGCCTTTTTGCATAGTTTTTACTATTGCACGACATTTTTAAATTTTCGTCACTAGTTTTCGCGGGTCAGTATAAAAGCCGGTACTGCACATACCTTTTTTGATTCATCCTTTCTGTTTTGTACGCAGTCGAACGATTATCGCGAAAAAAAAACATTTGTTAACGAAATAAAAATATAATTTCTGTTAATATTCAAACCATAATTTGACCATAATATAAGTTATCTGGAATCATGGGCGCTGCGCTCCATCTTCAACTTGCGTTACGGTAAATACCGGTTTTTACACCAGTACATACATTTTTCACGGAAAGAAGTTTTCACAGATCGCCGATAAACAAACGATTTGCGCTTGAAAAGTCTCGATATCATAGTTTCTCGTTTATCGTTTTTTAAGGCAAATGCGTTTCAGTTCAAAAGGGGAATAAATTTACGAGATTGGGAATTTTTTTCTTGAAATTGGGAAAAATGGTCCCTATTTTGCATTGGGAACGGGGCCGAATATCGGCCCCGTGAGATGTGCTGAAAAAGCCCTGGTCAGACCGACGGAATATTTACGGTTGAAAGAGTTATTACCAGAGATTGGACACGCGTTACCGGAAATGGACTCAGTGGTACCCTGTTACTTACGAAGCGATCATATGAACCAGATGGGGGCGTTGCTATGCTCAGAATGCAACCCAAACGATTCCATAAATTGGTGAAGTCACGTGACGAACCGTTTCTAAAAATAACTACCAATCAATTGAACTGACAGTATATAATGAAAGTCGCTGCATGATTACCTCACTTCCATCGAGGAAGCGCAACGAGTAACATGGAACATAGCGATTCTATCATGACCAGTACCCGAAGGGCCTACGGCGTACGCCTTACGGCTTGTAGTTGTAGTCACCTTAAAGGTTGTCCTTATTCTGTGTTTTTCCGGAAGTAAGCATCTTTTGGCAACCGGAAAAATGGCTGGAAAATTTAAAATCGGCGTTTTAAAAAAACTCGTAGTTTTTTTAATAATTTTATTAAACTCATTCCATATAACAACATATTCTATATCAATCTAAACTGGTCACTTTACGAAAATACTCTAACACCTCTTAAAAATAAACATAAACCATTCATAATGTCTATATCATAACATTCATCTAACAAATATTCATGAGTCAATGGCACTGATTTATCAATTACATGGAGTTGTCTTCCATCGTTTGGCTTAGTTCCGGGAACGAGTCCGAGTAGCTTTTTTTTCTTTGTCTGATTGCAAGTAGAGTCCAGGGTAGCAAATCATGTAAGGGTATGTTTCGCACAGGAAATTTGCGTATTTCTGATCTGATCCATGAAGACCTTCCCATAGATTATGTAAGCTCCTTAAACTGAATGTCGGTATGGAATCAATAGGCTCCATTTCCAACAGTTCCTCATCACTAGGCATGCCCATATCTTGTATTAAGTCCAAAAAGCTTGACAATTCATCAAAGTCAGCTTGTTCACTTGTGCATGGTTCTTGGGAAAATGACAGTTTTCGTCTGCAAGGCTTCTTCGTTTCCGTTTCCTCAGTTTCTTCGTCGTCTTGACTTGTCACGCAATCCATGATTTTCGGAATTTTGAGTTTAAGTCCTCTCTTTCCTTTTCTAACCTTCTTCTACCTCATAGATACTTTTTATTGCTGTTAATTGTGCAGAACAGGTCTAGATAGATAGATAGATAGATAGATAGATAGATAGATAGATAGATAGATAGATAGATAGATAGATAGATAGATAGATAGATAGATAGATAGATAGATAGATAGATAGATAGATAGATAGATAGATAGATAGATAGATAGATAGATAGATAGATAGATAGATAGATAGATAGATAGATAGATAGATAGATAGATAGATAGATAGATAGATAGATAGATAGATAGATAGATAGATAGATAGATAGATAGATAGATAGATAGATAGATAGATAGATAGATAGATAGATAGATAGATAGATAGATAGATAGATAGATAGATAGATAGATAGATAGATAGATAGATAGATAGATAGATAGATAGATAGATAGATAGATAGATAGATAGATAGATAGATAGATAGATAGATAGATAGATAGATAGATAGATAGATAGATAGATAGATAGATAGATAGATAGATAGATAGATAGATAGATAGATAGATAGATAGATAGATAGATAGATAGATAGATAGATAGATAGATAGATAGATAGATAGATAGATAGATAGATAGATAGATAGATAGATAGATAGATAGATAGATAGATAGATAGATAGATAGATAGATAGATAGATAGATAGATAGATAGATAGATAGATAGATAGATAGATAGATAGATAGATAGATAGATAGATAGATAGATAGATAGATAGATAGATAGATAGATAGATAGATAGATAGATAGATAGATAGATAGATAGATAGATAGATAGATAGATAGATAGATAGATAGATAGATAGATAGATAGATAGATAGATAGATAGATAGATAGATAGATAGATAGATAGATAGATAGATAGATAGATAGATAGATAGATAGATAGATAGATAGATAGATAGATAGATAGATAGATAGATAGATAGATAGATAGATAGATAGATAGATAGATAGATAGATAGATAGATAGATAGATAGATAGATAGATAGATAGATAGATAGATAGATAGATAGATAGATAGATAGATAGATAGATAGATAGATAGATAGATAGATAGATAGATAGATAGATTTCAGTATAAAATGCATGTAAACATGGTTTAAATAACAAGAATAAATTAGTTAACAATACAACAAATACATAATTTGATTAAGACTGTTTGACATGGATAAGATTCACAATAAAATGACTTTAAATGAGATCAGTTATTATAAAATTCATGTATGTATATAAATATCACATATTATTGCCATGTTAAATACATAAATACCGAGGATGACACAAAAAAGGGAAAATATTTCCCTTATTTCCATTGTGGTCCTCAAATATTATGATAAAGCTAACAGTCATAGAAAGGATGTAACACTGATTTCTAAAAGCAGGAGTAAATTGAGCATGGTAAAAATTTAAGTAAAAAAGTTTGCAAAAAGTTCTAGCAGTATACAATTTGTTATTTTATCACAGTGCATATATCACATGGCTCTAATATAAAGGAATATGTAGTACATAAAATACATTATATTAAAACTCTGTATACATGTGTTTCCTAACAGCTAATTTAAAATCTGCAAGTTTGTTGATATTTTTGACAGAAGTAGGTAGAGTGTTCCAGAGTTTGCATCCATTATATGAAAACGATTTCATGCCAAATCCTTTAACTTTGGGAATACTGTAACAGCCAGTTTCTCTAAATCGTGTACTGTATGAATGAACAGAATCAGCTGGAATAAAATGTTCCTTTAAGTATTCAGGAGCAATATTATGTTTGATTTTAAAAACGTGACTTAGCGTAATAGAATCAACTATTTTCTGAACAGGTAACCAGTTAAGACGATTAAAATGGGTCACATCTAAATGATTTTTTCCAAGCAGAAAAAAGCTATACATAGCTTAGGTTTATCTGTTCAAAAATTTCCGATAATAAATAAATATTGTTTTATATTGTCATGAATGCAACAAAAAAGGTCAGAAGAATTTTACCTTACCTAAAGTTTATTCAGTTGATTATAAGACAGTTACATTTGATTTTTTATTTATTAGAGATCATATGATGTTAGATTTTTCTGTTGTTTATGAAATTTTCAAAAAAGCAGGTTCAAAATTGTATATTGTTTCACTGAACTTTAATATGCTGTTCAATTTTTTTCATGTTTCAAATGTAGTATAATCTAAATGTATCAAATACATAAGTATAATATTCTGTTATTGATTATTAATCACAGAACTCTACTGTGCAATCAACTTGCACAACAAGAACCTCTGCTAGATCACCTTCTACTACTGTGCCATCAACTGGCTCAACAAGAACCTCTGGTAGATCACTTCTACTACTGTGTCATCAACTGGCTCAACAAGAACCTCTGGTAGATCATCTTAAACTACTGTGCCATCAACTGGCTCAACAAGAACCTCAGATAGATCATCTTCTACTACTGTGACATCAATTGGCTCAACAAGAACATCTGTTAGATCTCCTTCAACACCGTCTTCAGCATTCTTTTTTTTCCTTTTTTTTCGACAAGTATGCAATCTTTTGCTTCTCATAGATCTTCAGCATTTCAACATTATGTAGTCTTGTATCCATAAATAAGCTTTAGTTTTATCCTATTTATAATCACTACCTGTAAATTAAGAGCAAGAACACATGGCTTGAACAATGAATTCAGAGCAAGAATACATCGTTTAGAAAATCCTATATTTACTGGTAGAAAAAATAAAGCATCTGTTCATGTGCAAGATAATGCTACTTGTGATGCACTACATCATGTTTCTAATGATGATTTTGATTATATGATACCTTTGTCCCGGCAAAAATCAAGTCAATCTGAGTTCAGTTGGGATTCATCTTTTGATTATTTCGAACCAGTGTATGCACTTACCACTTCTCGCTTGTAATAATACAGCTTATATAAATCCTCTTACCATTTATTATATTTCAGCGGTGCCATTGACAGTAGCAACCGTAGCGGCTCTTATTCTAGCAGTTTTATTAATAGTTTTGTACAGGCAAAGCAGGATTAACCTGAAACGCTTGCAGTTTATGGGTCTTAGAGCAGATTTTACTCCATCCACACCACTCAGAAGAACCTCCTCACTCCCATAATTAACATTAAGCTCAGTTGTCAGTAGTACACCACAGTCTAGCACTCGTCAATCCAGCACGCCTCTGTCCTCTGCTATGTTGCTTACTACACCACATCGTTATCCTACTAGATGGTCATTAAGACAAACAAGACTACATTGAACTGATCGTGCAGATTGTCTGCATACCTGCTGGGACACTATAGTTGCCATAAGACTTTTGCTAGTTTTGTGAAACAGTTAATACATTTATTTGCTACTTCATAGATACCTTTTATTTGCTACCTCATAGATACTTTTTATGGTAAGCACAAACTTTATACCTCAGATACCTTTTATTTGCTACCTCATAGATACTTTTTATGATAAGCACAAACTTTATACCTCGGATACCTTTTATTTGCTACTTCATAGATACTATTTATGATAAGCATCATACATTCTACTTGATGGGTTACATTGTACTGTTGTGTTTTTGGATATGTACATTGTGTATACTACATATGGATTTAGTCATGTCATTTAAAATAGGATACCTAATATAAACATGTTTATGGACACAGAAAAAATCTAAAAAATGTTGATATTTGATTCCACTTTGCTAAGTGACTCTCATCTAAAGTTTTCATTAAATAATTTCGTAATGCTTTGTTGTTTTACACATCTAATCCATGCAACGTGATTAACATTGTGTAATGAATGAAAAGTACGGAAGCCCTGGGGTGCCATTTATTATTCATTACTTAAAAATTATAACTTATAACTTATTACCTATAATTTATAACGTATTTCCTATTATTTATAGTTTATTAATTATTAGTTACATATCTTACTGACCGGTGCCATATTTGGCGGGAAATAATTAGCTGTAGACGATGAGCCAAAAAGATGAAGAAGAAGGAAATCAGTCACAGGAGGTAATATATTTAATATTATGGTTGATGTCATAAAGAAGTAAGTTACATGTTAAAAATTAATGTCGATATCGATCTTCGAATGCTAAATTATAGGTTCTGTCACGACAAATGATAATATAACGTAGATTTATAGTCTCTTGCTTTGATAGTCTAAGCTCGAAGCCTTCCTTAGCAGGCAACAACCTAACGTTATTTTGGTTGAAGTGAGTTTTTGAACTGTACGCACAATCAGGTTCAAAGGGCCGTTGTCCTGGGGGACCGTGTCTCATGTCTCTGGGGATATTGACGTTCACACATGGAAGAAAAGTGTTTTCATGGTCAAAGAAAATGGTCATGTGTGTTGTGCCTAATGGCAGTTATTACATAAATGGGCTATTAAGCTCTTCTTCTTTGGTGTAGGCACTGGACAGAATTGTCCGTATACATGAACGCCGCTTCAGTTCGGTTCGATTGTGTTTTAGTAATTACCTAAAGTAGCATTGCATAGTTAGTTCCCCTTATTTTATGGTTTCCATCTGTAACAAGAAATCGGTCATTTGTTCCTTGTCTGTCACAATGCTGATATTGGTACGCTGAGGTCTGCATGTTTTGAGAGTTTTCTGAGTTCTAAGTGTCCTTGCGGAATGTCGAGAACAAATTCCCAAATCATGAAAATCTCGTAATGTCTTATATGATGATTACTGTTTTAGTAATCGGTATTGACATGCAAGTAAATGTTAAGTTACTTTTAATTTATTAGCGTTATAATTGTGGAGTTAATTGATTCATATTTTGTCCGTTAGTCTCGATATTGAGACTTCAAAGGAAGACACAATTTATTATATGACATTTACAGACGTCCGCCTGTTACGTCTCAACTAGAAACCACCAAACACTGTGGTGGAAATTGATTTTTCTTTTCAATTTCATTTTCAGTCAATTTTTTTTATAAAATATAATTGAAAAGTGATAAAATGATATATTTACATTCATTCCAATTCAAAAATATAATGAAGGCATGAAAAAAAACTAATTGCCTACATTGCCGTAGCTGCATGGTGATGTATTTCGAGGCTTCAGGCATATTAAGAAAAAAGAAAAGTCATAATTTTATTGCCATTTTGTTACATTGAAAACTGTTTTCCAACAATTGATGTCATTGTTGGCACAATGAAAACTGTTTCATCAATAGCCTACAGTTCCTAAAGGAAGAAACACAACTTATGGGCACGTGATCACCTAGAAACAAGAATGCTGTCCTACCTTATCTAATTCAATGAAGTCTGAAGATATCATTTTTCAAAACATTAAATTAAACTAATTGAAGCATATTTACATGTGCCTTAATTTTAGATCATTCTAAGGATTTTTAGCTCATGTCATCAAGTGCCTACGATTTTGGACCGAATATGACAACCACCTTGTTTTCTAAGTTCAGACTTGTTTTGGGGGTCTTTTCTCATACATAGGGCCAAAATGATCTCTTAACAGTCCCCTTTGCTTAAGATATTCTTAACTTAGGAGATATACGAATATTATTCATTTGTGTATTTTCAGACTTGTTAATTGTTGTTCTAATTGAAGAGTCACACAGTTCTTTATATTAGAAAGTATGTGATGCAGTCTTAGAAATCTAAGGGTTATTTTATAAGTAAGTCAGTATATGTTTAGATCTGGATATGTTTCATTCAAATTAATATTTTGTTGCTACATATTACTAATTAAAGTACACTTACTGTCAGATAAGGAATGGTTCAGTACTGGAGACAAGTACAAGATACTCATTAAAGCGTGTGTGTAAAGTGTTTGTGTCGGCTATGTCCATCAGTAAAGCAGGCGAAAAGTTCGTGGGTCGCAAAAACCCCTTGTGGTGTTTCTTTTTTTGGCAACCCATCGCTGCCCAAGTGATGTTATTACTTGTTATTAGCAGGGAGTTGACAAGCACTGGTAAGAAACCAAAGAGGCATGTTAGAGAACAGGCAGCTTACACTGTTCATACAGTGTTAAACCCCAAACAAACAATAAAGCTAAATGACTAGGATTTATCCCAACAAGCAAGGGATGCAGACACACTCCTTTTAATTAAGATTAAAATTATCTCTGCCCCCCACCCCCTTCACTGAAGGGGGGGGGGATATATTGTTTTTGTATGATTTCTTAGTAGTAGTAGTATTTTCCTTAATGAAATCTTGTCTGCTCATTTACTTGAGAAGTATTTTTATGCCCCTGGCATCTAGCGATTGAACCGTCTGTCCCTATGTCCATACGTCCGTCAGGCTAACCTGGTTCGGCAAGTTGGATATTTCTCAGTTTCTACAAAGAGCAGTGGCATGAAAGTATACGCAGTTACTTAACAGTGCACAGGTAATGATTCTAACAAGTAACATTACTGTGGCTACCTCATTTCTTGGGTTATCTCCCCCTTTTGTACTTAGAGAAATGGTTAAGCTGTTTTGGAAGGTTCAATATTTCTCATTTTCTACAAATAGCAGTGGCATGACAGTTTGCACACATACTAAGCAGTGCACAGTTCATGACCCTGACAGGTTACCTACTTCCAGCTACCTCTATCCTTAGGTAATTTCCCCAATTTTGTACTTTGAGAAATGGTTAATCTGTTTCAGCAGGTTTTATATTTCCCCATTTCTTCACTTAGCAGTGGCACCATGATTTACATGCTTACTTATTTATACACAGGTCATTACAAAAGTAAGATAAATAGCTATGGCTACATGTTTTTCAGGTAATCTCCCCTTTTATTAACTTAGAAAAAAAGTTAAGCGGGTTCCGCATGTTGGATATTTCTTAATTTCTACAAATAGCAGCAACGTGTAACATAACTAGAACTATCTTGTGATTTCAGTTGCTGTTTTAACACTGCAGTCATTTTAAATTTGTATCATGAGAAATTGTGCTACTGGGGGCATATGTTATTTCTGAACACAGCATCTTGTTTCAATCTTCATGAAACTTGGTGACAATGTGTAAAGGCATAATATCTCGATTAAGTTCGATAACCAGCAGTATTGCACCAGGCATTGCAGAGTTACTTCCCTTTGATTATCATAATTAGGCTAATTTGTCTTGCCCACTCATTTACCCAAAAAGCATTGTTTAATCTTCGTGAAACTTAGGGAGAATGTATAGGGGCATAAGATCTAGGTGAAGTTTGATAACCAGCCGTATCACACAAAGCATTATGAAGTTACTTCCTCTTGATTATCAAAATTGGATTTTTTTAGTTGTCTGCACATACACTCGAAAAGTATTTGTTCAGTCTTAATGAAACTTTTGGACAATGTGTAAGGCCATAATATCTTGATCAAAGTCAATAACCAGACATATCGCACCAATGTTGCAGAGTAACTTCCCCTTGATGATCAAAATTGTGCTTTTTTTCAGTTGTACACTCATTAACTCAAATACTTTTTGTTCAGTCTACATGAATTTCAGGGACATAACAGCACGATCAAGTTCGATAACCAGCCAAAGAGCAGTAGGCATTGCAGAGTTACTTCCTCTTGATTATCTTTTTTTTAGTTGTCTGCTCATCAAATCGTTTTGTTTAATATTCTTGAATTTCGGAGGAAAGGTGTAGGGGCATAATATCTCAATCAAGTTCGATAACCAGCCATATTGCACATGGTAATGCATGGTTACTTCCCCTTGATTATCAAAATTAGCCCTTATTTAGTTGTCCGCTCATTTTTATTGTCCACCTTTTAACTCGAAAAGTTTGTGTTCACTCTTACTGAAACTTGGTCACAATCAGTAGGGGCATAATATCTCAATCGAGTTCGATAACCAGCCATATCGCAGTAGGCATTGCAGTGTTACTTCCACTTTATTATAGAAGTTCCGCTCATTATCTCAAAGTTGACTTGTTCAATCTTCATGAAAAATGGGGACAATGTATAGAGGCAAAATATCTCAGTCAAGTTCGATAACCAGCCATACGCACTAAGCATTGCTGAGTTACTCCCCTTAATTATCAAAATTAGTTTTTTTTAGTTTTCTTCTCATCATCATGAAACTTGGGAGGCGTTATATCTCGATCAAGATCGATAACAAGCAAAATTGCACCAGGCATGGCAGAGTTCCTTTCCCTTTGATTATCAAAACTAGGCTTACTTTGCTTGTCCACTTATTAACTCTAATTTTTGTGCTCCCATCACTTGAGCAAGGGGGGGGGGTCATATATTTAAGCATATGAACTGAGTTTATGCCAAAATTATTTTACATGGTAAAAGTTATTGCCCCTGATTAAACAAAACATACCTTTTGAAACTTTATCGTACTCTCAGCAAAAAGAATATGTGCTAAAGTCTGTCCCACCTAACCGTGAAACACATTTTCTGAATTTATCATGCATCGTTTTAAAAAAAGAATACCACCAATCGACGCAGGAAAAAAATCCATGGGGGTGGTCTTTCCTTAGATTTTTGATATTTTGTTCAGTAACGAAGATATTTGTGTTTGTTTCCACCCTATGGGAAATTTACATTGTTTATTTTGGTTGCCATTCGAAAATTCTCTTTGTCGGAGGTTTGCCGGAAAACGTCACGCGGATTACCAAGGAAATAAAAGTAAGTAGCTGAGGGGATGTCTCACAGTCATTAATCCGCGTAGTTGTGATCATTAAATATTTGAAATAAAAACGGAGGTGTTTTTAAATAAATCATGAAGGAAATTCGATGAAGTCTACGATGCCGATATGAACGAACATTAAATCTTGACGAAAATAATACGGATTATTGTCAATAAAAGCTAAAATTTAGTCACATTCAATTTCAAGAAATAGGCTGTTAACAAAAAAATTTCTTACCTTGAACACCAGGAATCCAAGAAAAATTATTCCGATAAAGAATTTTCACTTAAAATTATCACGAAGCTCATATGGTAAATGACGGCACCATACTGGGATGAAACATAACCTTCTGCAGTATGTTTCAAACATATGGCATCGGAGAAGCCATCTTTAGTTTACATCCTCATAACGACAATGTTTTTGAATTTTATCCGCTCGCTAACTTACTATGCATATTTCTATTTCACCTTTTTACATGAAACCAAGCCTCATTCCAAGAAAATAGTTGAATGTAGCCTGAAAAGTCTAGCTAGAACCGGATTGCAGTCGCGCGCAATACTGCATAGTAGGTACCGAATCAGGGCAAGAAGTAAGTTTTCCGAGGTCTCCAACGGGGACTTCCAGAATAAATGTTTCGCGAGATTTATGGAATAACGGCTATGTTATTTTAAATGTGGCTATCCATGATAAAAATAGCTTTTATATATTTTAGTTACGTTTACAGTAATGCTATTTTATTTAATTATTACTTGCAATACCATGCGCTATTCGGGTTTACGATCTAAAGTTACGATTATCAGGGGCGGAGCCAGAGATTAATTAATTTTACGCCAGTAGTAGAGGTTTCGCAAAAGGTCTAAATTTGTTTAAAGTCTACATTGTATAAATGTATTTCGTGATGTAATTTTTCCACGTGGTACAATATGAACGATGAGTGACCTGTGTCCGACATATCATGGTGATGTAAACATGGTAAAGCATCGTGGGTAAGGCATATGGTTTTATAAAGATGCACACAATTAGACAACGGCATTTTTAACTAGCGGTAAATCTGATATTAGAAATAAACATTGTTTACATGTGTTTGTTCGCAAAAGATTTTTCAAATTTCCTGTTGATTTGATTAGAGTAGTAGACTGAATACGCCAGAGCCGGGACGGAGTCTACATCAGTCAGCTAAATCATCGTATTTCTTGTGTATGTGGTGCATGCGCTTACTTTCTATAAGATATAACGATAGCTGCAAACACCAAATTAATAAGAGTTTGGGAGCATAAATAGCTCAGTAGGTAGCGAGTCTATCTCTGTGTCTAGGGATCCCCCGCTACTTCAACTAAAAATACTAATTTTGAATCGTGGTCCAGTGTATAGAATATATCCACCGTCCTTAAAAATTATCGAGGGATAATCCTTAAATTCCGCTGTATCTTGCCCTAGCATCCGAAAATCTAAAATGACTAATACTCTTCTGTAGCGATGATAAATAAATTTAAATGCACAAACGGTTTTTAGTTCAATTTTGGAGACTCGCTTCGCCTTCTCAGTTTTCTGCCGATCACCAAAATCACCCTGACGTAACGTTACCGGTTCAAGTGGTGGTGTAACGATGGTTTTGTGGTTTTATAACGCCGGTTTTGCGGTGTTTAGAGGGAATCCGGTAAGTAAAATCAAAAAAGTATTCGACATAGTTTAATATTTTCAATTAAAAAGTGGCCTATTTGGTACCTAGACGACTTGGCTATCAATGCGTGCAGTCCAAATACATCATAATCATGTACGTTTTTCAAACATTCAATGATAGTTCGACCATGTTGCTGTAAAATACAAAACCGGAGCTAAAATAGCCATAATTCTCATTGTTAATCGAATGTGGAATGAAACAAACGCTTCGAGTTAGTATGTTTATGCATAAGGTAACTAGTTTTAACATTTCTTTGGATGATCAACGCATATATTTGTACTTATAAACGGTTTTCCAAAGTCACACGCAGTTACGTTGGTTCATGTGGTGTATGTGTAACGCAAGTGTGGTTCAAGTGGTGTTTAGAAAACTCTTTTTGGCCTCTAAGAAGTTAAAAGAATGTCTTTATCGTTGATTACGTTAAAATACACGTAGTTTGCCAATATTGGTATTGTTTGCTAATCTCTTAAAGATTAAGGTTCTGTTTGGTCTTTAAGTAGATTATATCATAAATCGGTTACATCAAATAGCCAGTCGTGTCGGCAATCCTGATGAATTTAAATTTAAAGGCTCATTAAGAGCCTCCCGCGTAAAACAAAAGTTTAAGAACCCGGTAGACTGAGGCGGCGAGGGCGAGGTTTACATCACCTAAGGTTGCATATACTGCATACATGACATCGGAAAGTCGTAAGATAGAAATATTTCATTTGGGTGTTAAATTGATTTATTGTATATTCAAGAGTCAATAATATATAACATGTTCACTTAGTTTCTTCCGCTATTAATTCTTTTCTTAGTACATAGATCTAAAATCCAATGAAATTATGTAATATAAAATTATACAGTTCCTACTTTCACTTGATGAGGTACTACAAAACTTATCAGTATTGTAATTATAATTGTATCTTTGTTCCTATGCATTGAAAATAAAACTGCATGTTTCATCGAATTGTTTATCCGTTTCATTTCAGACAAAATGAAAAGTGACGGTATGCATCGCTTACTAGAAGACCTCCTTCTACCTGGTGAACATCAAAACGAAAACAGCCCAGGCGAAGATGACATTCAAATGATAGCACCAGAGTTTGGGGACCAGATTATCTTGGGTGAACAAGTTACAGTTGGTGAAATAGACACTGTTACAGGCAAGTCCGTTTCTTGATTTTTAAACTGCATGAGCAATTAACTTTGTTTTTACTTAGCATTTATCTTTTTCGCAATTAAAACGTGTAGGTTCCTGTGTATTTCTTGGACTTGTTATATCACCCGCTAAAACATGCTGATGTTCCGTATATTTGGCCAACTATGATAAATGCTTAGTCTTAGATGTTTTAAATCAACCTGATGGGGTTGATTCTGGATATATAAACGGGACTTCTTACTACTTGTACCGGTGCCTTTGGAGATTTTTTGAAAGTCATGTCGAGGTTTGGTAAACCTGCTTACAAAGAGAACCTTTTTCTTGTACAGCGTAAGGTGCGAGCGTTTCCTCATATCAATGCCTGAAATAAAATTGTTGTGTTTAATGCAGTATTATCAGTTAATTGCATATCCTATTTGTATGTGTGTATGCCATTGTAAAACATTTCAACATTATCGCTTTTATAATCAGATGATTTCGTTTTTCATTTGCAGAATTACTCAAACCTTTGCATGTAAATGTCCGGTATCAACATGGCTATCTTGTGTCAAAACATGTGACAAAAGACGACACGACGAAAAACTTAAGATAGTAGTTTTATAATTCGAAGATGATACGGAAAAAAGAATAGTATTATGAAAAAAAAAACACAATCAAATTGACTTTAAATTTAACAAAAACTTTTCTTTTTCGTAAGAAAAATAGTTTTCTAAACACCACTTGAACCACACTTGCGTTACACATACACCACATGAACCAACGTAACTGCGTGTGACTTTGAAAAGCCGTTGGCTAGAATGCAGTTTACCGTTAATAGTTATATATTAGTTATATAATGCAGGCGGGGGCGTGGGGGCGGCAGCCCCCATTCACCACTATATTTTGAACTAACTGTTCAATGAATATATGATTAATAATGCCAGCGGGGTTATAGGGCGACAACAGCCGTACCGGTAAACTGCAGGTGTCCCAAACCGTTTATTAGTACAAAAATATGCGTTGATCATCCAAAGAAATGCTAAAACTAGTTACCTTATGCATAAACATACTACCGGGTAACTCGAAGCGTTTGTTCCATTCCACATTCGATTAACAGTGAGAATTATGGCTATTTTAACTCCGGTTTTGTATTTTACAGCAACATGGTCGAACTATCATTGAATGTTTGAAAAACGTACATGATTATGATGTATTTGGACTGCACGCATTGATAGCCAAGTCGTCTAGGTAACAAATAGGCCACTTTTTAATTGAAAATATTAAACTATGTCGAATACTTTTTTGATTTTACTTACAGGATTCCCTCTAAACACCGCAAAACCGGCGTTATTCAACCACAAAACCATCGTTACACCACCACTTGAACCGGTAACGTTACGTCAGGGTGAAAATCGAACTTTATTTTATACTTTAAGAACAACATACCACCATACGTACAACGTTGCATCTATCCAATGTTGTCGAATTATTTGAACTTAAAATCTACGGTTTTGTGTTATTTTTATCAATAAAATCGCGCTACGGAACGTGACATTGTAAAAGAATGTCGATATTTTTTATTTACTTTATGATGAGATTGTGTCCTTTTCTCTATCTATAAGGACCATAGACGGACGGGTACAGGTACTGATGCTAAATTAAGTTGCACTTTGGGTACGCAATCTAGAATGTACGCGTCGTAATGAACGTTTGAGATCGTGCCTAGTCCAAGAATTAAATCAGACTTCTACCGTGTTCCGTGGGGTCATCGTTGATTCGCCCTGTCGACCACTTGAACGAGACCAAGAAAACTTGAACGAGAAAGATCATGAAAACACTATGCGAAATCGCAAAAGCACGATGCGAGATCGCGAGAACATGATGGAAGGGCAAGATGCGTCGTGTTTTTGCGATCTAGCCTCGTTGTCTAGCTACCTTGCATCCTGTTCTCTCTTTTTTGTGATCTATGAAGACGAGACCATGAAAAGACGAGAACATGACGACACGAGGTGGCTAAAACAAGTTGCGGGGCCCTCTCATCGTGTTCTCGGGACCTCGCATTTTGTTTTTGAGACTTCGAACCTTGTTCTCGCGTTCTCGTCTACATTTCAGCGGAACAGAACAGAACATCATCTTTATTTTCCCAGAAGTGTGGTACATGTAACATGGGAACAGTCAATATGTAATATGGTGGAAAGCAGATTATAGGTTCATTTAACATAAATATCAAGGTGTTAAAAACATAATTTGAATAAAACGAGATGCATTTAGATTGGTCAACAGCGAAAATAAAGCAAAGATAACCGTAATCATTAATGTTTTTCTCAAAAGCTCCCGATCAATATCTTTTTCTATCTTTTTTGTTTATGTTTTCCGTTTTCCCACTAAATCTATTTTTAATGTTAATATGTATGCTAAATGTTACGATTCTCTGTTCGTTTCAAGTAATTCGTAAATGATCTATAAATACAGAACAAAGGATTCCAAAGTCCAACCTTTAACTCAAGTACAAAATAACAAAAATCTAGTGATTTTTGTTTATGTTGACATTCCGTCATAAAATTTTAATATTTAAAGCGATTTTTAAATTGGAAAGCGGTCTCGTTTTCCGATGTATAATCTCCTGTTACGCCCCAGTAAAATTCCGATTACGTCATCAAACACTGTCATTATTTAGGTCAATGAACTTTGGTGCAAGTTTAACGATGTCGGTGCGATCATAATTATTAGAATGACGGCGTGTCTATGACGAAAGAAAATACTAGTAAGTTGTAGATTTTTTATTTTACTCACTTTGTGTATAAAAATAACTCACTTTCTGGACATACTTATTTTAATCATTATTCATTCATCTGTGTTATAAAAGAGATGAAAATGTTAGCACGACCTCGCCATAATACTAAGTTAACAAGAACGTTGAAACCGCCCCTTCATGACGTTGCGAAATTTATCGCACGTGAGATATCGCGGCAATAAATGGACGTAAACAAATAACATTAGCGTCTATGGGGAAAATGAAACTTTTACAAATAACTATTTTATAGGTGTTTAAATCCAAAAACTAAGGAAAGACCACCCCCATGGATTTTTTTCCTGCGTCGATTGGTGGTATTCTTGTTTTAAAACGATGCATGATAAATTCAGAAAATGTGTTTCACGGTTAGGTGGGACAGACTTTAGTTATCGTTTGCTTTCATAGTAAATAGAATGCTGTTTTTTTCTTGTTTGCTTTTCTGTTAAATAGATTTGCACCTTCCAAATCAATTCAAATGCAGGAAGTAATTTTTTTTATCAATGTCATTTTATAGAATGGGGTTTTCTGAAATGGTTAATAATGGTTGCTTTTGAAAAGGATATTAGGCTTTAAGTTAAGTCAGTTAATCATGAAGGGGAGACATCTGTTGTAGACACCCAGTGCTCGACAACAAGCGGTAGTTGTTATTATGCTAGTACCAATTAAGCCTTGCTTTTTTTAGTATCCTTTCATGCATTAAGGGATTTCAATATAACTTGGAACAAATGTTAACCATTAAGAAGTGGAATTAGGTTTCATAGTCAAATATCGTTACCTAAGAATGACAAGGTTCTATCTGACTTTTCATTATTTTGAGAAAATCGAGTTTAAAGGTTTGGACATGTTTTACAAATCAGGAATAAACTATACAAAAATTATCTTTTGTACACATATTTATTGATATTAACTATTTATTTTTTTGGATATAGAGATTGAAATCTACCAATAGATCAATCAATATAATCAATTATGTAGATATGCCCTTTTACCGCAAACATTTTTCACTAAACTGTACATTGAAAAAGGTTCTATGTGGCAAATATAACCATATGCCGCAATGTTTTCTCCAGCTAGATGTGCTAAATGTTCCCGGTAAAAGGTTGTATATGTCAAATAGCACAATTTCTATGTTAATTGTTGTGCAAAACTTTCCACATAATATGTATAAACGGTTTCATAAGACAAATAAGACCTTTAAGAATGAACAATTCCAGTTAATCATGACATTCACATAAGATGAAATGTCAATCACAAAACTACAAACACGTAAAAGACAGATTATACAATGAATTCTCAATTAAATACTCCAAGTTTGTTTCGGATTCACACAACCACAGTAATACTCTTGTTCAACAGTCTTTAATTTGTTTCATCATCTTCGTCATCTGAGTTTTCTGGAATTTTGTCTTTGCACATTTTGCTGGTTGGTAGGTTTGCAAAATAAGCATGGAAATCCTCAGGAACTATTTCTTTTGCACAGAGTTTAACCAAATCAGCCTTCTTCTGTGTTGATATTGGGAGGCGTTCAGTGTAACATCTTTCCATTTCTGAGTCTTTACAGGGTAGGGACTTTTGCAGCCGACCTTTACTCCGTGTCGATGACTGCATAATGTCTACATTTTTGAATTCTTTCTCTTCAAATGTATAGTTGATCAGTAATGTTGTTGGGTGCTCTTGTTCAACTCTAAGCCATCTTACTTTCAGCCAATTAATTTTTTCACCCTCTGTAGTTGTTTGTAGGTTAAGGTGGCATTTTGAGACCAATGATTTGAAGTCCAGAACATGGTCAAATTTCAAAGGGACTGTGACGTACGGGTTAGACTTTCTTGCCATACTAATCACAGTGCTCCATTGTGATGGGACATAAATTGACGTTATCTTCTTAGCTTGTTCAATTGTTGAATGGACAACGTCACATTCCATCTGGCTGTGACCCGACTGTAAGAATTTGTGGTTGATAGCCCTTAACTGTGGTATTTTAGCAATTGTGTACAAATATGATGCTGCAACATACTTATTCCTGTTCTGTCCTCCACATGTGTCGGAGTAGTAAGTCACTTCAACAGCTTTTCCAGAACAAAAAGACTGTGTGCTTTTCAAAAGACATGTTGCTATTTCACACGAACCTCTCTTTCCATGTGACTCATCCCACAAGTGACAAAATACTTGCTTGTCACCTAAATTGTACACAGTAAGATTATAGCAACACAACTTTCGAGAGTAATACAATTCGCTGACGAGTGCACATGGAGTAGTCAGGACAGCCTGCAAATCAAATGTTGCAACATAATAACTCTTGTCCTTCTTAGCCCTTTCTTTGTCCTTTGCCTTCTCTTCTCTAGCTTCAATCTTCCGTTTTTGGTGGCATTCATATTCTTCTTTCATTTCTGTGGTTACTGTACCAGCAGTTTTATGCTGGGCGTATTTGGTACAAACAGAACACTGATCCTTCTTTGGCTTGTAAAAGGATAAATTAAATTTCTCACAGAACACCTCTCTGTATTTGGCCTCTTTCACTGGTACATATGCTTTCGATATACACCAATCATTGTAAAGATTCCACATTTTTTTGATATTCAAATCATGGGCTAAGTATTGCTTTTTTGAACCTTTTCTGGTATAGTGTGATTCCATCCTACGAAAACTGTTTATGTGATCGCAAATCAATTTCACTCTTTTGGCATCAATTTTTGTTGCAGGGGGGTGATGGCCCCTCATATCTTTGCCTTGAAATGTTCCATGAATTTTCCGTTCAACAGTGTAACCTACCAGTTTATGCCCAATGTCAAGAGTTTTGCGAAAGAAACGAGCGCATACACGCACATTCTTGTTTCCAGATGGAAGATGGTACTTCAACGCCTTCGTTTTTCTTCCAATTTTCTTGCGAACTGGACTGCTTTTAGATACAACATCACCAATAAAACATCGTTGTCGTTCATAGCTGGGAAGCGAATAATACATGTCAAATATGTTTTGTCTGTCTGACTCACTAAATTTAGTGTTGCATTTGAATTTACAATGATCACAGTTTTGTGGTTGCACTTGCTTTTCTTTCACAAGCATCCCTCTTCTTGATTCATATGATTTTCCTGCAAGCCGTTTTCTTTTACGAACAGACGATTTCCATTCACTTTGATTTCTTTTTCTCTTTCTGCTTGAAAGTTTCTTTTCTGGGCTTTGATAGTCAGCGCGTTTGTGTGGTGTAGATTTTGTATGTCTTTCATCTGTAAGAATCTCTTCTTCATTCGGCGCAACGTCTTTGTTCGTTGTTGTAAATTCAGAAAAAGGCTTGCCCTTATTTAACTGAGCATTGACTCGTTGTGTTGCATCATAATGCTCATCTTGTCTGATTGCCAGATATGCTATTTCAATCAGTTTATAAGAGCCAGTGTGCTCCCAGGCAGATGGTTTAATGTTAATTATAGGTGTAGAAAGAGAACTGGAATATATTCGTAATAGGCAGCCCAATTTGTCTGCAACAGCTAAAGGCATACAATCTCCAATACTGACATTCCAGTGACCACTGCATCTCAAAGAAGCTACTTCTTTATCGAAAACATCACCTTGATTGATGTCGTCCGAGTCCTTGGTCATGAACGGTAAGTATGTTTCTTTATTATGTTGCATATAGTCACAAACTGCATTTCGAAATGCAGCTACATCTTCAAAGCCTTTGTCATCCATACTCTCTAAAACAGCTGCAAAGAAACAGTTACCGTCTGCAGCGATTTTAACCCGTTTTTTTTTTCATTTGCTGCAAGAAGATGGTCTAATCTGGTCTCGTGTAACTTTTTTGTTTGTACCTTGAGTGATGCCAATACCCTGCTTCGGCGAACTGCTTTATCAACATCAGTTACTTCATGGTCAAGTTGTTCTTTTCTTTTTCGCTTTTCATTCAGCAATTTAATTGTCTTTCTCAATTTTTCCTGCAAAATAGTTTGATGTGTCTGTATTTTCTTTACTTTTTTTATTTTGCATGTTGAGGGTTTTTTCTTCCACGAATAGTTCCTTGTACCTTTAGAGTAGATTCGTTTCTTCTGTCTATTTTTTTTAATTCTTTGGTCTCAGAATCTGTCGAATTTATTTCATCCTTGTCAGGGTTGTAGGATTCATCCCTAAAACTATCGTCAGAAAACTCAATGTCGTCTTCGAGTAACTTACGACGAACTGGTTTCTTTGCTTGAAGATTTAACCTTTTTTATTCGTAATTTTGATAACGGTATGTTATCATCGGATGAACTAGTGTCCCCCATGTTGTCGTCATCACATTCTTTGCCAATTCTTCCATTCGCCGAAATTACCACTCCAGCATCCTGGTAAGCCCTAGCAGCAACATTACTTTCTCTGCTGTCATGACTTTCCGCCTGCTTTTGTCCCTCACCAGTCACCTCTGTGGCATTGTTGACTTTATTTTGACTATCACAATTTCCAACATCATATTGCTTTTGGTCACCTGTCTCTGCAAAATCATTCTGGCTTTTAGAACATTCATGATTATTATGTCCTTTTTCTGTCAAATCTGTGGTTTTGTTTTTGCTTTCATCATATCCAGTTTCAAGCTGCTTAGAGTAACTTGTCACTGTTTCATCACCTGGATATACAAAAGCAAGGATAGTAAATAAACACTGTTCAGAACTATATTAACATACTTATTTAATAGGAAGCATTGCTATCAGTTAGTTTATACAGTCAAACGTGTATTGAACAGCCTTCCAAGGGGGTGACAAAAAGTAGCTGCTAAACACAGGTGACTGTTTAAGACATGAAAATGTGAAATGATAACATGGTAAAATGAGCTGTTTATGACAGGTGGTTTCTGAATGAATGTGGCTGCTAAGACATATTCAACTGTATTAACAAAGAACATGACGTCGTTAATAAACATAATTTTATTTAATAAAATTATTTTTTCAAACAGCATTATGTATGCTTCATAAAATACCTTCTGTGACACTTTCTGTTTCACTCATCATGCTTCTGTATAATTCATCATCTGACCATTCTTTTTCATCTGAAAGCTCCTGCAGATAACACAATTATAACAGAAAATGTAAATTTTGTAAATGATATATTGCTTACATCTATTTTCAATTCATATATACTAAGTCTTATACAAAATCACAAGACAATTATCATTGTATTTTAATAAAATTGATGTTGCTTTATTATATTTTATTTGAACTAAATAATTTTTATGTACAAACTAAGAGTGAAAATTTAATAAAAAATATTCACCATACCTTATTTATTTCAGACATAGTTCATTCTTCTCAACATTCCTTGGAAAAATGATACCGATGTAATTATTCAAGCTAAAATGTCTTGTTAGCAAAACAATATCCATGAAATGCTATACTTCACACTCAAACATCATTAATTGATAAAGATAACAAGGGTGTATGTTTCTCATCTGATGAATTTGTTTAGAGAGAGAAGGTTATATCAGTCTAATATAACCTTTTACCTAAAGATTTATTTAATACTTCATTATATTGTTTATAATGTAAAGGACCTATTTGCCAGATATGCCCTTTTACCACAAACTTTAAATCAGATGGAACCTTTTACCGCTAACAGATTTAAAAAAATGCAGATACAACCTTTGATTTCTAATCAATATATCAGTAATAAAAATTAATCCAGCTTAGATTTTTTTACAGAAGCTGCCAATGGATTTATCAGTCCTAAAAATGTGAAAATCTCAATTTTGACCAAAATGTCAGATAGAACCTTTTCATTCTTAGGTGACGATATTAAGTTGAGAAATGACTTGACCTAGAGGCCACATTTTTTATAATCTAGACCAAATTTGGCCACAAGTTTTATCTACAAAACTGTTGGAATTGATTTGATTTGCATTTGATATGTTCAGATTTGTTATTGTAGCACCCTTTCAATGTTTGCAGGATCATAAAAAGCGAAAACAAAAACTACAGCAGCTAGTAGACAGTATAATGGCCACTAAGAGAACAGAGAGGAAATCTGTGTCAAAGGTATTACCAGCAGTTAACTTTCCTGAACTTGTAATGTGTAGATGTGGCTTAACTCTGGAAATAATTACACTTTTTCAGAAGTTCTTTTTCAAATATTTTTAGCTCACCTGAGCACTGCTCAGGGTGATTTTTTCTGATCCTTGTTTGTTTTTTTTTATCTTTTTGAATTCATTATGTGTTTCGTGTCGAAGATCTACAAGGAAGTCCTCTTCGTTTTCCTTCCATTCATGGAATATGTTTTCTTTTTCAAAAGGGTTTTGTTCTGTCATTTGCTCAGATGTGCTTGTTGTCGCAGTTGCATTAGCTATTTGTTTGGTTGTGGCTACTTGTGGCATGATTACCTAGAATGTAGTTGTAGTTGTTTTTGCAGGGGCTATTGCTTTGGCTGTGGCTCCCTCAGATTGAGCGATCAAAGCTTCGATGATATCATTTTTAACTGCTGGGTCTGAAAACAATATAATAAATTATAATATACAATTTTTACACAAATAAACACTTATGTTAAGGTTAGTATGCAGTTTTGCGAACCTGGGAATTGTGATATTGACCGAGGACGACGAAAGAGGTCAATATCATGTTACCCAGATATGCAAAACTACATATGACAACAACATGTAAGTCTTTACTTGTTATTTTATATACCCCTTGAATTAGACTCAATCACATACTCACTACACTAAATAAAACACCTATTACAAATACTACATGCACTAAGATTTTTTTTTTTAAATCTAAACTTCTGTAAAACATTATTCAATCGAGTCACATTTTATGGCAAGGTAGTCGCGCACGGACAACGGATTGCATTGACAACCCGTGGAGTGGGGTACATATCACGTTCAGTGACAGCAGTAATTTCTATTAAAATAGAAAGTTTTGCTTTGACCAGTATATTATGCCAAATTAACAGTAAAATAAATCATTTAAAACTTCAATTAAGTTTGTAAAGCGGCCAAACATAAACCCCTACCAGCAAGAAAGACCATCTTTTTATGCCGAAATACACAAAACAACAGATATAGATGTATTCAACGTTGTGTTAAGCATTCAACAAGACACGTGAAGGTGGACAGGATAACTCTACCTTGGCATGGACATTTGCTTTAGTAAGGACTGAAGTCTTACCTGTTGTACTTGACAGCAGCATTTTGCCTATGGCTGCCGTGCAGCTCAGTGTCCATTTTTTCCCTTGATGTGTAACTGATAAAACAGTGTTTCTGAAATAAGAAACCAAATATAATGTTACTTGTTTTCGTATACATTGTATACATAATTAAAATGATATACACGTGTGTGTACAGTCAAATTTTCCTCAATAATCACCGACGCTTGTATTAAGCAGCCACATGTTTTCAACAACCCAAACAAATTAAAGTATTATCTTGTTTCATCTGCACTAAACAGCCATCTGTGTGAAGCAGCCACTTTTTGTCTCTCTGGTCTGGCTGCTTAATGTATGATTGACTGTAGTTAAAATAGTTTTCAATGTATAAGTGCTAAAAGCAATGTAGCAAAATTTATTTGCTCGTAGACACTTCGAAAAAAGGCAAGATGTTTTGGTCTTAAATAAATCAACTCAAAGCCATACATTTAAAATCATGTATATATCTAATTACTAAAATCATAATTGCATGAATAAAACTTTATGGGGGCTTGAATAGACTTTTTTGGCACCAAGGTGACTATACTTATATCTATGTGCCATATCCATATGTGGTAACGGCGATAATAAATTGGTTGCGGACTGTGTTAAGAGTGAGGAGTGTTCCGGGGTTGTTGAAGAGAAAATGTTAGATTGGTTATTTGAAAAGTATATTTGCGAATGGAAAAGCGCCGTTGGAAGCGCTTCTTGTATACCGGTTAAAGGTAAAAGCGATTTTGTGGCTGATGGGAGCGCTGACAGTTTGGATGATTTTGTGGTTCCTCGATCTCGTATAATCGCAAATGAGAGAGATGAGAAGAATGTAGTTTCTAATGCCAATTCCATGGAAGTGCCAACTAGAGGACGACCGCGTAAACCTAGGGTCAGTTGCGATCCTTTGTATTGCGAATTGTCTATGAATGAAAAAAATCCTGTGGAGCGGAAGAGAGAACAGAACCGTTTGGCTGCGTATCGTTTTCGTGTTCGTGAGAAGGACAAATTGAGAAAATTGTTTAACGAGAAGACTCGTTTGGAGAATGCTGTGGATGCTTCTCGTTGTACAGTGGATGCTTTGTCAAAAGAGTTAGCTGTTTTACGAAAGGCTATAACGGCTCATTTGAAATGTTGTCCTCATTCTCAAAGGAAGGACGGTATGAATATGAACGTGACGGTTGAGAATGTTTAGAATTAGGATGAAAAAAAAAATGTTTCATATATAAAAACAACTGTTGCAAATCTGATTATGTTACTTGTTTTTTTGTATGTTATAAAACCGAGGACTGTAATTCTATAGTGTTAGCAAGTATCATTATGGGATATTCGATACGTTAAATAACCAAAAACAAAGCTGTTTGACTTTGGCTGTGCTTACGAACCAGCCTAAATTGCTGAGACAAATGATTTTGCGTGGCGGTTCTGTGTTCGTGTTGGACAGAAACGGGAATACGCCGTTGCATTTGGCCGCAAAACTAGGGTATCTAGAGTGTGTGGAGGCTTTGGTGAACACTTTACCATTTGATCCTAGTTTATATGACGAACCCTTTCCTCAAGATTTGGGGAAGGTTAACAATGATGGTTTAAGCGTTTTGCATTTGGCCGCGTACAATGGTCATACGGATGTGTTGAAATATTTGCTAAACAAGGACAGTTCTAGTGTGAACGCGAAGGAACATAAAACAGACAGGACTATTCTTCACGTGGCCTGTGTGGAAGGGAATGTTGAGCTGGTGGTTCTAATGAAGAAGATTCCGGCTTGCGATCTGAACGCTAAGACTTACGCTAAGGAGACTCCTTTCGATCTGGCTAGATATCGCGACAGAGTAGATATCTGTTTGGCTATGGCTCAAGCAGGTGCTATTTGTTCGGCGGAAGGAAATGCTAACGATGCTGGTGATTATTATTAGTAGAGCTAACAATTAATATTTTTCTTCTGGAGGTTTTTGTTGTTGTTGTTCTTGTTATTCTTGTTGTTCTTGTTCTTGTTACTGGTGGTAGTGGTAGTGTTAGTGGTGGTGGTGGTTTGTTCTTGTTAATTTGTTTAGAAAAAAAAACATGTATAACATAAATAAAAAAATAACGGAGTTTTTTTTTTTGACTTCTTATTTTATTTGTTAAATTATATATATATATATATATATATATATATATATATATATATATATATATATATATATATATATATATATATATATATATATATATATATATACAATGTATGAAAATCTTGCCTCGTATATGACATGCAAAATAAGTTTCTCTCTGCTGGTGTTGCCGCACCAGTAGAAGAGCACCAGTAGAAGAGAAAGTACAAATGCATGTCATACACGAGTCAAGAAATACTTACCTGTACTTAGGTTGCTGGACACGGACTCGTCTATGTCTAGACGATACGTCCGTAGTCCAGCAACCTAACCATGATTCTGCTTCTGCAATCATCGATTTTACCCGCTTAGATGGCGCTTTTACTAAGTCTTCTTCTTCATGCACCTCCTCCTCCACCTCCTCTTCCTCGGAAGAGGACTCCCCCTCGGAGGAGGAAGGGTCCTCTTCCAAGGGTAAGTCCTCTTCTTCTTCCTCCTCCTCTTCCTCGGAAGAGGAAGAGGACTCCCCCTCGGAGGAGAAAGACTCCTCGACCGAGTGGAAGTCATCTTCCTCTTCCTCGTTGGCTACCTCGGAAGAGGAAGAGGACTCCCCCTCGAAGGAGGAAGGGTCCTCTTCCAATGGTAAGTCCTCTTCATCTTCCTCCTCCTCTTCTTCCGAGTGAGAGTCATCTTCCTCTTCCTCTACCCTGACAGAGGAAGAAAAAGATGGCTCCCCCTCGGAGGAGGAAGAGGGAGAGGGCTCCCCCTCGGAAGAGGAAGTGGAAGGCGTCCACGTCCCTCTGATGAACAGGAATGCTGCAGAAAAAATGACACAGCCTTAATAAAAATACAGATGTCTCGACACCGTTGGAAACAGATATATTATTCGCCAGTGAAAGCAGCATAATAATCCTACTTTCCCTAATCTAACAAATTCCGAATTTTAGACGTATTTCTTTAAGTGATACATGCATCTGATTGGTCAATCTTTAACCGACAAGCATGTCAAAACTTTACAATTACTGCATTTGGACAGTTCTTCTTATTACATCTTATTTCATGAACCCTACATTGATCTCGATTCCGGGTAAATATTTCGAAATCGTTGACATAAGGCGACTTTTTTTTTCTACGTAAGTAAGAAACCTTGAATTGCACTTTTAAATAAATTGATTGAAACTTAATTTTCTATCGCCGACGACGATGCCGTAAAGTAGGATCCATATATTTGTATCTGCTATTGCAGAAAACACAAAAAAAAATACCTCTCATTTATATTATCTTCCACGTCCTCTTCCACGTCCTCTTCCTGGTACTCTTGCGCACTATAGTACACGCTTGAACTGCAGACTGGTCGCCATTTCAGCCAATCAGATACTTGAGATTTGAGACTGGTTTCCAATCTCAGCTTTATAACCTTCAGCCCTGATGTCTTATACTTCATTTCATGTAGCTGCAGCATGCACATTATTACTTTCAGTTTGAGCACTAGCTCTTCATTACTTGCAGCTGGATAGTGGCACTTCATCGCATGCAGCTTGAGCCTGGCACTTCATTGCCGACAGCCTGAGCCTGACAGTTCATTGCCGACAACTTGAGCCTGACACTTCATTGCCGACAGCTTGAGCCTGGCACTTTATTGTCGACAGCTTGAGCCTGGCACTTCATTGCCAGCAGCTTGAGCTGGACACTTCATATCCTGCAGCTTGAGCCGGACACTTCATTGCCGGCAGCTTGAGCCTGACACCTCATTGCCGGCGGCTAGACCATGATACTTCATTACCGACAGCTTGGGCCTGACACTTCATTGCCGGCAGCTGGGACCTGCCATTTCATTACCTGCAGCTTGAGTGTGACACCTCATTACCTGCAGCATAAGCCAGGCATTGCATTACTAGCAGCAAATCTCTTGCACTTAATTACTTGCATGGCATTTTATTACTTGCAGCTGGGGCCTGGCACTTACTAACGTGCAGTTGAGCACTGTCTTTTACTTTCAGCAGGATAATGGCACTTAATTACCTGTAGCTGAAATCTTGAGCTCAATTACCTGCAGCTTAAGTCTGTCACTTCATTACCTGCAGCTTAAGTCTGGCACTTCATTACCTGCACCTGAAACCCTGCTCATTATAACCTGAACAGGAGCCGGGCACTTCTCTACCTGGAGCTCGAGCCTGAAAGTTCATAACCTGCAGCTTGAGTCTGGCCGCAGCCTAGTACTTGATTACTTGCAGCTGCAGCCTGTTACTTCATAACCTGCAGCTGCAGCCAGGCTTTTTATTATTTACAGTTAGAGCATTAGCACGTCATTACCTGCAGCTGGATCCTGACATTGTATTACCTGTCGCTGAGACCTGGCACATTAATACTTGCAGCTGGATCCCGACATTTTATTACCTGTCGCTGAGACTTGGAACTTTATTTCTTGCAGCTGAATCCTGACATTTTATTACAAGTCGCTGAGGCCTGGCACTTAGTTACTTGCAGCTGAATCCTGACATTTTAATACCTGTCGCTGAGACCTGGCACTTTTTTTGCTGCTGAATCCTGACATTATATTACCTTTCGCTAAGACCTGGCACTTTATTTTTTGCAGCTGGATCCCGAGATTTTAATACATGTCGCTGAGACCTAGCACATTAATACTTGCAGCTGGATCCCGACATTTTATTAATAATTACCTGTCGCTGAGACCTGGCACTTTATTTTTTGCAGCTGGATCCCGACATTTTATTACCTGTCGCTGAGACCTGGCACTTAATTACTTGCAGCTGGATCCTGAATTTTTATTACCTGTCGCTGAGACCTGGCACTTAATTACTTGCAGCTGGATCCTGAATTTTTATTACCTGTCGCTGAGACCTGGCACTTTATTATTTGCAGCTGGAATCTTTTCATTATTTAAGTCATTCTGAAAAATACTAATGCATCCGATAATATATATATATATATATATATATATATATATATATATATATATATATATATATATAGTAACATGTTTAAACAGATCAGACAGCAAAGGCCTTTTGCGCTATTAAATGCACATAATCAAACGCCAGCAAAATTAAACCACTAAATTACTAGTTTTATGGGAATAATAACACTGCGCGAATTTGTGATCTTTATCTTTTACGCGAAATTTAATTCCTGTGAAATTTGATGATACCGCAGTATGCCTTATAAATTAGCTCTCGTAGAACATGGTAGCTTGAATGAATGCAGGCAATAGATGACAAGCGCGTAGCTGCCTTTAGTACGCGAGTACGTCGCTGAATCCACGATTTTGACATTTCATTCAATTCAGCCATACTCTTTCAAGTGTATGTTTCTTAAGAAAAGATGAAAAAAGAACTTTGAAATTCATTGAACACAACA
This sequence comes from Corbicula japonica, assembly GCA_038501625.1. Classification (NCBI taxonomy): domain Eukaryota; kingdom Metazoa; phylum Mollusca; class Bivalvia; order Venerida; family Cyrenidae; genus Corbicula; species Corbicula japonica. Next base: position 1,110,574 of record JAZAYU010000024.1, read on the forward strand.
ATTTGAGGTTAACTCTATTCCGTAATACTAAGTGATTTATCGCGCTATCCATACATCTTCTTTGCAAAATGTATGTGTAAAATTATGATTACTTTTTGCAACAAAAGGCTTATGTGTAGCATAGGACATAATGCGCAAACATATGTTACATTCATGGCACTCATTCGCGAATGGTTGACTTCCACTTTTATCTATTAAGCCATACCCATAGAACAAATACTACAATCCACGTTGATTCTTTAAAATAATCCTCCCAGCATTTCTTTCTTTTCTTTTATTGTGTAAAGAATTCTGTAAAACGCGCCCTGTTTATTCAATTATCTTATTTTCTGTACCGTGTGATTTTAAAAGCTTCAAAAAAGGTTTGCGGAAAGTCAGCTAGGAAACCGTCGTCAGTGCTTCTGTAAGCGTTCATTTGATCTGTAAGAAAAAATACATAGTGAAATACATTTAAAACATTAGGCAAACATACACCTAGAGTGTTGTCTAATCAATATTTACACTTCTTGCTTTACGGCGAAGTCTTTTTCATCTAATGAATCGTAATTCCTGATATAAATCACGGTGACGTATTACTTTAAGAGGCGTGGCTACATTAAAAGCCGCTCACAACCAATCGGACGCTGCAAAATGTTTTGACGTGTTACGTCGACGAGCTCACATTTTGCCACGAGTTGCTGCCATAATCGTGTCGTCAGCCGCTTTGCCGTCAACCTGGCTGTTCCATTCAAAAAGCCTGAATATTACAAATTCTTCTAATAATGTTGGTTAAGTATTTATGAATGCGATCATAAGGGTTGAATCGATATTTGATGGTTTTCAGTTGGATAGTTTAAATTTACCAAACTGTTTTCCATATCCAAATGAAAACTATCAAATGCGATTCAAAGACTGTATGACGTGTATATAACTGGTCAGATAATATAACCTTTATCATACCGGTATTCATTGATTGAAATAAATTGTTTTTAAACATTAAATTGTAATATAATGTTGCCTTTTTAAATAAAGACTTTTAAATTACGAATAACGATAAGAAAATATAAACTTGCAGATAAACTATATAGTCTAACCTGAACCCCTAGGTCCTCTTGCACTGAGGGAGCCTAGCTAATGGCTAATGTGCTGTTGTGCAGTAAACACCGGGGGAACTATGATATATAAATCATCTTGAGATCCCGACAAAATCATTCCAGCTACTTCCGAGGTTCCATATCAGACGGAATATTGTTACTAAAAAAGGTACGTGATCTGCAAAATTTCATTGTTTACATGAATCAAATACCACTGCCTGGGAAAACCACGATCAAGATGGTGTGTGGTACTTTTGTTATATTGTTGCACAAAATAAGAATAAAGTATTATTTCAAAAAGGTTCAAAGGATAGACTGCATTCATTGCCAAGCTTTGATAGTTTCATCGTTTTACTGCCGATTTGAAAATGATTATAAAACAACAAACATCTTGATCGTGGTTAAGGAGAGTCGAAAAACAATCGAGTTTTCCCCCCGGGAAATGGACTCTACTTTATTTAATCGCTGAAATTTACAGATCACCTACCGTTTTTGGCGACAATATTCCGTCTGAACCCCGTAAGCGGCTGATATGATTTTATCGGAAGAGGAAGATGAGTTCCATATCAGAGTCCCCCCCCGGTGTGAGTAGCACTCACCTTGCAAGCTATGTTACGGAGCAGATTAGCACGCTGCAGAGGGTGACTAATAGCCAAAGGGTAAACACGGTTAATAAACTACGCCGTCACCTCTGAAAATTAGGTATGACTACGGTATTCCTATAATCGACATTTTAAGTAAGCCACTCTCTTACCATACTGTTGATTTAAAAATAATGTCATCAGCTCGTAACCGCTAAATTTCCTATTACCTAGTTTTGGAGACGACGACGTAGTTAAGTAACCGTGATATATAACAAATAAGCAATGCAAGTTAAGACTGTGTAAGTCAAAGTATCAATTAAAACACTTTAAATGGTGTATTAAAGAAACGTTTCTATCTATCTCTTTTTATCTATAGTTAGAAATACAAGACAATCATTAGCAATTATCGATAGAGCTTGATGATAGTTCAACAATTACAGAATATCAACTTAATGTTGTATTGATACTTACTTTACTTTTAGTATGTAGAGAATTACATTCTAGAACGGTCGCTCAACTGATCGCGAGAAAGTCATGCGCGTGTGCTCTGATTTGAATGCACACTTATTTTTAAAATGCTTATCTCTAAGAAAAGTATGAAGGAAATTTTGATAAAAACGCAAAACTTGTGTTCATTTTTGTTCACCTATGCGCCAAAAATATATGGTCTATCAAAAAAATATTGAAAGTCAGGTACAATTAATAGGCCCGGCTTTTATTGTTACTGGCCGAGGCATTTAAAATTATCAATTGCAAATGTATTTCGAAAATCTTGCCTCGAGTATGACATGTATATTGAATTTCTGCATTATTGGTGTTGCCGCACCAAGAGTGCAGAAATACAAAAAAGCATTCCATCAAAGAGGTAAGAAATGAAAGAAAATACATAAACACTAAATATATGAATGCCTCCGAAATTTTGCAATCAAATAGCATTAAAATAAATAAACAGCAAAAGTAATATGCAAAGTTTGCTTCATTTATGGCGTGATTTTTGAATTTCCCATTTCTGGTGTTTCCGCACCAGGAAAGAGAAATACAAATTATTTCCCCAAAAGGGTAAGAAATTGAAGAAAAAATATAAAGTATTTTTCAGATCTTACCTCATGAATGACATGCAATTTGAATTTTTCTTTACTGGCATTGCCGCACCAGAAAAGAGGCAAGAAATAATAATACCTATAATGTAATTCCTGAAGGCCCCTAAAATTGTAATTTATCATTGTCCCTTGAATATCAATTTAAATAAATATTAATGAAAATCTTGCCTAATGTATGACATGCAATTAGAATATTTTTTCTGGTGTTGCCGCACCAGAAAAGAGAAAAATACAAATTGCATGCCATACAAGAGGCAAGAAATAAAAAATACCTATAATGTAATTCCTGAAGGCCCTTTAAATATTAATTTCCATGAAGATTAATTAAAATCTTGTATATATACAATGTACGAAATTCTTGCTTCGTGTATGACATGCAAAATGTGTTTCTCCCTGCTGGTGTTGCCGCACCAGTAGAAGAGAAAATACAAAATGCATGCCATACAAGAGGCCAGAAATAAACACTACATATAATATAACATAAAAAATGTTCATATAAATATTATATGAAATATTTGCTTCGTGTATGGCATGCAAAATGTGTTTCTCCCTGCTGGTGTTGCCGCACCAGAAGAAGAGAAAAAACAAAATGCATGTACAAGAGGCAAAAAATAAAAATACATAAAATACAACACACATATATATATATATATATATATATATATATATATATATATATATATATATATATATATATATATATATATATATATATATATTTACACAAACACTACAAACACGCAAACTTACATAGAGTGAAGAGAAAATTCGCAACAAGAAAAAAATGACAAAACAAACCATATTTTGATTATTTGATTTATACGAAGTAAATTGAAAATCAAGTTATATGCATACATTCATACATACATTCATAACAAGGAAAAATACAAACTTTAACTTTTTCAAATGTTACTTGTAAAAGTCTTCACATGTTAGTAAAGCCTTAACAATCTCATCTGTTTTCAAGTCTATAAAATCCATTTTTGATTTTTTCGGTCGAACTATTTCTATACAAGAAAAGTGAAAACAATGGGTCAACTTTGGAATTATCAATTTAGTAATATGTCTCATTAAGTCCAATCCATACGTTTCAAAACGAAACATATTCGACTCCTTACAACATGTGCCCGTTGTTTTTTTTTTCTGTTAAGCATTTAATGGAAGGATCACTACCTCCGGTTGGAATACCCGTTTTGTACATAACGGCTGCAATTTCCAAAACATAATAGCACCATGTCGAATGCACCTCACAAGCAAGACCGTTTTCTCCTATACAGTACTGAAAATCACGAAATTGATAAACGAAACGGAGTTGAAATGGAAATGAAACGCTTTTCACTCTATGTCGAAACGGAAACGCAATGGAAACGGAACGCTATCGAAATGGAAACGCAACGGAGCGCAAAAAACGCTTGGAACGCTAGAAACGGTAGAAACGCTATAATCGGAGCGCTTGGAACGCTAGAAACGGTAGAAACGGAATAATCGGAACGCTAGAAACGGCCTGCTTATTTATAGTAGGGTTTTTATCGTTTCTAGGTCACCCGATTATTTATAGTAACGTTCTAACCGTTTCTTTGTACGAAATTAATTTTAACGAAAATAATAGTTGTCGAAATGACAATTCGTGGGACATTTGTTTCAAGTAATGATCAGTCTAAATATTTACCATTATGCAGCGTGGATCGAGCAATTGTAACATATGTTTCGAAAGATTAGACATTTCGCTTTATGTATATGCATAAGGACCTCGGGTGAATATATTTTTCACGTGAACCTATGTTTATGCGTGCACATTTTTTGGTCTTGGATAATTTGAAGATTATTTTTATTAATTCGTTTTATAGCTTAAAACGCGATATTGAAGAGAACTAGCAAAAAGTACGGACAATGCAACATTATTTGGTTTCTTGCGTCGGGGATTCAGTAATGAAAAACGAAATAACATGATGCAATGGTTTATTTTACTCATAGGAAACACCTCAAGTGCCCTTTGAAAAATAATGTTTTCAGGAATTCAACATTCGTCATTAAATATGACCTACAATCGAACGCCGACAATAAATATATGGCGGTAAAAACCACGTGATTTGTTCGAAATACACGTTGTTTGCTCGCCGAATACACCATAAACATCTGACGTAAAATACATATGACGTACAATTAAACGTTAACAATACGTCAGACGTGTGCAATTAAAAAGACATCATTTGCACGAGATGCGCGCTTCTTGAGCGAAGTATGTGTAAAGTTTTCGTCGAGGGTGGTATTTGTGTTCCGTTTCTTAAGTTTTGGTCAAGGAACGATTCGCATGAATGACATGATGCTTGGGATCAGAATCAAGCATTTCTCGGTCGCAGATAGAAAATATTGCTTTCAACATTCAATTATTTAACAAATATCACAACAATTTAAACTCCTGTTTTGAAACTGAACGTTTCAAATTTAGATTTTGTCGAATCTTTTCTGCACTGAAAAGGCTTTCAATCATCAATAATTAAAAATGGGTGTCCCTAAACTGCTGACCAAACACTGCTGACCATGCTGAGATTAACCCATTTAATAATTATGAAACTGCAAGTGTATTTACATGACACTGATTAAATCATTACAACTTTTATCTTGTTTATTGAATGTTATTCCATGTATACCAGATTAGTAATAAACAAGCACAGTAGGGGTCCCGCACAGTATACCTGATTTGCCACTGCAGATAAGATAATTTAATCTGCATAGTTATGTTAATTGCCCCTTACAATAAACAGCTGCTGCTCAAAAGATGATGTCTAAGCAATCTGCAAAAATCACCAAACTAACAATATTTACAAGCATTTATAATATATACTACCCTAAATAAAAAAGACTATAAGTTCTCCTATCACTTCCTTATTTTATACACTTTACACAGAAATAGTTTTTGTTTTCAAAAATTTTATTTTTTAAACTACGAAAAAAAGATGAAATACTGTTATTATTTAATTTCGCGGGGCCGAATTTTCGCGCATATGACGCAAATGGCAGAAAACTTTCGCGCGGACATAAATTCACGCACTTGTATTGCTCCGATAGGATAATATATCATGTGCTTCATATTCACTTGAGTTTGATTAAGCGCACATCGCGTAATTGTATAGAATATTTGTTTCTTAAGTTTCAGTATCTAAACAAACTACTTTTCGGATACGCATGCATTTTCAAAAACAAAACAAAACGCATCTTACTCAGATATTTAAATTAAAATGAAGTAAATTGAAATTAATGTCCCGTGAATAGCGAAAGATAGATATCAGTCGTATCGGGACGCACGTGGGGTTACATTACCGGAGCTAAATATTTTAGCACCAAAATGAATAAGATGTTTTGCTTTATTTTTTTTCTCAATAATGTAAAATCTTCATAAGACAATAACCTTTACAGTGTTGTTAGAAATACAATGGTAAATACACTCTAAGGCATGCTTATCGTGTAGACAATGTTCTTAATTCCCTTTTTTTCCTGGCGTCAGCTCGAGTCATGTAAACGCACGTGTGCACCGCGCTGGGAATTTGCGGGAACTTAATAGGAATCTTAAACTATAACGTTTTTGATAGTGGTTAACATTAATCTGATGTAAAAGGTTTAGAATCACTCAAAATTACCAATGCAAACTGATGTAAATAAATCAGTAAATTTATTTAATCTGACTGATAAACGTGTATTGATAACGCTACCATGCTGAAATAGCGTCGCTAACAAAATGATAATATTCTGTTAATTTTATAACAACGTGGTTGTTTTTAAATTTACAAATAAATATTTGTAAAGTTTTTTGTCCAATTCAGTTTGATACCTAATTTCATTATTAACCGTCTATTATTCTTTGTAAGCGGTTTGGAAATTTTATTACCTATAAGATGTAGATATCACTGATAGTTGGCATGTCAACAATTGCCCGAGGCAGATAAATTATCGGAATTTTAGGGAATTTACATGTATATAATGACATTCTTATTTTGACTGTTCTTTAAGAAACTACTAAATCATAAGCAAGCGCGAATGAATATCGTTATAAGAGAATTCAAGAGAATCCTACTAAGGGCTTTATAGTTTTTATAAATGTATCATATTTAATCTGTCCCTGTCATCTGATCGGATCGCCTTCACGGCATTGTCTTGATGCAAACATCGTAATGTCAATTTCGCAACGTCAGTCAGAAGTTTCTCGCCTTATTTAATTCCATTTGATATAAATCCACATGTTTTGAAATTTACAACTGAAATTTGTTGAACGAAAATATTTGACCGTTGAAACGGTACAAACGCACGTAAGCGGAAATGGAAAGCTGGAAAGGCTAGAAATGGAAGAAACGCTTGAAACGAAAAAAACGCTGGAAACGCAGCGTTGAAAGCGTTTAAATCGAAACGGAAGCGGAATGGAAACGGAACGGAAACGGAATGGAAGCGCAGCAGAAATCGTTGCCAATTGAAATGGAAACGAAACGGAGTGGAAACGCAAAAAATGTCAATTTCTTGATTTTCAGTACTGTAACACATTCTTCACAAATATTAAACGTATGACCAACATCCATCACTTCAGTACAGCAATATGAATCTGATGGATACGAATAATCTTCTTCAAGTACAGTAGACATACATCGTTCTTTTGTTGTAAATTTGTATAATATATCTTCCCATTCTTGAGTAGAAAATTTTAACCAGAGATTGTTAAAATCTTCTTCTTCATCTTCAAATTTGCAAAAATCAAGAAATTTAAGATGTGCCCATTGCGCTTGTTTTAAAAAATTAGACATAGTTACAACTGTATATAAATATATAATGACAAATAATTCATTCAAAATTTAACTAACACTGAAAAGATACAAAAAACTCTATAAACACTCACTTATATGTTTAACACCATAAACACGAAAGATATCCTACTTATTCCGTGTAACTAATATTTGTTCTTGTAATGTTTAGTTACTATTTAATTTCAATAGAAAACATAGTCCAACCAATATCAATTTCTATTTAAAACTTTATCAATAAAGAAGTTCACACCTTTTTTACATAATACGCAATGTTCACATATAACTAACAGTTTGATTTACATTACAATATACTTTGACCGTTTGTTAGCCGATTCTTGTTTGTCCGTTGCAGTTCTTTTGCGTGAAAGGTTGTCTTCGTCGCTCTCCTGTTCGTTGTCAGAATCATCTCCCTCTTGTCTTCGTTCTTTATTGTTAGTTAACTCTTCATTTCCATTGATTTCTTCTTTCACAGACATATCCATTGTATCCGACTTTTTTGCGCTGTCACAATCATCCGAATCGTTATGAACATCAAACATCGTCTTCATGAGATGCGAAAACCCTTCTTCTTGGGTACTATCCGCCAAATCAATTTTTTCCGCTTCTTTCAGTATTAACTTGAAAGAATCATCCTGTGCATTCCGTTTCATTAACACCAGCTTCAGTGTGCCAAAAATTGGTTTCTTTTCAATCAAATTGTATATGTTTAGTTTCCTCGCTAAAATGCAAACCTTTTCATCTATTCCTAATGTAGTCGCGTTACCTGTTTGTGCTGAATCACCATCCTCATCAACCACACAATCTTCGTATTGCATTGCAGTCTGTATATACTCATGTAAATTCAAGCTGTTGGGTTTTTGCATGATTCTATGAACCATTTCCACCATTGATGAAGCACCGAGAACAAACATACCAAAATCGTGTGCTTCATTGTTGAATTTGTCCCCACCTCTCATATATTTCGTGGCTGGTGTTAGATTGGTAGCAAAAAACACCCGTTTATTACTGGTGTAGGGTTGTATCGTTCATATTTGGATCCCATAGCGAACCACATATTATCATACTGTGGGTTGTAGTTGTTTACCGTGGAAGCATAAACTTTTTCCCCTGCACCTGCCGCGAAAACTGCATAACTTGCCGTGTTGACTCTTGCATAGGTGA